>ML806772.1:190492-209754 GCA_009831015.1 Picea engelmannii | reverse complement strand
AGTTGATGTTCCCTCAACAATAATAGGTACAATAGTAACTCTTCCACATAGGGTTATCATCTTACCCTTAAACAATCCTATCCTTCCCAACGAAGGTACCATAGTAGGATTTCCAAAAATTTCCCAAGTTTCTTATGTCATAATATTCACTTGGGTTTCTTCATCCAAGACATAGTCTATGTCGAAGTCTTTTGTTCTTGCACTCATGCGTTGTTTTACTTTCAGGATCTCTGGTAAATTGACATCTTTGTGAACATCCATCATTTCTTTCAACTGTAATAATGTAGTCTGAACTTTCTCTGATTCTTTCTCTTTATGATTCTCTAACATACCCTTAGTCTCTTGAATCTATTTGTAGTTTTCTTGTCTTATGTTCATTCGTTAAAATTTAGCAATCATCTTTGGACAATCGTCAACCTCATGACCAACAATCTTACAACAAAGACAAATAGGATATGTGTCAGGGAATTCCTTAGCAAGATGTCCTGGTCTTTTGTAGTTATAACACAAAGTTAATCCTCTTTTTCTTGTAAATGTTCCCCAACCTCTTATGTACTACGCATTTCCCCTAGGATCATAGTGTTGGACCTGCAATCTGCAAAAATTATTTCTAGGTTCCTGCATCCATTTATTAGTCCAAAAACTCTTTCTATGCATAGGAATAACATATCTTTCTTCATTTCCATTAAATTTACTCAAATCAACTATTTATTTCAACTGTGCCCTAGCCTTCAGACTAGGTCATAATCTATTAAACATACTTATTTTCATGCTTTCAAAACAAAACATTTCACTTATCTTACTCTTGTCAAAGCACAAAGATTTACCTCTTTTCGGATCTTACCTCTTTTCTTGAGATCTCATTTCTTTCTTAGAACAAAGCTTCGCAAGTCAAGTAGAGTACTGCGCGCTTCAGCAACAGATCTATGCACAGAGCTTCTCTTTTTATTTACTTCAGTTCCCAACGATCACAGTTTCAGGTTCCGGCAACAGAACCATTTGTTGGAATAGGGGCAGACCCAAGGTTCAATGCTTAACAATGCACTAACAAAACCTCGACTACCAACCCTTTCGGAAACACCTACGAGGCAGGCGAAGTCTCACTCGAGGTAGAAGCAGGGGGGGGGTTACATGACGCAGGTGTCTGTAACCAGGATGGGACATAGATCTTTGATAATAACACTTTTCAGAGTATTTTGCTAATGCTTAGGAAGTGACATACATTAGTTCATTAACCTTGTTAACATTGCAGAACATACCCAAGGATAGATCTAGCGCAGTAACAACAAATATTATGCACCTTAAACACTTAACACTGTGAAACGGATCTATCATTTTAACATAAGCAAAGCATTAAAGGAGCATATACATATCCATTACATATATAATCTAATAACTAAGAAAAACATAACAGAGATAATCATTGCACAAATCAAACCATAAGACACCATATGTGCGTGGTTCACCCCAGTGTGGAGCTACGTCTACCAACTGCTTCACCTCTTTATTATTTTTCAATCTCTTACATTCAGTTACTCATGTGCACTAAGCCACAGAGTCGAGCTTCGCACCAGACAAGAGATCTATGCACTGAGCACCAGATCCTCCTTCCAAAAACTAGGTCAAGACACCAAGCTAACTCTCTCTCAAGCACAGAGCCTTAATGCACATACATTCTTTTTCACAAAGCAAATCAAACTACTTGCACTTAGCTAGCTACTTTTACAATACAATATTCTTTATTTATACATTTACAATTCCTTACAATAAGGCCTAAACATGGGAAAACCCAATGGGCCGACATCCCATAACCCATTACAAAAACCCTAAATAACCCCTTACTGGGTCCACATAGCCCACAAAATAGGTGAGATCTACAATCTCAACTCCGTCTGGGCGCTCCTTCCTCGACCAATGTGTTGAAGTCCAAAACGGTGCCAACTCTGACCAAGGTTTCCTCAAAACTTGGTCGAGGAACAATAGGTAGGTTATTCTAATAGAGCCCAAAAATTTTCTAATATGTTTCATTTTGAAGGCTGATTTGATATAGTCCATGTTAAGTGTGTTCTTACATTTCATCTCCAAAAACATATTGTGGGAATCTTCATATTGATATTGAAAGTGGTTATTTGGGAATTCTATTTGATTGATGACTTTGAAAGGGTTTTATCTCTCATAGCCCGAGGGTTTCATCTTCCCCTTTGGAAAAAATTTCTCTTGGTTGTGCCAAGTCATGGACCATGGATGTTTTTATAATGTTCAAGGCCTTTGTGCACTGAAATTGGACAAGTACACTATGCAAAATGATGCAAAATGAGTGATCAAGTTGTTGATTGCACGTTATAGGTGGTTGAGATTTGTTTTAAGGCCAAACTCTGTTTTACCCTTTAGCTAGAACCTCTCCTTAATTTAACCACATATCTATAGGTTTCTCCATTGCATGAGATCTCCAAAATCTCCATCTTAGTATGTATATACTTGTGTATACCATTGCGGTATTTTAGAACTCTATGTTGGTGAGTTTCCTAAGTTTGTAGTAAAGGTATGGAAGGTGTTGGTATAGTCCCATAGTTTGATCCTGACTCTGGTGGAGATACAACCATTTGGTGTATTGGTCCCCATATCTCCCCACATGGTAATATTCCTAATTGAGGGCATCCACAAAATCCCCCCTATGTGTCTTCAAGCTCCAGGTGGAATTGTGTTCTTCCTCTCATCATTCTCTAGGTGAAACCCACCTAGATATTCATAACCTTCACTAAGTTGGGAATCCACATGCATGAGTTCCCCTACTAATTTAGGTAATTGCACCACCTAATTGTGCATCCAAAACTAAAGATATAAAAAAATTATTTAGAACTTTGAATATAGAAAAAAAATTCAAAAATTGGAACTAGGATGAGGATGGAATACTCACTACCAACATGTGCACATGTGATTGAAGGTACAAACAAACATGTATCTGTCAAATATTTCTTCCTTGAGTGAGGGAATATTAGGACAAATAGAGGGAAAAGTGATTGCATCTAGTAGATATGATATGCAAACAAGGATTAGTGGTGAAAAAGTCAGAAGAAAAAACTGTAGATGCATGAAATTTTTTCTTTTTGAAGGAGGATCATGCTCTTATGATGATGAGATCATAGGAGACATAGAGGTGCCACTCAGGTATAAGCATCAAGTGAAACAATGGGTACCTAAGGAACTTCCTCCGTTAGAAACTGACTTCATTGTCAACAATAGGACATATCACATTGCACCATCCTCCCTGCATGGCCCGGGGATATTTTTCATGGATGGAATAACTGTAAAATACAATATAGTAGTTGAATTGATGGACTATGTCAGACCATGCTACAATTATAATGATTGGATGTGGCTGGTCCAGTACATGCAAAGTATGCGGTGATATGCACTCGCCTCAAATTATATATAGCTAATAAACAAATATAAAAATAAGGGAGTGACTATCTATATTGATGGAAGGCCTAAATCTTTCGGCAATATCGCAAGGTTTATAAAAAACACACGACTCGGGACAACAAACAAGAAATTAAGTTGCATATATGAGGGACACGAAGAGAATCGGGTAGTCTTGTGCGCAATAAAAAAAATAGCTCTCGGGGAAGAGTTATTAGTGGATTACCATTTGAATCGAATAGAAACATCGACTAATATTGTGTGGGTACTTATGCAACTTCTACTTATTGCATTATAATTTTTTTATCTTTAACAATATTTTAAATATTTCATGGTCCCAATTTTATAATAATGTGGGAGGTTGAGCGTTGAGGTTGATTTTATTTGGGTGGTAATCAATTTGTTTGTTATAGTTAACAATTTTTTAAATATTTGGGGGTTCTAATTATATTATAATGTGGCAGGATTATCGTGGAAAAGGGCCAGTCGTAGAACATGTAAATGATTATCAAATTTGACTTTCATTTTACGTGAATTTTATTATTTGTTTATATAATTTTATTTGTGTGGCAATTAGTTATTGCATTTGTTTATATAACTGAAATAACATTGATTTTCATGTTGAAATTATATGTATTCGGCAAGCCATGTTGATCATGATTCTTCCGATGAGGAGGGGTTGTATTCATCCCTTGATCTGATGGTATTAATAAAAAGAAAGACCATTAAAGAGAACAAGGAACTTGATAGCTTGTTAGACGGTCCAGATCAAACTCCTGGCATCCTAGAAAGGATAAATCTCCTTATGTCATAGTTTAACACATATAAGGTAATAACCATAATTTAAAGTGTTTTTTTAATGTACTCATATGTTCATTTATGAAAGTATATTTTTTAACTTTTACATTATCTCACGAAAAATCATTTTCTTTTTTATAAAGATATTTTTGGAGCCTGTTCAGCCCGATGTTGGTAGTAATGGCATTGAAGAGATTCCACAGAGTCATGACGCGGGTTTTCAAACAGCTACTAGAGTACTATTTACTTCTCCATCTTCCACACCTAATTTAGATAGGATCCATGACACGCACCGCCAAGAATCCACACATTGGTTGGGCTCTAGAGGTGGTGACAGAGATGAGGCCGATGATGTGGTTGACATGGTTGCATTTCCAGGAGCTAGACCTGTGACCAGCATGGGTACCCTTTTGTGTACATTTTTGGTCGACGGTAATGGACATCCATTAAAAAAAATAAGACTCTTGGGCAGTTTTTCATATTTTAACTGTTTCATGTTTTCCATCTCATACACAAATCATCTAGATTATTATTTTTAAAATAATGATCATATATTTGTGTGTGTAGGAAACAACCATTTTTATAGGCACCTAGAGAGCAAGGCCTTGTTGATTTTTGGGGAAACCTTACACATGAGGTGGAATTTCCATAATTCCAACCTCAAAAAAGAACTTATGGATTATCTCGAAGGCCTCTTTCGAGTAGACACATTCAATAAAAAATTGGCCACCTCTGCAGCAAGAGAATATTTAAAATATACGGGGGATTTTTATAGACAAATCTTGGCAGGAAACCCTAGGTATGAGCATCCTCCCTCGATTCCAGAGAGGGAGTGGAAGGTGATCATTGATGATGCAAAAGAAAAGATATTGAAAAAATCAAGAGAAAAAATAATTGGTACCCCGAGGTAAATTACAATATTTTTATTTCAATACCTTTAATTTTCTTTAGATCTAAATAAAAAAGTGGTATACAACATACTTGAAAATTTTGATGATGGTTTTCTGACACTTCAAAGGAAATCAAAGAAAGGATTGTCAAACATGGCCAACACAAGCTAGGCCAGGGAGGCTACTCGAGGTTACAATCACAAATCGTAAGTACCCAAACATCTTAAGAATATTATTTGTATCGCCTTACAACTTTCAGTTTATTGCAATGAAAAATATTAAAAAAGCATGTTCTTATGCAATGCAGGGCGACGACTTCAGAACTGAAACCATGGACGAAGACCTCCAACTTGGTTACAATTACAACTATAAATTCATGGTTGATCATAGGAAAATTATGGGGCAGACCCCAAGATCCAGTGTTCGAGATAAGGTAAATAAAAATTAGTCTACATTAACTTTTCATTACTTATAAAATATGTAAATGTTTTATATCGTCCATAAATTTAATGTCTTACTTTGTTTTGATCAGGGGAGAAACACTATCAATGAAACCATTAGCACTAGACAACAAAGTGTTGATAGTGCAACGCGACCAGAAGATCATGGTCCTCCCTTGTAGCCCCATCCCAGTGGGGTGTAGCCCCAATATGTTCATGTAACTAAAGCCCACGATGGTAAAATGGTTGTATATTAATCATGTACTTATAAATCGTGTACTTATAATTTTTATTACTTATACATTTATGGTTTTGTCCTTATAAATTTTTTCGTTTCAATGGTAGAGAATTTTGTAGTTGAGTCTCATCGACCTAAATATGATCAGGAGAACAGAGCATCCATTCCAACAGTGCCGACTAGTGGATCGGCAGGTAAATAATTACATCGCAGAGGTTTTTTTTAATATTAATGAATTACTTCAATGATGTTTAAAAATTATCCATATACATTTAATATTTTTTGTTTTTGTAGGTGATGCCCCCTCACAGCAGCCTCCACACCATGGGTACGAGACCAGGTGTGCTTGGTGTGAAAGGACTGAAGTAACATCAACTGCTGAAGAGCACCCAGTAAACGAATACATGGACATGGATGAATTACTTAAGAACTATAAAATAAAAAAGAAGACTAAAATAAATTGATGATGTATAATAATTTAAGACAGATAGATGTACATTATATAGCTAGTATATTTGTAACTTATTTTGAATGATAAAACTCATTTATAAAATATATATATATATATATATATGACATATGCCTTTGAATGAGAATAGAAATTGGGTATTGGGGAATTGAGAGTGATGTGAGGGGGGGGGGAGGGGCCATAGGAGCTTCAACCTTTACGTGGTTGGCCATGTTCAATAGAGAAAAAATTATTGGAGTTGTTTATTCTTGGAGCAAACCTCTCTCGATCCAACACAACAACAACATAGTCAATGTTGACTCCATTGATGCTCCTTCAAATCAAGGGAGGTTTGCTCCAAGATTAGACAACTCCAGTAAATTATTCACTAAACCAAGAGGAGCTTATCCAGGCCGTCGCATATGAGATGTGTGTGTGTGTGTGTGTGTGTGTGTGTGTGAGAGAGAGAGAGAGAGAGAGAGAGAGACTATTTAATATCCTCTCATATGGATTTTACAAAAATGAATATAAATGGTGTTTACTATTTGCAATCTTGTCGGTTTTAATTTCTATTAGGATTTATTGACATGTCTTAAAAGTATTTTTTGGTTTTTACTAAAAAATAAATATAATTCTGTTTTTATTTACTACAATATGCAGTTTGCACATTTGCATATGCTCTAGATGTTGTATCAATGCAATGCTACACATTAGAATATCAAAGATCATGTATGTCTTGTCTTTTTTCTTCTTTTTATGACTTCTTAAGGTTCCTTTTATTTATTTATTTTTACATTACCATCATTTGTGGGCCACTATGGGGATAGTCATTCTATCTAATAAACCACACCCAAGTATATTGTACCATATATGATTCCATTTAGTTCATCATATCATATGATTCACACAACTAATCCAATACTTCAACTTGGTTTTTTGTGGTTGTGTGTAAGTAATCCCCGGGATATCATAGTATAAGCATAACCATAATTATGCAATAGAGTATTTGAAATGAATGAGATATAGATACCACTTCCGAGTAGAAATTACAAATCATAGGCACCAATGAACCTAAATACTCAACTCGAGTTCCAATAAGATGAAAATCAAACATCCCACCAGCCTAAAAGTGGATAGGGGGTTGGGTGTGTAACACCAATGACCTCTATACACTCCTATGATATTTATTACTCTCTTGTGATATTTATTGTAAAATTTGTTATTTGTTTGTAGAGTATTGCTTTGGCACCAAAGGAAATTATTCCACCACTACCTCTAGAGAAAGAGAAAATTGAAAATGCTTTAGCTATATACATTTCTACCAATCTATTAACCGGTGTCATTCCACCAACACTTGGATGTTACAGTGCACTTGAATCATTGAATCTATCTAACAATTCCGTAGAAGGCTCCATTTAATATTCACTTGGGTATCTACAAAATCTCATGGACATGGATCTCTCTTATAACTCCCTATCAAGGACAATACCAATTACTCTCAACAAGTTGAAAGAGCTTCACTATTTGAATTTATCTTTCAACAATCTCAACGAAGAAATACCAAAAGAATAATTTTCTACAAATCAAAGAATTATCATATCCTTAAGTGGAAATTTAGGTCTCTGTGGTCCACAAGTATTTTCCTTACCAGCATGTCCAGCACCAATAAGTCATTTTGATGTTTTGAGAAAAGTAGTATTGCCAAGTTTTTGTGGTATTGGTTTTATATTATGTTGTCTACTTTTTTTATTCCTCTCAAGAGGGAATTTCCATCTACAAAACTTTGATTTCCCACGAGTTGTTTCCCATAAATTAGAGCATGAAATTATATCATATGAAGAGCTTTCTAGAGAAACTAATGGATTTATTGAGGCCAATTTGTTGGGGAAGAATAGTTTTGGATCAGTGTACAAAGGAATTTTGAATGATGACGTGATTGTTTCTATGAAGGTTTTCCATTTGCAAAATGAACAAGTTGTGAAGAGTTTTAAAGAAAAGTGTAATTCCTTGCAAAATGTTTGACACCAAAATCCTATGAGAATCATAACCTCATGTTCCAACCCGAGGAATGTCCAACCATGAGAGATGTGTCAAATGTGTTGGGGAGTTTTAGAGAGGATTTGGTGGAAAATGGGGTTTCTTCAAGGAGATTAAGAAAAGGCATATTTTCTATGCTTGTCAATAATAAATGCAATACATTAGGGAATAGTGCAATGGCATAAGAGATCAAAGTTCTACAATTTAGTTTCTAAAGATTTATATTCTTCTAGCTACAAATATTTATATTATTTTAATATTTGAAGAAAATTGATGTTAATATAATACTTGAGCAATAGTTTTCAACATGAAAACTAGATGTTTTTGTAAATCCATATTTTAATGGCATCGCAAAACTAGATATTGAAAACTAGATGTTGTGGTAAATCCATATTTTAATGGCATCTCAAAACTAGATGTTTGAATGTGTTTCAACTTTTCATCCATTAATGAAAGAACTCATGAAAGGGTTGTATGGATTCATCTCATGAAAGTCATTCTATTTTATTCTTAAGCATCTCCCAAATTGGAGAGAGCATCCTATGAAAATATTTCTCCTTCAAGCATGTTTACTGCCAAAGATTTCACTTATTCTATTTAGTCGCAACTTTGTAGTTGTTCTCATTATTGCATTAATATTTACTATTTTTTTTAAATAAATATAGTTCATCATTGTTGCGATGAACACGATCGTCTATCGTATGAATATTTCGTCGTAGCTATCTATAGTTCGTCTCTCTTGCGATGACCTGCTCGTCACAAAAACTAGGATATGTCGTTTATCTTGTGATGAAGACGATTGTCAATCATATGAATAGTTTGTCACAACTATCGATCGTTCCTCGCTCTTGCGACGAACTGTTCGTTGCAAAAACTAGGATATGTTGTTTGTCTTGCGACGAATACAATCGTCCATCGTATGAATAGTTCATCGCAACTATCGACCATTCGTCTCTCTTACAATGACCTGTTCTTCGTAGAAACTAGGATAAGTCATTTTTCTTGCAACGAAGATGATCTTCCATCATATGAATAGTTTGTCGCATCAATTGAGATTGTGTCTCTCTTGCGACAACCTATTTGTCGCAGAAAAAAGGATATGGTGTTTCTCTTGTGACGAAGAGGATCATCCATCATTGTCATTCTTGCGACGATCATTCTCAGTTGTCGTTCTTGTGACAATTTTGTAGGTTTTTGTTCTTGCAATGACCTATGTAAGTCGTCTCTCTTGTGACGACAACAATGTGTCATCTCTCTTGCGATATTATCTCAGGTTCGTCGCACTTTCCACGAGATATGATGTGATGTTTGAGGGACCCAAGATTCATCGCAATCTCCATGACATAACGTCACAAGAGCGTCGAAATGGATTTCGAAAAATGACCCAAATTTACTCGTGATCATCTATTAGCAATCGACGATTTATTTTGGATGCATGGAATATTTCACCAATTTATGTCGATTCCCAATCATCATCCATCAACAATTGGAGATTTATTTTGGTCAAACCAAAATCTTCAATAAACTCACTGATATGATCATCGAACATGGACAATTTATGTTGGGAAACTAAAATTTATTTGCAATCGCGTTGATCTAACCATCGACCATCAATGAATTCTTTTGGCAAACTCCAACACTTAGAATTTTTTTATCAAATCTTAGATAAATTTTGACCGTCTATCTACCATTCAAAATGATCTCGGTCATTGATCCATAAAACGTTTCATATGTCTACTGACGAGTCTTGACCATCAATTTTCTCTATTTGACAAGCTCCAAAATCAATTCCCGGTCGTCGATCAAATCCAATTGAAAAACTCCAAAAGACTAATAATTTCTTAAATAAAATTACAATGAATCTAGGTTGTTGATATCAAGATCAAATGTGATATCGTTTATCGATTCATCAAACTCTCCCAACTCCTTCGACTTCCATTAGAACGTGAATTTTCAACCTTCTAGATCAAATTTAGCTATGCGACTTGTAGATTCATGCCCCAAATAATATCTTTGATAGCTCCAAGGATTTTAAAACTCAAATTTTTTCTCACAAATTTGGGGATTTCACTCTAATTTTCTCCATTTTCCCCAAATTCATCACATATTGAAATCTGTAACAACGAATTGCCCAAATTAGAACTGGTTCTCGACACATATGGGTCTAGTGTTTGAATTGGAAGATCTGATACCATAATGTAACATACCCCAAATCAACTGAGGAACATTATGTGTGGAATACACATCTAAAATTAAGATTTTCTTCTAATTAATTTCTTGTAGCTTCCCAGCTACAAATCGCACACAAATTTAACCATGTATGATACCATAATTTTGAATGCATCTACAACATAAATAAAAATGTGAATGTAACTATTCAATCAAAACAACAAACACACAATATTCATATAAACATTTACACAACGTAATATCATCATAAAAACAACATAAAACTTATATGTTAATAGTTAACCAATTGGTTTCTTACGAAAGATGAACCTCCCAAACATAGGTTTTTTTGCTCATTTTCTCTCAATCTTAGGCCACCCCTGAGCTGAGGCTATGATTACACAAGGATATATGGCCCTCCTATCTATCCACAATCCACACTCAACAACACAAAACCTAGTTTCTACTCCCACTACAGCTCCAATCCTCTAGTTCTCTTCCCAACAACCTGCACAACCTAAAGAAAGTACCCCCTTCATTTCTCACAGTCCCTCAAGTTGTACCATTCATTTATCAGGGATTCCAGAGCACTCGATTGGCCAAGAATATCTTAGTTGGGGACTTATAGGAACTCTCATCTACTCAAGGAGTGCACACAACAATCTTCACAAATCTCTTGAGTCATTTCCTCAACAAGAAAAGGTATTATAGACTTACAACTTGTTTTTCCAGGAACACATGCCTCTTTTTCAACATCAGAAATTTCCAAACAATGGTTTCCTTCAATCACAACATGGATGGTACTCTTCCTAGCACTAATATCTCTTCTTGCTACCCAAAATCTGCATGTAAAACTTGTCTCTATTTTCCATACGAATTTCCCTTCTTCTCCCTTGCTTAGTGGACTCTCACTCTTCCCAAAGATGATTGTACGTCAACCCATGCTCTCCAATAACTGTGGGATGTGACATATCACACCAACCCTCTTACATGATTTAAATGGTTGGCTTTGGGAACACTCAACAACAAATATAATATTATACACAATGATAATAATTTCAGGAATGTGTTCTGGATTAATACCCATGACTAATTCCCCCTTGGACCCCTCTCTCTTGTGGAATCATAGCCCCTCCCATCGTTTTCATCCCTCTCGTATCACAACTAGTGATTACTACTTTTATTAATTATTCAATGCACATAATATACAATTTGGACCCCGACCACATTAAATCAATATGGGTTCTTCACCCCGACACATCAACTCACCAACCTAATTCAAATTTATAGAATTACATTATAATTTTTGGGGATTAAAACTGGGGATGTTACACTTCCAATCATTAGGGTCACCATCCCAATTAGAATCAATGAAAGCAACCAATGAAGGAGCATCCCTTGAACTCAAATCTATACCAAACTAAAGTATACCCCAAATATACCCAAGTATCCTCTTTGCTACATTCCAATGGATTCCATGGAGTGTTTGCATATTCTAGGAAACAAGATCAAAATAAAAGGAAATATTAAGATGGATATAAGTCAAATACAAAAGGATACCAAATAAATGATGGTACAAATTGGAATGTACTTCAGGTGTAGTACATGTGGCAACAAGTTTGACTCCGGACCAAAAGGGAGATTGTTACACACCAAAATGTCACACTTAAGTATCGCACCTATTTACACCTAAGTGTCCCAAGTGTCGTAAAGTGTTGTATGCACCTTAATAAGTGTCACATGCACTTTAATAAGTGTATAAACCCCTTGACACCATGAAAGAACACTTTTCATAATCCCTAAGTCATTTTGGAGGAAGAAACACATCATTTGAAAGACAAAAACATGTCTTTCACTTGGAATTTTGACTGTTTTTTGGAGGGTTTTGAAGGTCAATGCTTCCCTGCCCATGTATAGGGAGCGTTGAACCCTTACCAATGCTCCACTTCCCATGCTTATGGAGAATTACCAACATTTTGGGTTCATTTCTGAGGGAGTGTTGATGTGTTCAAAGGAGGTTGTAACTATCGCACCTTTTTCTAAGGGAAGAAATCCGAGAAGATTCAATTTTCTTTGGGTCAAGCATTCGAGTCACCCTACTTGGCTCCATCCTAGGAAACCTCAAGAAACCAAATCCTAACTCATGGAGAAAAATCCTCAACTATTTCCCAAAATATATAATGATAGTTACGCCTCTAAACCCTATATAATAAGGGCATTTCCATGGTGAAAGAGGGAGGGAATCCATTGAAGAATCATCATTCTGATCTCAAGACATTCATGCAAGGGATGGACTGAAAAGAATGGATAAGTTGTTGCAACATCAAAGGTTATTTGTAAGTGCTTTATTTATTGTCTTTCCATTAATATAAAATTGGCATATTCCCTTCAAGTTCATGTGTTCAAACATATGCTTGTCTATTGTTGTTTCAGTCATCACAGATAGATCTATTTTTTCTAACCACATAGAGTAGAAGAAGGAGATTCCTTATTGTCCATTGCAGGTCTTGTTTTGCGCCTAGGAGCTTGGAGATCAAGGTCAACGGTTGGAGCAGTGAGGACGACCATTGTAAAAAGGTATACCATATTCTCTTCCTTATCATTTATGTTAGTCAATATGGTTCTAAATGGACGTTAGTGTCCAATGTTTTTCTTCTGTCTTTGGACCAAAGAAGGTGTCTTGGTCCAAAGGGGAGTTCAACATATCTGCAGGGTGAAATTTCTCACAACAGAAAATTGGCGACTCCACTATAGATGATATTTGACTGGTCTTCCCTTGGTTCATGTAGTCCTTGTTGAGTCTTGTTTGTGATTTTATATTGGTTTATGCCTGATTTTGAATCATTCCTCTTCCCTCTACTTCATTAAGAAGTTCACAGATTCATTGGCTTGATCTTTGCTGAGTCTGGGAAAAATTTGGTGTTTTTCCAACACTTACAAGCATCAATGCTCCCCTATAGTGTCTTACAGATCATTGACCCTTATTAAACACCATGTCTCCCTTGTTACAGGAGCATTGATATCCTATTTTGCTTGGTTTCAAGAAAAAATTCCATGTTTTTCTCAGTCCTTTGATTGGAGGCTTTGTCCCAGAGTCCTATATGTTTGGTTTTGACTTTGTTTGTCTAAGAGATTGGCATTTATCACTTCTTTTACCTCCCTTGAGTTTGAAAATTATTTAAGTTGTGAAATTGTATGATTACCCCAGGATAACAATATCCCTTGGTTTCTTCCTTCCAGTAATATGATCTCCATCCCAAAATTCTTCATATTTCTGATAACTTAATTAATTTTGAAGTTTTTCGTTAACTTGAAATTGAAAAGGTTGTTTTGTTTTGAGTTTCTTTGTTTCCTTACTTAGGAAGATTTGGTATTTTGAATGCTTGAGACTCTATTGTTTGTTGCAAGCTAGCCTTAATATTTTATTTTTTCTGCTCATTTTTTGAGGATTTCAAAGAGTGATCTTCTTTCTCTTTTACATAATTTGAGTCCTTGATTGAACAAGTTATCTCGTGCTTGATTTCTTTCAGTTCTCATCAAACTTTTGACTGCACTTTGTTTGGTTTATTTTTTCTTTGTGTTCATTTGTGTCAAACATTGATTTCTTTCATTATCATTGAAATATAGGAAGAATAAAAAAATTTCATTTGAAGATATTTCATTGCACATATAATCAAACAAAGAGAGTTTTTGCATTCTTAGGAATTTTATTTTGGTACATGTTTTGAAAGAGCTAGTCTTGTCTTTGCTTTAGTATTTCAGATTTGTTTGATAGTTTGGCATCATTTTGGAAAGTTCCATGATCTTGAGTGCTTGTTAAAAAGAAAATAACTCTTCTCCTGCTCATAGATATAATTCATTGAAAAGAAACAATTGCATTTTATTATTTTTTCATTCTATTGGAGTCGAGTCTCACACATCATTAGTTTCATCTCTATGGACCTTTATAAGTAACAAAAGACTTTAAAATCAACCATCACACTAATAAAATCAAATAGACATTTTTTTATTTATAGTACACCAACAGTAGCATAGGGTTAAAATCTTTGGACTAGGAAAAGTGAGTAAATTGTCCAAGATTACTAAACAAGACTGTAGAACACTAAAGAGTGATCAAATCCAACTGTCGTATAGGAATAGATGGGAACCCCCTATAACACATGGGATAAACAAGAGATTGTGTGAGAAAGAGCAGCGGATATTACCCCTCCAAAGCTTGACCGATTGTAGCAGAAAGAGTGTATATTGGGGGGTTTTCTTGAGAAAATATTGGTTTTATTTAGTTTCAGTGCTTCGTGAATCTAGAATCTGTGTGGGGTCCTTAGGAGTCTTACTGGTCCACTTGTATTTAGTTCTCTTGAATAATTTTATACTTTGATATCCTTCTCATACAGTCGGTCATGAATATTGATTGTACCCCCCAGAGGCAGACTACGAGTCAGTAACCTTAATTTCCTTTTCTAGGTATCTATAGAGGTGATTGTGGGGGGATTCCCACAGTACCTAGGGAAGATGTCACATCCCACTTTCAGTACCCTTGGAAGGTGACCCCATGAATAGATGGTCACTTTCATTGAGAAGGGATGTTACATGGAGGTCGGGGTAACTTCTTCTCATATCTCCTCTTGATATCTCGTCTTCAAAAGATCCTTATACTATTGCTTGGTTGATTACCTATAGATAATTTTTAGGGGTGTGGGCTTTCGACATTCGTGGTTGTCCTAACTGATTTTTGTTTTACTTTCACCGTGGTCTATTAATGGCTTCGAAGATATCACCGAATGAAAAGTTTGGATATTGAAGTTCAAGAACCTCAACACGGCCCTTCTTACGAAGGAATGGTCGGAGAACAAACTTCTGAAATCGAGAGTGTAGCTCCTAGAAGTGGCCAACACATAGAATAAATTGTCACAACCTTTGTGGAATGCCTTGTATCTCACACAAATCCCCTTTTTACTGATCCACTTGCTCCATTACTCATTGAACAACCATCCATGATATTTCTTAATTCATATCCCATCTACCACTAAAACACTAGGTGACATCATGTCAATTAGTCTAGCAGAGTCATGTCTTTCACAAGACCTAGTACCTAAACCTTCCCTTTCTCCACCTGTCTTGATTGATCCTCTTTCTTCCTCCCTCTTTGTTGAACCTATCCATATTAGTATCCAGGAGTCTCTATGAGTGAAAAAGAAGAGTTGGTAGATGAATCGGAGCTTGGGGGGCATGTCTCTAGCGTCTGGACATCATACTGAAGTTAAATCGCTAACTTCTTTTGATGATGTTGGGGGAAAAGTGCCAACCTCTGAACATGATGTTAGGAAAAAAATCACCAATAGGTCTCTATCAACATACCAAACTCTAGAAATCATATTGGGAAGAGGCCCATTCATGGGTATTACATCGAGCATAGTTTATTCTCATTTTCAAGATTGATAAAAAATGAAACCAACTTCAAGCAAAGTTCTTGTTTTTGTGTCAATCTCTTTAAAAATGAAACAGAGGATTTCGAGCACAATTTCATTCTATATTTCAATCTCGTTAAAAAATGAATCACACTACGAGCATACTTCCTCATTCCTCGAGCTCGTTAAACCACAAAGAGTCATCTTTCAAATGGTAGTTTACCCCTTTTTCAGCCTCGCAAGACTAGAATAGTTCTCCCTTGTATTTTTTTACACTTTTTCGAGCTTCAGGGACTAAATCTACGAAAAAGAAAACCCTTGGAGTCGTCTTTAAGATATTTTAAAACTCTCTAAACATGAAAAGACCATCGAGTTTTCCTTCTTTAGACTCGTAAAATATGTATTGAAGGACCCATATGGCGTTGAACCCCTCCTTATTTAGGTTCGTTAAACATATGATGAAGGACTCATCAAAGATGAGTTATACCGAGAATTTTTTGTCCTCCTCAAGCTCGTTAAAAAACAAAGAGGTACTTGGCAATCATGGTGGGGAGGAAAATTGAAGGAAGTGGGTCAACGTTTTTAGGAAAGCATCATGGCAGTTGTTTTTTGTCGCTCTTGAAAATAGCACCTATTTGTGTCTCGTCTTATAGTTGGATAATCTGCTTGCCTCACACCTATTTGCATCTCATATTATAGTTGGATAATATGCTTGTCTCTGAGTCATACCAATCCCATGAGTCCTCATACTCCTTCATCTCACTTGAAGAGTTCCCTAGTGATCATCGCACTATGTTTTGTTCTATCTCTCAATCGAGTCAATGCTCCCAAGTCACTTTCCATGCCTCACAATTTTCAAGGGAAGTTTGATCTCAAACCAACCATTCAGCAGTATTATCTATTTTCATACATGTGTTAGTCAGTCCTCATTTGATCTATCATATTTTATCACTTTCCCATGTCAATTTCATGTATATGATGAGGGATACATCATGTCCCTCCTTCAACGAGTTTGTTCCTTTCGACCTCAACACATTATCTAGGAATTAGACTTAGAAACCAGTTAGTACCTTGGAGCCTGCATGCCTTAATGGTAGGTTTCCTCACCTTCAATAGTAGGTTTTCACCATTGGCCTATGATCAAATGATTCCACAGATGTTTGAATTCAAATCATTTATTCACAGTCACTAGAATATACTAGGGTACCTTGGCAGTGATTGTCATCATTGGTGATTTCCCTTGCAGTTGTAACGGTATACATTAATGACTGGTAATCAAGTGGTTTCTACCATGTTCGACATCAAGTAATCTATTCACATGGATATATTCATACTATTTTGATATCAGGATGCAGACCCTGGGTTGGGTGCTCACTCTATTATGTGCTTTACCCAAGTTTCGATGGAGATTATCTTAGTATTTTGGGGATTCCAATACACTCACCCTACTGGAAACCCCACTAACATATGTTGTCACATAGATCCACTTTGTATTGGTTTTTGGCTATGTTTTTGTCATATCGTAGCTCCACTGTGTATTTTACATGGCTACGACCTGATTGAGTCATGGAGGTATGGATCCACATTGTATTTTCGGTGGCCATATCCTTAGTTAGTATTTTCATGGATCTGTAGTGTATTGGTCGATGACCATGCTTTGAGTCATTTTGTATTCCGATCATAGGTATGTTTGCCTTAGGAATGATACATATATATTGTTTGATGGTTGTTTGCAACTTCTGCCAGGTTCTCCTACTCCAGAACCCTTGCATCGATATTTTTGTAAAGTGTTTTAGCCATCAGTTTCTCTTCTAACCTCACACTTTAGGGGGAATTTGTTGCACACCAAAATTTCGCACTTAAGTGTTGCACCTATTTACACCTAAGTGTCACAAGTGTTATAAAGTGATGTATGCACTTTATTAAGTGTCGCATGTACTTTGTTAAGTTTCATATGCACCTTACTAAGTGTCTTGTGCACTTTACTAAGTGTCAAAACCCCTTGGCACCATGAAAGAACATTTGTCATAATCCCTAAATCATTTTGGAGGAATAAACCCATCATTTGAAATCCAGAAACATGCCTTTTACTAGGAATTTTGACTATTTTTTAAAGGTTTTGAAGGTCAACACTCCCCTTCCCATGTATTGGGAGCATTGAACCCTTACCAATTCTCCCCTTCCCATGCTTAGGGATCATTACCAACACTTTGTGTTCAGTTCTGAAGGAGAATTGATGTGGTTAAAAGAGGTTGTAACTGTCCCACCTTTTTCTAAGGGAATAAATATGAGGAGATTCAAGATTTTTTGGGTCAAGGATTCGATTCACCCTACTTGTCTCCATCCTAGGAAACCTCAAGAAGCCAAATCCCAACTCATGGAGAAAAATCCTCAACTATTTCCCAAAATATATCATGATAGTTAAGCCTCTAAACACTATATAATGAGGGCATTTCCATGGTAAAATAGGGAGGGAATCCATTGAAGCATCATCATTCTGATTTCAAGGAATTCATGCAAGGGCTGGACTAGAGAGCTTAGAGAATTTTTTGCAATGTCAAAGGTGATTTGTAAGTTCTTTATTTATTGTCTTTCCATTAATATAAACTTAGCCTATTCCCTTCAAGTTCATGTGTTCAAACATATTCTTGTCTATTGTTGTTTCAGTCGTCATATATAGATCTATTTTGTCTAACAATATAGAGTATAATAAGGAGATTTCTTGTTGTCCATTGCAAGTCATGTCTTACACCTAGGATCTTGGAGATCAAAGTCAGAGGTTGGAGAAATGAGGACGACCATCGTAAAAATTTATGCCACATTCTCTTCCTTCTCATTTATTTTAGTCAAGGTAGGTGTAAAGGGACGTTAGTGTCCATTTTTTTTCTTTTGTATTTATACCAAAGAAGGGGTATTATTCCAAAGGGGATTTCAACCTGTTCGCGGGGTGAAATTTCTCACAACATAGATGGGACTAATTTACAATATTCCATGTGAAAGTGACAAAGAAGGTTGCATGCACACTTAGACTAGGAAATGAAAATTCCTTCCCTTTTTTGTAAGGCTTGAAGGCCAATAAAATATTGCAAATGTCCTAAGCCAACCATTTCAATTTTATTTCTAAGGCCCAATTTCACATGGGTTAAAATTTGGGTTCACCACCAATGAGAATAAGGTCATAAAAATAAAGAAAAATTATTATGATATGGTTCCCCACTTTCTTGGTATATACATTGGGTTCATAATAACATCTAGAAAATATGGTGTTAAGAAGAAATCTATCCATTTTATCATACCAAGGTTGAGGATCTTGCTTGAGGCCATAGGGAGATATCTTAAGGAAACAAACAAGATTGGATTCATTATAAGCATATCCATAAGTTTGTTCCATGTAAATTTATTTTTTCAAATCCT
>ML806772.1:129439-163757 GCA_009831015.1 Picea engelmannii | reverse complement strand
CTCCCTTTGTTTTATGGAGTGACATATTGTGTTAAAAAAACGTGGGTTGGGGCTATGCCCCAACCCCCCTTCCGCCCACATAACAATACATTAAAATTTAAATAAATTTAAACTTGTTCTATTTAACAACATATGTGGCACGTTGGTGTTGGTACATTTCTCAAGTCATTTTCTTGGTGGGTTGGTCGTGGGTTCAAAACCATCTCAAAACATTTTTGGAACTTGCCACACATGTTTTGACTGGGTGCCACGTGGCTTCCCATGCCTGGGCCACGTGGCACCACCACATTTGCTCGAATATTGAAAAGTGTCACACTGCCATTGGTCCAAGTCTGCATCATATGCCCAGCCACATGTCGCCACTTGTCTTTGCCACGTCATCATCATGAGGTGTCTTTGGTGATGTCATGATGACGTCAACACTGACTTTTTTCCAGTTTGACCTTTGACTTTTTAGTTGGTTGAGAATCTGATCAGAGTGCGATAACTCTCGCATACGGTGCCCATTTGAGAAAGTAAACATATGGATGAAATCATCATGATGAGCCGATCGCAATGGAATTGGTTTCACTCAATTCTAAGAACTTTAATTTTTGAGATTTTTCTAAGCCTGGGGAGCCTCCTGGATCACACTATTATGCATATGATTTTTATACCTCTATGTGCCATCCTGGGGCTCATCAAGGACCTATTGATGTCATCCTTCTATAAAAATACTTTCCAACACTCAAAAATCCATAATTTTTTAACAATTGCATCTTGCTCTCTTGCAAGGCACAACCAATCGCTAATTTCCCTCTTACAACATGTGACCAATTACTAGTTTCCCTTGTGAAAAAAGAGACCACCTCTTGGATCTTCTAGAATTGAGTAATTTCAAGGAAATTGGATCAGAATAGGCTAGCCATGATGCATCATGAGCTATAGAACTTGTGCCTAACCTGTTGTTCATCAAGTTCCAAGATTTTAATCTATCTCTAGAAGATCCTCCCTCAATCTATAAAAGAAGGGAAAATAAAGAGGTAAAAACACAATAAGACAATTCAAGACAAGATTATGTTGCCAAAATATACAAGGAGATATTTATATAGTCTTCACATCTCAAATCTCATTTTTGAAGAAGGATAAGGAAGGAAGTCTCAAGAAGCTTGGAGCTAGAGGAGTGCTTCAACCAGTTTTAAGGTATCGCTAGATGTATTGCTCCCTTGATTAATATATATCTATGGTTTTCCCCTCCAATTTGGTGTGGTCTACATGTGTTGCATATATTATATTTGTAGATCTATCTTATTTTGAGAAAGGTAGGTAAGATTTGATACATAATTTTCCTCTTTATGCTTAAATGTTTTTTAGAAGGGTTTGATTGTTGCCTTGTGTGCAGGTGATAGGCTACAGGAGACAAGAAGCATATATAGGGAGCTACATCACCATAGGAAGTGATAGTACAACCCTCATCAAAAGGTATGTTTTGTAATTTTTAAACCTATGAATTAAAGCAATGCATATAGATTCTTAAGCAAAACAGAAATTAATCAATGGCTCATTCACATAGTACACAGAGATTTATACTGGAAACCCTCAACCGGGGAAAACCTTTCTTATATTCATTATATATTGAATTTGACCATTCACCATACAATATATATACAATTTTTTTAGGTATTCCGTAGATACCATAACCTTAATCTCTTAATCCAGGATTAATTTAGAAAACCGCTAAAAATAGCAAAAACCGCCCAAAAACAAAAAATCGAGGCACTGTGCATAACCAGGGGGGAATACCTGGCCCCCCCAGGACCCCCCTGGGAAGCGCCCGATGCACATGACATAAAGAGAACTACTAGAGGGATCGTCAGACGCAGTTGTTAAACCCGACGTGCCCACACACACACACATGCAAAGAATATAACATATACCCAACATGTTTCCCTCTCCTTTTTTTATCATAACTAGAGAGTGTGTAATTTAGATCTAAAGGAATCCATTATTCATCTATCCATATTCTATCATTTATCTTCTGAAGATCAACGAGATTTCTCACCTTTATGTAGGGGAGACAACTCTACAACAGAATTGGCGACTCATCTAGGGAAGTATCTAGTTATTCTTCCTTGGTTTTATAAGTTACCCTTGTTGTTTTTCAATTTTGAAAGTGTCTAGTAGCTAAGTACTATCTGTTGTCCCTTTCTTGGTCCCTAAAACCAAAAAATATCTCAGATCTTGGCTAAATCTACTGAGAAATATTTTTATGGGCACCTTTCTCATTGACAAGGTGTGACCACCTAGTGAATGGTCGTTTGTTTCTCACTAACAACCCACAACCACCTTTGTAGAGTGGGTTTTTACAATATTTGCTCAGTTTACTCTCAAATCTAGTTGATTACTAGCTTGGGTAGGTTTCAAGTGATCTGTAACTAGTCCTTATATTCCTTGATAGGTTCTCCTCCTTCCTTTAGTTTTCTGAATGGATCTGGGAGTGGCATATTGAGTTCATCATTTTTCCATTGTTTGTGTGAGTTAGCTTGGTGAATAGTGATATGGGAAATTTTCTTGTGCTTACTATTGCATATATGGTTGTGTATTGTGTTTTACTTTTCATTTTGCAGTGATCGTTTGCAAGTTTTGCATTGTTTGATCATTTTTGAAGTTTTTTGCATGTTTCAAGTATCAACGTTGGCGTGCAAAAAGTGATTATTTCCAATATGGTACAAGCCTTTTTTTTTAGTTTTGTGTGGTTGTGTGATGCATTTTAGTTTTCATTATCTTCCCTAGTGAAACGATGATTTTTCATTACATAAGCCTATAGGTTTATCTTTTGGGTGCATTGGTGTGTTGATTCTTGTCCTTTAGGATCTAATTTTATTGGATTGTCGATAATATTAGTTGGAATGCGAGATTTTTGTTTTCTATTTGAGTTTACGAAAAAGGAAATATCTTTTCGGTCCCATAGATAGTTTTCATTGAAAGAAAAGATTTGCATTGATTGCATCTTCATAGTTCAGCTTTATTTGGGTTTGAAAGAGTCAAAATATCCTTTAGTCCATTTCCATATCCTCTAACTAATCAACAACCATTTAAAAATAAAGTGCTTAATATAAAATAATTAGACAAAAAAAATTTAGCAAACCAACATAGTTAGGACTTAGGGGCTTGGTATGAGATTGGAGAGTTAACTCCCCAAGACCATTAAACCAAAACTAGGAATTCACTAAAGAGTGTTTAAATCCATTAGTAGTAAGGACCACTTTCTCGGAAATCACCTCTAACACAAGCGTCAAGCATGAGGTCAAAATAAAGAAAGTGGGATGATATCCCTTCTCTGCTTGTTTTGGTGTCCATTGGAGTACTACGTGTAAAGGGTTTTGAAAGTGTCGAGGCCCTCTAGGTGGCATCACTTCTCAAATATTTGGGATTTTTTTCCTTTCCCATACATGTGGTCCCAACTCATGACCATTCTTCCTACTTCATGATTGCAAAGTGGTATCCATAGTGAATTTTCCTAAAGCATCACATAAGGTGACTGCAAGTGGGAAGCACTTGTGGTACCTGAGGTAGACATGAATTCCTATTTAAGTTCCCCTATAGGTTGCTCGTATTCATGAGGATACTTGCACCAATAATGGTTCTTACGTGTGGGTTACCATAATTGTCTCTTTCACCTTCGCTAGCCAAATATAGGGGACTTGACATCCCCCAAGGGTTGGTTTTCAAAAGGCCCTTTTATCTTAAGGTATACCTGTTGATAGCCTAGATTTGGTAGGGGTGTGATATGTGGTTTTGGTGTCTAATTGGTCATAGGACATTTTTCTCTTAGATAAAACATAAGTTTTCATTGTGGCTAACCAATATTTGTTGGGTGTTGTGTTGTTGTTTCATTCCATGCTTGTGCACGCACCGAACTTCTTAACAATGGGGAGGTTTAGACCTAGGGTTCTTCCAGAGTGTGTCCAAAAAAAAAAACGAAGCATTGGCATATCAATTCTCAGCTAAGGCCGATAAAGTTATCAACTGAGATATTTGTGTCGAAGATGGAGGATTAAACATACGAAACATTACTACAATTGGCATCCATATAACTCATGTTTGACACACTATTTTAGGACTAAGAATTAAAACTATCCACACACATAATCGGCTCATTCACAATAGATAAAAATTGTCATATATTTATTACTGGAAACACCATATCATATTTGAGACATATAGTATGTTGAACAATTGCTTAGGAAAGCCATGGGACTTCATATCATTACTATTTATAACAGTGCGAATACAATATGATGTTGCTTTCTTTAGGATCAGATAGAACAAATACAAAAGAGTAAATTTACAACATCACGAGATTACAATAGGATCGGAGTGAGTGTGAGGCTGATATCCAATTGATTGTTTTACATCCTCACTAGCTAACTAATGTTATGAGCGTAGAGCTCCTTTTATATATTTCGTTGTTGGGTTGCATTGTCTCTTTCTTCTCTACTCCAATCACTTCTCTGATTCAACTTCCTCACATGCAACCGGTGCCTGTCAACACTCCACGTAGACTCTCTTCATCAGGGGCAATCTTAACTACCTGGCTAGCTCATATTTTCGCTGCCCCATGTCTTCATTTGTTGTTGGCGAAAATTATTCTGAGAGATTTCCAGGTGATTATTTTCTTGATTTTGATAGGCATATTCTTGGTTTCTGATGCAACTGAAAAAACTTTAAACGGCACGCATTTGGTAGTATTTATACTTGGCGTGCCACTGAAAAAACTTGGTCTGATGTGCATGTTCTGTAATTTCTCTGCGCATTTTTTAATATGCATGCAAAACTATGAAATGAGAGTGGACAACTTCATTTGTGTGCGCTCGCAAAATTGGACCCAAAACCGAGGAGCTTCAAATCTAGGTCGGATACCAGTAGGTTGTTCAAACCCTCGAGGGGGATACCAGAGAACCATCGCTAGCAACAATAGGATCCAACTATAATGAAACTCCTTGCTTGAATTATGGGTATCCAAGAAATCATATATAAATTTGCTCATCACATACCGGGCCCATTTCATTTGAATCCCAACCCCGTGCCATTTGAATCATGGCGACGCACAAATAAATGAATACGACGAACCCGTATGGGAATTCATCTTTAGCAATATTGCACAAAATTTTGTAGGCTATGAGTTGTGTGGAAAAGTGAAATGGTTTGGTGTTGATTTCCGAAATAAGGATTCCACGCCTTCCTCGGCAAGTAGAGTATATTCCATAGATCTCTTGTTGGGTGACATATTTAGCATTAATGGATTTCTTTGGCTCCTGTCCTTATGTGGGTAGGCATGTCATGCAATGGATTGCAACTTCATCGATAGGATATTTCTCTCATAGCCATAGGTAGCCACCATGCATGTTGGTTAGCAGTAGGCAGGTACATAAGGTAACAATCCCGCTATGCCCAAAGTGAGGACAGTCTAGCAAGGAGGGAATTTTTTCATGCCAAAAATTTCGTTCCCACCCTTGGGTTAGTGTGAGTGTCCGACTATTTTTACTGCATACATTGCAAGCATAGTGGTGAAAAGATAAGATGGGGAATTGCTCGAAGTCGCAAACATTGGTATCGATGAACTGGAAATCCTCAACCTGTCATGTTTTGAACCCTATGAATGTGACATTTCGAGGTAATAGTTGAGCTTCTATTTGGCGATGGGAGGTAAATCTAGATCTTTTTTGGCCCTAGGATCTACTAGAGGAGGTCGTGGAAATTCTGAGTTAGGAACGGAAAGGAGATTTTTGAAAATGGAAGGGGTGGCTGGTTCTTGGTTATTGTTTGGTTATAGTGCAAATGAGACTGAGAGTTAGGGTTTTTCTTATACAAGAAGGAAGGTGTATACAGACTATGGTAACAATAAATGAAAAAGGTAGGAAGTTTCCAAATGAGTACTACGGGATAGATGGATGTTGGGTTGGGAGTGAGCGTAAGAAATTTTTGGCATGTACAAAGGTATATGATTATGGCATGTCTGATCGTGATTCAACTAGATGGTGGTTGCGTGAGTTGTTACTATTGTCACTTGTGAGCCTGTACATCAGAGCATTAGCTAGGGAATAAATGCCTATGAAGTACTAAATAACTGCCTTTCGATATCATATGTTGGGAGGTTCATTGTAGTTAGTGTGAGTATTGCCACCGAGATTAAGGGACCGAGAGCTTGATTGAAACTTCCCGCAGATGCGCACATGTAATTTGGTGGGAGGCACCGCACATGCTTCTTGTGCCTCTCTGCCTGGGTGTTGAGGTTGTCACAAAAGTGTGGCAACCCCCGGTAGGCCACAATGCGGCTTTCCACATATCCCTCCAATATGTTATGTCCCTTGAGGATGACGAGGTAAGGGATTCATGTACCAGTCATTTGTATTCTCAATGGGGGATTATGGGTGTGAGAAGGAATCCTTATTTTGATTCCTCTTAGGATTCCTTAGGACATAGCAAGGGAAACACAGTTGCAGAGGTAAGTCTATCCACCATATTTTGGAAGCACAAATGTATAGGAGGACGCATGTATCTTCTTGGAATTTCTCTCGCATGGATGCTTCGAGAGATTCCCATTCATGGTATGATTCCCGGTCTGCAGCCCACCAGCCTGCGGGTATCCCTATTAGTATTGAGGCAAGTGCACAAGGTCGTTGATACTCAAGAATGTGTTGTAGCCATGAAATCAATATATCCACCGGCTCTGACCCATCATACCAATAGGATCTAAAGTCTTCCCAGTTCTCTTCTACCGAGATATGTGTGCATCTCCTTATTGACACCTCGTAGAGCTTATTCTACCATCTATCCAGGGAATCATCAGAATCGATGTCATAATATTTGACACCCCTCCATCTTAATTCTCCATCTGTGATGGGGTTGATGTAGTCCTCCCTACGCCCCGTGACCTTATAAATATTTTCAACTACCAAGTTCCACGCATCCTCATCTATGGGTTCCTTGTAGAGGGCACCCTCATATGGGTCTAGTGGTGTGAACATGCACAGGGTGTCAGTTTCAAAGGACATATTCCTCTTCTTCAAGTTTAGCACTATATTATTTTCAAAGGCCCAGTCAATTACCAATAATGCAGGATATGGATCAGACTCATCCATGATCTAAATGACTTCAAAATCGACCTTTTTTTTCACTCCTTCTATGTTGACTTCGACTTGCTCCATATGGCCTATGGGATAGATATTGTATTGATTGGAAAATTGGAGATGAATGGGTGACCAGACCAACTTGGGCTTACCAATTACTTCCCAAGACTTCTTTGGAAAAAATTTCACATCAGATACTAGATCCAACAGGACTCCATCCACATCGTACCCACAAGCTATGTTGTCATATTAAACTCTCATCCAATATTCTTTTGATCGTTGACTTGGAATCCATTCCTTTTTGGAAACGGAGCCGATATGGTAGGCTCTTCTCCTTTTTCTTTCATGCAAGCAGTTAACATTTGGGTCAACTTACTTGTAGCTTCTAGATCCTTGATCAAGTGAAAACAACAGTGCAAGAAGGTATTAACTTTATCCTCGGCTTCTGCAATGCGACCTAAGTCGCATAAGGCATATGTGCATGTTGTGTGTTGCAAATATTCCTAGCATTGTTCTTTATAATATTTTTTCTTAGTGTGTCGCAACATAGTCTGTCTGCATGTTTCTTCGATCGATCTTTGGGTTGCGCATTGAATTTCCTCATGTACAAAATCCTCATCCAAATATATTTGTATTGTGCATTATAGTTCTTTGCACGTGGGGCTTCTTCCAGTGACTTATGTGTCTCCCACTACACTTATTCACAGATGTGTGCCTCCTCTAGTGACTTTTACGTCACCTTTTTCACTTCCTCTATAATCCATTCCTCTTCAAGAGACCTCTGAGTCACGTGTCGTAGCTCCTGGTGCACTCTTTCTTCTTCAAGGGCCCTCTACACCTTGTGTAGATACTGGTTCTATTGAGTAGAATTAAACTTAAGAGGGGGCTAGGTGCCCTCCTAATATTTATGTCTCATTGTTGACCTGAGCCTTCACCATGCTTGAATTCTGCCCCAATCTTCGCCCCTCTGTGGGTTACTACCCGGACATCTACTTCTCTGATCTTATTCTTTTTTGTGTGTGGCTCAACATGCACCATGTTACAGTTAATCATTTTTTCTCCCACTTATTCAGTAAGTCGGGAAAATATTTTGTTACATGTTTAGGACTATAAAAATATGCACATAGCATGTGCAGCTTAGTGAAAAATCTTGAGACATGACCGATCTCACTGCAATTGAAACATGTGGGGGGTCTACCACCTCCACCACCATATCCACAGTCATGACCATGCCCATATCCACCTTGGGTTCCTCCTTGATATCCTCCTCGATCAGTGCCACCATGCTCACCACTCACTTTCTCCTCTTGTACCCAAAAACCATCCCAGGTATGGTCATGTATTAACTAGAGGGAGTGGTAGCTACTAATATCATGGCCGACGAATTTACAGAACTCACAGAATGGTGTGTGAGTCATTTTCTAGTAATTTTTTAATGTGGGAGGGGTGGCACATGGCCCCATTGTCTACATATTTCACACCCTTCCAACTGTCTCGATGGAAATGGACTTGTCATTCATGTCGCCATATAATTTGGAAGGTCCAGGCACTCATCATGACGATACCCCTCTTAATGGAATCTAGTACACCATATGTTCTCACACACAAATTTATTATTCGCCATATCTTCTAGTTTTATTATTAGTTTGTTCAGTTTCTACTGAACCTGCACTAACCAGTCGATGTCTCTGCACCTCCAGGTGTAGCCTCTAATCGCATCGCGATTTTGACCACCTAGGTATGATTCATCACCTTCTATTGGGTGAGAGGGACTCGGATATGGGATGGCAACCCTATAATGAACCACTTTATGTGATGAATGTCCTTATTCTAGAACATCAACATATCTAACAATATTTTGAACCATTGGTCATAACCTTAAACAGTGTCTCCTTCTTTCTACTTGATCTCCTTGATTTTGGTAATGCATTGGGACTTTGAATTTAGCTTTTGAAATTCCTGAAGCAAGTCCTACTTGATCTAGACCAGGGGCATCACCTATCCCACTAGTGCAGTATATTTATATTTATTGTACCATGTCAAGGCCCTATCCATGAATGTAGTCTTGAGTTGCACGATATTTTCCACATCATATGTGACTCTCTTTACAGACCAAATTGCTTCACAGGTGAACCAGTGTTGTTTTGCATCGTCCCTACCCATTCCATGGAACATGGGTAATATCAATGTACTATCTTGATTTTTCATCTTTGAATTAAAACTAGTTCCTCCTTTCTGGATATTATGGACTCGATCTTTCCACACTATTATCGACTGGGGTAAATCATTGTTGACTTCACCTTCTTCTTCACTTGTTTCATCACTTATTTCTTCTTCTTATCTTCACTAACTATATTTTTTTATTCTTGGTTAAAAATGCGCATGGGGGTTGGTACAAAGGGGGGGTAAGACCATCTTCTTTTTAACATTCTTGTGATGTGACCCAAAGAGATATCTACTTGTAGTCGGTTAAGACCGTCCAATATTATCAACTCGTCTCCCCCACCACTAGGGGAGCCTTAATATTCCTTCTCTTCTAGAAAACTACCAATCTTCGTCATCTCTACCTGACATGGATGCATACCACCAATGTGCTCTCCTGACTCTGGGTTGATCTATGCACTATCACTACATGCACCATCTCTCAGTCTAATTTTTTCACTACCACCTTGCACAAAATTATTCTCTCCACCCGGCCCACGGCTTCTTTGTGCACCATCCTCTCTCCTACTCAGTGAACTTCCACTAAATCGAGAGAGAAATTATCTTATGATTGGTGCTCATGGAATTTTGTGACAACTTCACTTCTTGTCAAAGCATAATCGTGTGGCGCTTCCTCCTCCGAGTCTATGGGCACACCAAAAATTTGCACATGTGCACCAAACATGTGCACTCTTTCCTTTCTTAAGGTTGTAGCATACCACAACAACCAAAGGGTATGGGATTTATCACCTAGGCCCTCACCAATGTTAATTTTTTACAAATGTTATTAGGTTATTTTTAAATTTCATGAGCATTCAATGCATTTCCAAAAAAAAAGTATAAAGAGGATCGTTGAAAGAAACAAAATCACAAGGTACACTGCATTTTATCTTTGGAAACCCTCATGGGGAAGAAACCCCAGCAAAAAATCCTCAATAATAGATTTCCATTACAATGCCAAGACTAAGAACAAAACACCAAAGACAGACCAAGACCGATCATGTTCCTCTCTTCTCCTTTGTTAGACTTCTTCCTGCAATTGCAACTATCTTCGAGATATGCACACTAGATGAGTGAGTGAGTCTTATTAAATGAGACACCATCCTCACATATAAATACAAGTTGAGAGGTGGCTCTAGGGTTGTGACTCTTCACTTGGTGGAGTTGACTTCTCCTAGAAGTGGCTAAAACCATTTTAAAATTATTGGGGGTCGACTTTACAAATACATGTTAACCAATCCACAAAAGGGGATTTGATCTTATACAAGACCCGACTTGATCAATCCACAAAATGGGATTTGATCTATACAATAATGACTCAAATATAAGTAGAATATTCTTCAAAGTTACAATAATTCAGATAATTCAATGAACCAATAATCTACCTGTATATAGTAGCATCAACTAACTCTGACAAAGTATCAACCAGGAGCTTCAAATTCTTCTCCATGGGTGTGGCCATGTATTTACATTCCAACATGTCAAACTTATTTAGTATTTCAGCTGCATACTTCCCTTGGTTAAGGAAGATCTTCTCTGGGCTCTACCAAACTTCAAGACCTAAGAAATAATGCATCAAGCCTAGGTATTTCATCTCAAATTATGCAACGAGCTTCCTTTTGCAATCTGTGATGAGATTTTATTATCATGTCAATAATAAGTCATCCACATATAGTAGTAATACAATTGGTTCATCATTTATAAACTTGAAGTAAATATTAGAATCATCTTTACTCTTGGTAAATCCCAAGCTCATCAGGAAACTGTCAAATCTGCCATACCAAGCTCTTAGAGCTTGCTTCAACCCATACAGAGGTTACTTCAACCTATAGACATGAGTTTTTCTATATTCAACTTCAAACCCTTGTGGTTGTTCTATGTACACTTCTTCTTCAATAACACCATTTAAGAAATTTGTTTTCACATCCATCTGGTGCAACTTCCACTTCATTTTGGTTGCAAGAGCTTTGATGGTTCTGATAGAAGTGTATCTTGCTACAGGAGAAAATGTTTCTTCATAGTCAATACTTTCCTTTTGATAAAATCCACGAGCCACAAATCTTGCCTTATATTTTTCAATACTTGTGTCTACTTCATGTTTTATTTTTTATATCCACTTGGAAGATACAACATCTTTGTTTTTTTTCTTGGGAACTACTTCCCACACATCATTCTTTATAATGGATTGGTATTCTTTTGTCATGTAATTCATCCATTCTTTCTTCTGAACGGATTCTTCAAATCAAGTAGGTTTCTTATCTACGAAATCACACATCAAGGCCACATAGCTGGAGAATGGCTTAGGCTTATTGCTTTGTCTCATGGTTCATTTTTGGGCACCATACTTCTCTACATCTTGAATAAGTTCTCTAGCCCAATATGGATTTCTCTTGTGAGATATCATCATATGGGGAGGTTCTTGAGATTCTATCATATCATGATCTTCTAGAATATCATCATCAGGGGTAACTACAACTTCCTTCATGGGTTCTGCAAGTCTGGGAACTACAAGTTCTTCTTCATAAGCTTATTCTAACTGGCATTTACTTGATCTCTTAAGTGTTTCATCTTCATCAAATGTTACATATTTTTTATCTCAATATGATGGTAACCTGGTATGTATATTTTGAAGGCCTTAGAGACCTCACAGTATCCAACCAATTTTCCCTTCTTTCCTAAGGGATCCAACTTAGTTTTCTTTTCTTTTGGAATGTGTACAAATATTGGACAACCAAATATTTTGAGATGGACTACTTCTGACTTCTTTCCAGTGAACATTTCTTTGGGGGTTTTGAATCCAAGTGCACTATGGGATAATATGTTCTGGACATATATTGGTGTTCTTGTTTCTTCAGCCCATAAGTGCATTGGAATATCTTGATCATGAATCATTGTCTTTACTGCTTCCATAATCATTCTATTCTTTCTTTCTGATACACCATTTTGTTGAGGATTATAGGGAGTGGTTAGATCCCTCTTAATCCTAGCATCTCTGCAAAATATTCCAAATTCATTTGAAGTGTACTCCCCTCCATTGTCTGACCTAAGTTTCTTGATTTTCCTTTCGGAGAGGTTTTCTACCAAGGAATTGAATTCCTTGAACTTTCCAAGTACTTCGTATTTTGACTTCAAGAAATAAACTCAAGTTTTATGATAGTAATCATCAATAAATGATACATAGTATGCATACCCTCTTAGAGAGTTTGATGGAATTGGACCGCATACATCTGAGTTGACAAGTTCCAAAATTCCTTCTGCTTTATTGTTGCTCTTTGGAAAAGGATTCTTTGTGTTATTTCCTTGTGCACATCCCTTGCATACACCTTCATGATCAACCTTTAGTTCTGGTAAACCCGTGACTACCTTTCTCACATATGGTATGGATTTGTAGTTTATGTGAGCTATCCTTCTATGCCAAAGTTCACAATGAATTTTAGTAGAATGAATCAAGGCTACATCTGAGTGACCCTTTAACTTGTACAAACCACCTTCTTCTATTCCAATAACAACTGCATCTTCTATAGTTTTTCCTTTAGACAAAATAATAACTTTACCATCTACGAATGTAACCTTGAATCCTTTATTATCTAGAGAAGAAACCTTTATTATCTAGAGAAGAAATAGAAAGTAATTTATTTTTCAAACCTCGTACATAGAGTACATCCTTCATTCGCACTGGAGTTCCTAAATCAAGTTTGTAGGTGGCTTGTCCCAATAATTTGATTAGGTATCGATAATCATCTCCAAGTGAAACTTTCTGGGAGGATATTTTCTCTACAAAACTAGAGAGTGTGTTCTTTTGACCTGTCATGTGTTTAGAGGCACCACTATCTATGAGCCAAGTGTCACAGATCCTGAGAGAGAAGAAAAAAAAAAACATATTCTTCAATCTCTTCTTTAGCTAACTTCTTGGGTGGTTCGTCATCTTCAGCTGCATGGGCATGATGTATTTTTTTATTTCTCCACTTATGTTCTTCCCTTTTGGTGGGACAATTCTTATCAATGTGTCCCATCTTATCACAATGATAACACTGGTAAGAGGAGAAATATTTTTTCCTTCTTTGACTTTTACGATATTTCTGGAATCTCTTTAGAGAGTGAGACTCTTTATGAAAGTGAGTCTCCTTTCAAAAATGATACTTTCCCTTTCCTCCCTTAGCATGAGAAGCTAGGGCTTAATCTTCATCTCTTAATAGAATGGATTCTTGGTTAGCCACTCTTACTTATTCTTGAACAGAGTCTTCCCATAAACTGTCAAATAGTTTCTATTTTCTTGGAAAAATAATTTGGATGAAAGAATACCAAGGTCTTGTGAGACCATTAAGAGTTGTCATCACGAGTTCATATTAATATAACTTGTGTCCAATTGCCTCTAATTGTTCCTTGAATTGAGAAACCCTAGAGAAATAGTCTTTCGTTGTTTCTCCTTTTTTCATTCTTGTATTCTTGAGTTGGGTTCTCAAGTTAATCTTTCGGTTGATGTTCATTCCTTCATACTCCTTCATACATTCTGGTTAGGGAATCAAACATATATTTTGGAGTATTCTTAGAAGACACTTGAGGGATCAAGTGGTCTTTAATAGAATCTGCAATTATTGTTTTAACCCTAATCATATCCTTCTTATACTTCTCTTTGGCTTCATTTTCTTCGAGCTCTATGTTGAGCACTCAACACACCCTAAAAGTCTATGTTCATTTTTTACTTTTTGGGTACCACTTGATCCTTTCCACTGTTTGTTTTTCCTTCAGTATGAAACTGATACCTATGCTTAATTTCTATGTTTCATGTTTGCATTTTCTAAAAGTTTCCCTGAACATACAACAAAGAATCATCTTAAACATTAAAGGGTCATTAACAAGCTACTTAAGGAATCGACACTCTAACTCTTTCCCCAACACGCTTAGGAGTTTGGAATCAATAAAAGTTGAAAGTAATGAAAATCGTTTGAGAAGTTTAAAATAGTTGAACACCGATCTTCATCGGCATCAGCTGATGAAAGTCTTTTCTTTCTATAATTGAACCTTAGCAGGGGTATCGCTGAAGATCAACCCATTCAGGTTTAGTCGTGAAACAAAAAGGTAATCATCGTGCAAGGAGAAGATCAGTATCACCAATCGCCAACACCCGACGTGATTTCAGCGTCGGGGAGTTAAAAAATAAAACACACATTAAATTTTACATTTTAAAGTGTCGATCTCCGACCTCCACGCCGAAAAGATATGAGGTGATAAGACATTTTTACCCACGGATCCGTTAGGTATGATGCATTTGAAGTATGAATAAAATTTTGAATTGCGCATTAGTTGCTAATCTGTGCGTGAATCAAAAGAATGTGTTTAATCTTGTTGATACAATGCATCTACCTCCGCACCTCCATCGTCAACCAGTTAGGATTTAATTGCGGAGAATCGACGATATTTTATTTTGAATTGCATTTATTAGTCATATTAACTGGTTGATACGATGGATAGAGTCTCTCCGGTTATATATTTTCGAAGTCGGTGTGTATGACCCTATTCTGCACGGCAAATATTTCAAAACAAACAGAGGATCAAGGCTAACAATTCGGAGAATTCGCCCAAAGTTCAATGAGTATTAGACAACTATCTTAGCAATCATTACAGGTATGTATTCTCTTATGATGTATTAAGCTTCATTTTTATGTTCACAACCCAACGCTGCTCTGTACACATTTTTAAAGGTTGTTTTAATTGTAGGAACAATGCCTCCGAAGAAACCCTCCACTAGGAAATCCCCAAGACCGCCAAAGCCGCAAGAACCAGAAGCAGGATAAGGCTCTTCCCCAGCGATTGCGAGACAACTAGAATTCGCCCCAAAACTGATGCATGTCATCAAGACAGATTCCAAGAATTCCTTCTTCCAACCTCTAGCCTTCGAAGACACATAGGCAAACATTAGAGCCAAAATAGCATTCCCTCACTGGGAAGAATTATTTAAGAAAATCAAGAAAGAAGAACCCCTCGAGTATAACCCGCACAACGATCCGGATACAAGGAAGCTCGATGATGATGTCCTCCCAAACATCCGTAGGGATTATCTACACATGGTGGCAAGCCGAACTCCGGTGTTTTCTTGCATCGAGCTCCTAAAGTGGCTCATTGACCACACCAATGTGCATAAATTTTTAATGAATGATTATAATGGTGGATGCATCAGGGTTTTCTTTCCATCAAAGGTTGAGAGTTACTACAAGCTCAGGGAGTTGGAAGAAAAGTTGAGCACTGATTTCATTCTGAGTTTCTATGCATCGCATGATACCAGCAAAATCATGGCATCATGGTGGAGGGTAGACAAAAAATTCATGAACTGGACTGCTAGCTGGTACCCAACGGTCAATCTAAAGGAAACATACATATACGTGATGGCTCTTCTCTGTAGGTTATATGGGGAGAAAGATTTATCTTGGTTTTCAAAGGCTTATATGCCCCTAGATTTTAGGCATGGGTTTCAATTGGGGTGCCATCATCTCCAAACAGCTGAGCACCTGCATAAGACAATCCTGGACGCGAAAAGGGGGGAAAACCCCCTCCTTCTACATGGTCTTGTATCTGTTAGATGTCATATGCACCAGGAACGTTTTCTATGAAATGAACTTGAATTGGCACTCCTCGGAGCTCCTGGTCCATGTATACTTCAGCATCTTATGGGATAACAGGTACAAAAAATCCTATGCCCTTAACTGTGATCAGTTTATTGCACGTATCTATTTTTTTCTGTTCAGGAAAGAGTGCCCTAGGCTGTCAAAAGAAGCAAAAAAGGTCATATCCAAAAGGGGTCATTGGCATCTAGACGAGCACAAAACCTACATCAGGGTTTTCGGAGCCACATGGGCACCCCATTTGTTACTCATATATGTTCCTGACTGACTAGTGTTAGGGGAAATTTGCTACCAAACCATCCTGCAAGGATACAATGCCACTTTAGTAAAGGACAAGAAATGGGCCTTCATTCCGTATGGGTTTCATATTGGCTTCTACATGGTCAAAGATACTGCGCATGTTAAGCAAGAAGGGTTGAGTCAACTAGAATTTTGGTTCCACACCGACTGATTTCACAAACACGATCCCAAGGGACTGGTCCTACAACATGCATCGCAGGTATCATCCTATTGAACTTATGCCCATGATCGGTTAAAATATGAAATCTTCACCGAAAACGCTCAAGATTGGGATGAAGTGGCGTCAAGGAGGGCTAACCCTTGAACAACCAGGTTCAAAGCTATGAGTTGGGAAGAGAAAGTGACGTCTTTGGAGCAGACATCTCAAGAAATTCTCAGGGCTCGGGAAGGAATTATAGCATCTAAATCGGGTGAAGGAATAGGCGATCCCCAAGAGAACATCGAGGCAGTGACAGTTTATCAGGAATCCCAGGTACAAATCAGGGATTTTCCTGAAGTTCAAAATGCACAAGGGATGGGTGCATTTTTGTACCATCAGAGCCAGCTTCTAATGAAACGGGTGCAGGATTATCCTTACCTTATCATAACGCCTGTGCGTCCAACTGGTACCCAAGGAAGAATCTTGACGGTGTCAAGCGGCCCTGATTCCACAGACCTTGGGAACATCGACGGGTTAGGAAACACTGGATCTACAACATCGTCGGTCAAATCCCCTATGGACAAGACAAGTCAAACAAAGACAGGTCAGGTGTCAATAGAAACATCAGTGCCTAATCCCCTCAGCAAACTTATACATATATATAGCGATGACGAAATCCCGAAACCATATCATGACTCCCATGTGCGTGTCCAAGAGGAAAAGTGTCCCAATAAAGTTTCCTCCCCTGAGCCCAAGGTTCAAGACAAGGATGTCTCGCAAAAGAAAATAGAAGAAGGAAGTGGTCTCGACACAAAGGAACCCAATGAATCGGAAACTAAAGCGGATCAGAATGATGAGCCCGAACTGGAGGAGGCAAAGAAAGGATCCCTGCAAAAGGAAATCAGCAGTTCTACAGCCAACAAGCAAATATGTAACGAGTCTATGCCCAACACCTCCATTTTTCCAAACACTCAAATCCCTGACGAGCGACAAGTAGGAGTCAGACCCGCAAGATATGGCGAGGAAGTTCGAGAATCCAATCTTGAAAAAATATACACCACAGTAGTTTGGGAAACAAACTAACATGGGGTGATCAACAGATACCAGAGCCAGTAGACAAGGTAGCAGATATCTATGCGATCTCCTATGATCATACGAGAAAGGCCATTTTTCAAAAGACTGTGAAGAAAAGAAGGATCTCGTTGGATCACTCCATCCTAGATAATACAAAGGAGAACTTGATCAACACAGCACACACCCAGACGTCTGAACTGATTGACATAGGAAAATCCCTCTCAGATGCCACCTTGGATAGAGCTAGGAGGGATGAAAAGGAACTAATCGCTGCCCTAAAGGAGCTTGAGCACTTTTGCCATCTTTTCGAATACTACAAAGGCACCACAGACCACTATGTATCTAAAAGGTGAGTTTGTAGGAGTTTACAATGAGTTTAAGAAGGAGAGACACCTATTAACAGAAAACATAGCTGAGTACCAGGAGGACACTCTCATGGCACTCACAACATGCAAGGATATGGAGCGATGGTATGAAAGGGCGCAGCAAGCGGTAGAAAGACTTGAGTACATCGAGGCAAACCAGCAAGGTCGAGATAAGGAAAAACATGGCATTCAGATGATAGGCAAAAGTAGACTTAATCGCATGAAGCGATCAGCCGAGTACTGGGCTAAGATGTCTCGGGACCCACATCGAGAGATCCAAGAACAATGGACCAAGTGTAAGAAGAACTGGGATAAAATTAAAAAAATAATGAAGGCTGTCGGGCTCCCCGAGTTTGGCACCCCCGATAATTTCATTGACCTGAGCGACGTGGTCAAGCTGCATGTCGAACAAGATGCGCTATGGACTGAAGAGTTCTAAAAAAAATTCGATGCAAAGCCAGGGAAAGTGAGACAATTCGTAGAAAATCTGATCAGAGCCTGAACCATGCTACAACAGTTGAACTTCAGTTTAGTAAAGTATCAGGCGCATGCAGTAGACATCAGAGGAATATATGCAGCCTCGATGGAACATCATATATTTCCTATATTTCCATGGGCCCAAACTTGTGAAAAAATGTTTGTCAGCTGGACTGAATACGAGAGCATTCATTCTTTCCAAGAAGTATCTCGGGATGACTGTTAAATAATTGTTAGAAGATAACGCCATGTGGATATTTTTGTTTTGTTTAAACTGCAATTAGCCGTTAGTTTCGGTTAGAACTTTATATTATAAATAAAGACACCAACCAATTAGTAAGGGGTCGATGGTTGTTGTAAGAACTCTTTCTTTTTGGTTGTTAAGAATTATTTTGAGACTGCTATGAATTGAGAATTCCTTGTGGACCAAAGACAAACTATTTTCATTAGATGCATGTGATTGGACTTGGAGAAGAACTAATTCCTATCCTATTTCATGAATGATGCAGTAATGAGTAAGAGAAATTAATTATTTTGTCAAGTTATCTGGTGCAATGTCTTGATGTTCTTTGCTTTAATGATGAAGATAAATCGTTGTGTTATTATGTAATGAATGGTTATGGTAGATGAATTATTTTTCTTGCCATCATCTTGTTGCATACGTGTTTTCTTTCTGATAGTTAGTTTATCATACAGTAATTGGATGCTCACATGGTTAATGTATTAGTACTAGGCCTATGGTATAGAGTAATTGTCCTAACTGTCTTGCATCTCTCATATCAGCCCCACCCAAGAGAAAATACATAATAAAATAGTCCTAACTAAAGGAATATCCTTCACAAAGAAACACAAAGCCCATCGATAAATTGGTCGGATCGCAAGATCTGGAGAACCATTCCATTTTAAATGTTGCAGAGTCTAATTGGGCCTCGGTGGTGGGTTTGGTTCCTACTGTTGAGTCAAGGGATTTAGGACCCATAAACAGAATTGGCACTAGAAGGAGGGCCTGAGAATGAATGGTTGAATATATATTTTATCTATCATTTCAAACAGCCTACAGATTCGTAACAGGCCACATGCATGGCTAGTCCGTCACAAGACAACCCACACACGTTGAGTATTCCTAAAACGGATAACTCACCCCAGGCCGAGGAAGAACCTTTTCACCCTAAAATACCTTACGCCCTTCCTCACGAGGAAGTGAATCAATTCAGGAGAATCACTAGAGCCTACGCTCGGAAAATCGGTGTGTTGTCCTTAGCTCCCATACTCCCTCGAAGAAAAATAAAAAAGCAGACCAGTGATTATCACTCCCGACGAAGTTTTCGTACACTCCGTAGAAGACTTAATATATTTCGCAATTACCGAAATCCAAGAACCTCTCGATCTGATACCCGAAACGTCGGTCGCCGACATCTCCGAGCCAAACGAATTTTCGGAAGAAGAAGAGTTCGAATAGGATTTCGAAGATATGGAGGGTAATAATAACCATGAGGAAGAAAGGGAAATATTGCTTCAGAACAATCAGCCCTGGTTGGCCGGAGACGCCATGGTCATCCCTGGACGAGTACATAATCTTCCCCGGCATCCGAAGAAACTGTTTCCTAAGTATGACCCCAAAACTTCGGGATTACCTGAAGATCATATCAAGAATTTTATACTCGCGATTAGACTCATGAATGTCCAGCATGAAGATGTAGACTGTAGTCTACAGACTTTTCCCCTACACGTTTAAAAATTGAACTTCCACGTGGTGTTTTAATTTTTCAGTAGGATCAATAACCAGTTGGACTAAGTTCTAGAAAGACTTTCTAGATAAGTTTACAGAAGAGACTACCATGGGATCCCTGATGGCTGAGTTGTTCGCAGCCACCATGAGTCTAAAAGAGAGGGTCAAATATTTCAATCAAAGATTCACTACCATATTAAACAAATTCCAACCCACGGCAAAACCAACTCAAGAGTTGCAAATCGAGGTTTATGCCAACACGCTCCCAGCTTCTATTTCTATGTTTGTAAAAAGAGCCGCTAAGCAAACCCTGGTGGAAAATTTTGAAGAGGCCAAGATAATAGAATTCCAGATGAGAGGATGTAAATAGGGCTAGGTCTCCTTAGTAAAAAAAGAAATTCATCCCACTCCCAGGAGAGTGCTCCTTCTGACTAGACCTTCGGGAAAACTAGTTGAACAGACTCCCAACAAAGGTAATTGTGATATAGAATATATACAACGCATGGTTAAATAAATATCAAACAAAATCATAGAAATGAAGAGAAATGCAGGGGAGGGAAACCAGGGCCAAAGGCCCTATAAGCCTTTCTTTAAAAGAAACTCGCCATTCAAAGCAATTGAACCTCCCCCCGCTAACTTAAATATCGATCTAGGGAATGTCGTGTCTGATTCTTTCTGTACTTATCATCAAGAAAACCACTCCAAAAGAGACTGTCCTTAATGGGTACATGCCATGAATTTGATGGCCAATAGGTTTCTAGATGAAGTCTCCCTGGCCGAACAACCAAGTAGTTTGGTTATGAATGTGGCTGACCAGGAAGAAGTTGACCCACCATGAGATACAGCCATGTTGATATGGGATCCCAACCTGATCATGCCTTCCAACGATCTTTTTGAGTCTCGGGAACAACCCGTGGAAGTTTCAGCGATACAGATGCAAGGTAAGGGTCCTCCCGACTCAAAAGATACCGACGCCACCTGAGATTTGCAAAGTAATTTAAGTCCCGACCACCCGAGAACGTCTTTCGCTCTTAGTAAAAATAATATAATCATTCATACCAAAGAGTCACCCAAACTAGATTACAACGTGGTTAAATATTTGAAGAAGCTAAAGGCCAATATTTCAGTTATGGATATATGCAGGATCCCTCAACAGAAAGATTTTTTGTTATGGGCCTTGAACTCCATGGAAAACCCGACGACGAGAAATTTCCCAGAAAGGAGTTTGACTCACATAGATTCGGTGGGAAAACCAATTGTGAATACATGTTCAGGAAATAGAAAGGAAAAACCTTGTGTTCTTTTGTTCCTCCTAACGTTTGAAATCTTCAATAGGAACCTTCACAATTGTCTGGTAGATTATGGAGCATCCTCCAACGTCAATCCCTTGTCTTTTTGCAAGAAATTGAATGTCGTTCCTCTCAAGAGTGATAAACATGTCATATAACTAGACAAGACCCAGGTTAAGGTCATAGGAGAACTCAAAGACATGATGATCAGAATATCGACACACCCCTCATTCATGCAAGTGATCGACATTATTGTATTAGATATCCCAGAGGCATATGGGTTATTACTGAGTCAAGATTGGTCTGAAAAGGTAAACGAATACTTCAATACAGATTGGGCACACCTTTGGCTACCACTGAAGGGATACAAGAACATGATAAGAATCAACGGGGAGAGATATCTAAAACATATGGTCACTGATTTAGAAACCCCTAATGAGCCCTCATCCACAGATTTCCCCATACTGGGCAATTATTCCTACGAATCCTACTTCGAAAACTTCACCCCCCTCTTATCTGATGTTCCTCTTACCCAAAAATTTGAATTGATTTTCCAAGAGAAATCATCGATACCGACAGGAGACACCCTCTTCTGCCAAAACCCGGTGCCAAAGCTTGCGAAGCAAGAGGTCAAAGAGAAAGGAATTAATAAGGGAAACACGAATAGTGATTCTCGTTCTCAAATTTGGACCTTCTGTTTTGATGGATCTAAATATCAAGAAGGGTCTCGAACAGGGTGCATCCTCATCGATCCTATGGGTAAATGTCATTTCCTATACTGTAGGCTAGAATTCGAATGTACCAACAACACTATCGAATATGAAGCTTTGGTGCAAGGATTAAATAAAGCCATAGATTTGGATGTCAAAGAATTGAAACTTTTCAAGGATTCTAAAATTATTGTTAGACAAGTAAGAAATACTATAAATTGCAATTCTCCTCATCTAAAGAACTATCAGCAGGAGTTTCATAGGCTAATAGAACACTTTGAGGATTTTAACATCACTGTGATCCCTAGAACAAAGAATATTCTTGCTGACTCCTTGGCCACAGCCACTTCTAGCCTATCGCCTTCAGAATATTATGAAGCCTCTTGATTCACTGTGGAACTGCTCTACAAATCGTCGGTACCTAATAACATTTCCAATTGGAAAGTCTTTGACGGAGATGAACAAATCATAAACTTATTCAATAACCAAGACAATTTCAAAGACCTCGCTATTGACGATGAATAATTCCAAGAGTTTTCCACATAAACTAATCCTTGAATGGGACGACCTATGGATAAATCAAAGGGTCACATGATCCCAAAAGGGATAGCTAATCTAAAAAATATTTTTGATCTCAAGGAGCGATTTAAGGGACCCAAAAATGCAAATCTTGTCCCCTGCATGAAACTATAAATCTTGGGACCCCAGAGAGTCCAAAGAATGTGAATCTGGGCAAGACTATATCTAAGGAAGAGAGGAAAGCTTACCTTAAATTATTCAGACAATACCAGGATGTCTTTGCGTGGTCCTATAGGGATTTGAAGACATATGATACCTGCATCATTCAACACACCATCCCTTTGAAACCAGAAGTGAAACCATTCCAACAGAGGCTCTGAAAGTATCACCCATCCCTGGAACCTCTCATGTATTATGAATTAAAGAAGCTTTTATATGCCAAGATCATTTTTTAGGTTAGACATTCTGCTTGGGTAGCCAACCTTGTCCCGGTGAGGAAGAAGTCAGGAGAGATCCGCCTTTGCGTAGACTTTAGGAGCCTCAACAAAGCTTCAGAAAAAGACAATTACCTGGTCCCACCGACGGAACAACTCCTGCAAACTGTTTCTGGCTCAGATATCTTCTCTCTACTCTACGGTTTCATAGGTTATAACCAAGTCCTTGTATCATAGAAGGATCGTTTAAAAGCCACTTTCCAAACCAAATGGGGAACCGTTGCTTATAAGCACATGCCTTTCAGGTTAATTAACACAGGAGAAACCTTCCAAAGAGCCATGGATGTAGATTTCTAGGGACTAATCAATAGATGCATGGTAGTGTATCTACATGACGTAACAGTGTATTCAAAGAACAGAGAAGATCACATCCAACACTTAACTCAAATTTTTGAGAGGTGTAGGAAATACGGTATATCCTTAAACCCTAAGAAAACTATCTTCGGTGTCTAGGAAGGTAAGTTGTTAGGTCACATTATATCTCAAGCAGGAATTCGCATAGATCCGGAAAGGATTAAATCCACAGATCAACTTCCCTTACCCCATAACAAGAAATGTATGCAGTCCTTTTTCAGGCAAATCAGTTTTGTGAGGAAGTTCACTCCTGACTTTGTAGAAATCATCAAACCCTTACAAGAGATGATTCACAAAGATGTCGAATTTAAGTGGGATGATGAGAAAAAATACGCCTTCAACAATATCAAAGTTGCCATTTTACGGGCCCCGGTGTTGCAAAGTCCCGATTTCAATAGATATTTTTTCCTTTATACTTTCGCCTCCGATAAATCGCTAGCTGCAGTCTTGACTCACAAGGATGATGGAAACAACGAAGCCCCAGTGTCATTTATGAGTACTAATCTTCAAGAAGTTGAGCTCAATCATCCTGTTGTAGACAAACAGGCCTACGTGGTTTATAAGGCAGTAAAAAATTGCAGGTCTTACATCCTCAAGAATCACACTAAAGTAATTGTGTCACACCCCGTAGTTTGATCCTTTTTAACCCAGTAGTAAATGGGGGAAAGAAGGGGGAATTGGATGGCGGTGGTCCAGGAATTTGATCTAGATATAAAACCTACAAAACTAGTAAAAGGGCAAGGGTTGTGCAAGCTTGCGGTCGAAGCCCATGATCAAGTAAATGAAGATCTCGGATGGGAGAATGAAATGGCACTATGGTGTGGTTAAGTAGCATACATATCCCCAGGACAAGACTCATGGTATAAAGATTTAACTTATCTTCTACATCACGGGACTTTTTGTCCCGAAAACCTCAATCCTAGAGAAAGGAGAGCCCTGAGAATAAAATCTGCACAATATTATCTTATAAATTTGGTGCTCTTCCAGATCAATTACGATGGGGTACTATTATGATCTCTCGAACGAGGAGATGCAAACAAAGTCCTAAATGAACTCCATGATGGCCCTGCCAGGGACATTTTGCAGGAAACACTACCACTCATAAGATTCTAAGAGCCAGCTATTATTGGCCCGCCTTGTTCAAAGATGATCATACTTACGCTAGAAACTGTAGGACTTGTCAAATAAGTATTGGAAAGGAGAAAAGAGCGGCAGTCCCACTCCAACCTGTTACTATCTCTCGGCCTTTCGAGAAGTGGGCGTTGGAAATCATAGGAGAGATCACACCTAGCTCCTCGAAACTGCACAAGCACATTCTTACTGCCACCAACTATTTCACAAAATGGATAGAGGCCATTCCTATGACTCATGTAAACGAGAAGGTGGTGATCCAATTCATAGAATAGCAACTGATCAAAAGGTTCAGTGTCCCTTCTGTCATGATCTTTGATAACACAGCTTACTTTTCTTCAACCCTATTGACAGATTTTTCTCTGGACAAAGGAATCATAATCAAGTACTCTGAAAATTACTATCCCCAGCGAAATGGTGTGGTTGAATTGACTAATAAAAACCTGGTAAGGATATTAAAGAAGACAGTTACAGATAACCAAATAAATTGGCATAATATACTCTATAATGCTCTATGGGCCGATAGGGTCACACCCAAGGAAGCCATAGGAAATTCCCCATACTTTCTGGTCTATGGGAAAGAATCCATCCTCCCAAATGGACTCTATCTTCCATCTCTTCAGCTAGCCCAAGATTCCAATAAAGAGCCCTCATCGACCATGCAATCAAGGATTAACACTCTTCTCATGCTGGAAGAAGAAAGAGAAAAGGCTAATTCAAAATTCCTAGCTCACCAACAGATAATGAAAATATGGTTCGATGAGAATAAAGTTAAAGAAAAGAATTTTGAAGTAGGAGACTTAGTCTTGAAGTGGGATAGAACAAATGAAACTAAAGGTAAACTTTATAAGTTTCAGAGTCTATGTCTTGGACCTTTCCAGGTAGTAGAGAAAATTGGGGCAGGCACTTATTGATTGCAGAATCTGAGGGGAGAACCTGATGCCCTCCCAATAAATGGCCAAGCCCTAAAACAATACTTCCAGTAATATATAAAATAAAATAAACAAAAAAAAGTGTAAAAATTTTCTTGTGTACTTTACGTTCTTTGTTGGTTGTCTTCACGATTTCGCAAATACTCCTTTTGTTGTTTCTTTTAACTTTTCTTTGATTTTGAAGGTATGTTTGGTAAAACGATGGTTGGCCTTAAGATCACGCAACATAGCAAACCATGTTCCTAACTCATCGCTCACTTACAAACACTAGAAGCACTAGAAAACTTGTGGTTACTTTAAGGAATCCTCTATCCAACTGGAGAAAATGAACGACTTTAGAGAAATGTCAGAAATGTCTACGTTGTGGTTCGGTTAGACCTCAAGGTAAAGAAGGAAAGACAGAAAGGACTACATGATCCCAAAAGACGAAGCTATCAAAGCATCCACCTTAACTCTCTCACCTGACAAATAAACAGACATTCTTCTCTCCTACTCACTCAGTGCATCATGTTGAAATGAAATTGATATTGTCAAAAGAGTGAACAATGGGGGAGGGGATACAGATATCTCTACCGGATCTATGGACACTCGCTGGCAGTGGAGAAAGGTATGTGATTTCAGGGTGACTTCGCCGAGGCTATGGACACTCACTGGCAGCGAAGCAACACCGAAGCAAGTGAGTAGAGGTAATTAAAGGCCTCACGCCGATGAATACTTTGCTAAAATTTGTAAAAAAATAAATGGGAATGAGTCAAGGTCAAAGGAAATGAAGGAGGAATGAGGTTAAAATCCCACAGGCAGACCTGAAAGCATCAACCGAAAGACATCATATGCAAATGTTAAAAGGTTCTGATTTAAGACCAGTTGAGATTCTCCATCAGCTTATGTATCAGCCGAGCCTTGGAGGAGGAACAGAGATTATGTGTTTGCCCAGTGAATCGCCATTTGTTGAGAATTCAACAAACCCTAAAATTCTATGTTCACTTTTTACTTTTTGGGTACCACTTGATCCTTTGCACTATCTATTTTTCCTTCAGTATGAAACTGATACCCACGCTTAATTTCTATGTTTCATGTTTGAATTTTCTAAAAATTTTCCTGAACATACAACAAAGAATCATCTTAAACATTAAAGGGTCATTAACAAGATACTTAAGGAATCAGCACACTAATGATTTCCCCAACGTGCTTAGTATTTCGTCATCGGTAAAAATTAAAAGTAATGAAAATCGTTTGAGAATTTTAAAATAGCCAAACACCGATCTTCATCGGCGTCAGCGGACAAAAGTCTTTTCTTTCTGTGATTGAACCTTGGGAGGGGTATCACCGAACACCGACCCATTCATCTTTGGCCACGAAATGAAAAGGTAAGTGTCATGAAAGGAGAATAGCGGTATCGTCGATCGCCAACACCCGATGCGATTTCAGCGTCGGGGAGTTACAAAATAAAATACACATTAAATTTTACATTTTAAAGTGTCGATCCCCGACCTCCACGCCAGAGAGATATGACATGATGAGACGTTTTTACCCACAGATCTATTAGGTACGACGCATTTAAAGTGTGAATAAAATTGTAAAACATGCATTAGTTGCTAATCTGTGCGTGAACCAAAAGAATTCGTTTAATCTCGTTGATACAATGCATCTGCCTCCGCGCCTCCGCCGTGAACAAGTTAGGATTTAATTGCGGAGAACCGACGGTAGTTTATTTTGAATTGCATTTATTAGTCATATTAACTGGTTTATTTGACGGATAGAGTCTCTCCAGTTATATGTTGTCGAAGTCGTTGTGTATGACCCTATTCTGCACAGTAAAGATTTCAGAACAAATAGAGGATCAAGGCTAACAATCCAGAGAAATCGCCCAAAGTTCAATGAGTATTAGACAACTATCTTAGCAAGCATTGCAGGTATGTATCCACTTATGATGTTTTACACTTCATTTTTATGTTCACAACCCAACGTTGCTCTGTACACATGTTTAAATTTTGTTTTAATTGCATGATCAATGCCTCTGAAGAAACCCTCCATGAGAAAATCCTCAAGAGCGCCAAATCCGCAAGAACCAGAAGCAGGAGAGGGATCTTACCCAACAGTTGTGAGACAATTAGAATTCTCCCAAAAACTAGTACCTGTCATCATGACAGCTTCCAAGAAGGCCTTCATCCAACCTCCGACCTTCGAAGACATAGAGGCAAACATTGGAGCCAAAACAAAATTCCCTCGTTGGGAATAATTATTTAAGAAAATCAAGAAATAATAACCCCTCGAGTATACCCCGCATAGCGATCCTGATAAAAGGAAGCTCGATCATAATGTCCTCCAAAACATCCGTAGGGATTATCTACACATGGTGGCAATATGAATTCCAGTGTTTCCTTGCATCGAGCTCCTAAAGTGGCTCATTGACCACACCGACGCACATAAATGATTAATCAATGATGATAATGGTGGATGCGTCAGGGTTTTCTTTCCATCAGAGGTTGAGAGTTACTACAAGCTCAGGGAGTCGAAATAAAATCTAAGCATTGATTTCTTTCTGATTGTCTATGCATCACACGATACCAGCAAAATCATGTCGTTGTGGTGGAGGGAAGACAAAAAATTCATGAACTAGATTGTCGGTTGGTACCCAATGGCCAACCTAAGGGAACCATACATATACTTGATGGTTCTTCCCTACAGGTTGCATGGGGAGAAATATTTCTCCCAGTTTTCAGAGGCTTGGATGCCCCTAGATTATACGGTGGCCATTTTAGGCATGGGTTTCAATTGAGGTGCCATCATCTCCAAACAGCTGAGCACCTGCATAAGACAAGCCCATACGCCAAAAGAGGGGGAAACCCCCTCCTTCTACATGGCCTCATATCTGTTAGATGTCATCTGCGCCAGGAACATTTTCTCTGGAATGAACTTGAACTGACACTCCTCGGAGCTCCCGGTCCATGTATACTTCAGCATATTATGGTATAACAGGTACAAAAAATCCTATGCCCTTATTTGTGACCAGTTTATTCCACGTATCTATTTTTTTATGTTCAGGAAAGAGTGCCCTAGGCTGTCAAAAGAAGAAAAAAAGGTCATATCCAAAATGGGTCACTGGTATCTAGACGAGCACGAAACCTACATCAGGGTTTTCGGAGCCACAGGGGCACCCCATTTGTTACCCATATATGTTCCTGACCAACTATTGTTAGGGGAAATTCGCTACCATACCATCCTACAAGGATACAATGCCACTTTAGTAAAGGACAAGAAACGGGCCTTCATTCAGTATGGGTTTCATATTGGCTTCTACATGGTCAAATATACCATGCATGCTAAGCAAGAAGGGATGAGTCAACTAGAATTTTGGTTTTACACTGGCCGATTTCACAAAAACGATCCCAAGGGACTAGTCCTACAAAATGCATCGCAGGAATCATCATATTGGCCTTATGCCCATGATCGGTTCAAAGATGAAATCTTCACCGAAAACACTCAATATTAGGATGAAGTGGCATCAAGGAGGGATGACCCTCGAATGAACAGGTTCAAAGCTATGAGTTGGCAAGAGAAAGAGATGTCTTTGGAGCAGACAGCTCAAGAAATTCTCAGGGCTCGGGAAGGAACTGTAGCATCTGAACTGGGTGAAAGAATAGTCAATCCCCAAGAGGGCATCGAGGTGGTGATAGTTTATCAGGAATCCCATGTACAAATTAGGGATTTCTCTGAAGTTCAAACTGCACAAGGGATGGGTGCAATTTTGTACCAGCATATCCAACTGCTAATGAAATGGATGAAGGATGATCCTTACCTTATCATAATGCCCACACATCCAACTGGTACCCGAGGAAGAAGCTTGTCGGTGTCAAGCGGCCCTGATTCCATAGACCTTGGGAACATTGACGGGTTAGGAAACACTAGATATACAACATCATCAGTCAACTCCCATGTGGATAGGACAAGTCAAATAGAGACAGGTCGGGTGTCAATAGAAACACGAGTGCTTAATCCCCTCAACAAACTTATACATATATATAGCGACGACAAAATCCCGGAACCATCTCACGACTCTCCTATGCGTTTCCAAGAGGAAAAGGGTTCCGATAAAGTTTCCTCCTTTGAACCCAAGGTTCAAGATGAGGAGGTCTCAGAAAAGAAAAAAAAATCCGTAGGTGGTCTCGGCACAAAGGAACCCAATGAATCAAAAATCGAAGCAGATCCGAATGACGATCCCGAACTGGGGGAGGCAAAGAAAGGATCCCTGCAAAAGGAAATCAGAAGTTATGCAGTCGGGGAGCAAATATTTAATGAGTCTATGCCTGAGACCTCCATTTTTCCTGACACTCAAATCCCCGACGAGTGACAAGTAGGATTCGGACCCACAAGATACAACGAGGAAGTTCAAGAGTCCAATATTGAACAAATATACACCACCGGTAGTTTGGGAAACAAACTAACATGGGGCAATCAGTAGATACCAGAGCCAGTAAACGAGGTAGAAAATATATATGTGATCTCCTATGATCAGATGAGAAAGGCCATTGTTCAAAGGACTACAAAAAAAATAAGGATCTCGTTGGATCACTCTGTCCTAGTTACTGCAGAGGAGAAATTGATCAACACAGTAGACTCTCGAACGTCTGAATTGATCGGTGTATGAAAATCCCTCTCAGATGCCACCTTGGACAGAGCCAGGAGAGACAAAAAGGAACTAGCCTCTGCCCTAAATGAGCTCGAGCACTTGTGCCATATTGTTGAATACTACAAAGGAACCATGCAGACCGTTGTGTATCTGAAAGGTACATTCGTAGGATTTTATAACGAGTTTAAGAAGGAGAGACACCTGTTAACCGAAAACATAGCCGAGTTCTAGGAGGACACTCTCATGGCACTCAAAACATGCAAGGATGTGGAGAGATGGAATGAAAGGGCACAACAAGTGGTAGAAATACTCGAGTACATCGAGGCAGTCCATCAAGGCCAAGATAAGGAAAAACATGGCATTCAAATGATAGGAAAAAGTAGTCTTAATCGCATGAAGCGATCAACCAAATACTGGGCTAATATGTCTCAGGACCCACATCGAGAGATCCAAGAACAATGGACTAGGTGTAAGAAGCACTGGGATAAAATTAACAAAATAATGAAGGTTGTCGGGCTCCCCGAGTTCAGCACCCCCGATAATTTCATTAACCTGAGTGACATGGTCAAGCTGCATGTCGAACAAGATGCGTTATGGACCGAAGAGTTCTCAAAAATAACCGATGCAAAGCCAGGGCAAGTGCGACAATTCGCAGAACATATGATCAGAGCCCAAACCATGCTACAACAGATGAACTTCAGTTTAGTAAAGTATTGGGCACATGCAGTAGACATTAGAGGAATATATGTGGCCCCAATGGAACAACATAGATTTCCATGGGCCCAAACTTGTGAAAAATTGTTTGTCAGTTGGACTAAATACGAGAGCAGTCATCCTTTCCAAGAATTATCTCGGGACGACTGTTAAAGAAGTTGTTAGAAGATAACGCCACGTGGCGATTTTTTGTTTTGTTTAAACTGCAATTAGCCGTTAGTTTCAGTTAGAACTTTATATTGTAAATATAGACACCGGCCAATGAGTAAGGAGTCAATGGTTGTTGTAAGAACTCTTTCTTTTTGGTTGTTAAGAATTATTTTGAGACTCCTATGAATTGAGAAATCCTTTTGGACCAAAGACAAACTATTTTCATCAGATGCATGTGATTGGACTTGGGGAAGAACTAATTCCTATCATGTTTCATGAATGATGCAATAATGAGTAAGAGAAATTAATTATGTTGTCAAGTTATCTGGTGCAATGTCTTGATGTTCTTTGCTTTAATGATGAAGATAAATCATTGTGTTATTATGTAATGAATGGTTATGGTAGATGAATTATTTTTCTTTCCATCATCTTGTTGCATACGTGTTTTATTTCTGATAGTTAGTCTCTCAAACAGTAATTGGATGCTCACATGGTTAATGTCTTATTACTAGGCCTATGGTATAGATTAATTGTCTGCATGTTGAGCAGTGGGTTATCCCAAGCTTAACCTCTTCCCCAGTAGTTAAAACTTAATCATGTTGTTTTTCAAGTTGTTTTATACTGGCTTGCATCTCTCATATTAGCCCCACCCAAGAGAAAATACAGAAGAAAATAGTCCTAATTGAAGGAAGAGCCTTCACAAAGAAACACAAAGTCCATCGATAAATTGGTCGTATCGCAAGATCTGGAGAACCATTCCATTTTAAACGCTGCAGAGTCTAATTGGGCCTCGGTGGCGAGTTTGGTTCCTACTATTGGGTTAAGGGATTTAGGACCCATCAACACTCTGGTACATTTTATTTTATGAATTTTGCAAGGTCATTCTCTTCAAGAATGAGTCCAATTATGTACTTCCAAGCACGAAAATTTTCCACATCTTCTAACTTGTCAACAAGATTGGTGCTTGTAGACATCTTGACCTAGAGCTAAGAAAATGACCAGAAAATGAAACTGAACTTACCAGGAGATGTGTTGAACTGAGACGAGTTTGTTGGAGAAGAGTGTTTTTGGAAATTCCAAGTTTTACCCCTTGAAACTTGACATGCGCAATTCTAGATTGGTGCTTCTCGTACTGGTTCTAGTTTGCTGGTTTTCTGGTTTTCTGGTACCAATCAAAACTAGGGTTTGAATTTTCATAGAATCCAGCCACTGAAAAGGTTCGCTCAATCTACCAAAAGATACACTAGGGAAAGGCACACTTCCCTAGGTGGTATTTGGTAAAAAAAATCCTTCTTCAGTGAAAAACCCTAAATTTATTGTAAGACAATAGAAATGTCTATATACCCAATGAAATATACTCTATTCAGTCTAGATCCGATACCGTGTTATGTTTTTACTGTTGTTATTAGTTTATTTCCAAATTTCATGAGCATTCAATGCATTTCCAAAACAATAGTATAAAGAGGATCACTGAAAGAAACACAATCACAAGGTACACGGCATTTTATCCTGGGAAACCCTCATGGGAAAGAAAACCCAGAAAAACTTCCTCAATAATATATTTCCAGTAAAATGCCAAGACTAAGACAAAAACACTAAAGATAGACCAAGACCAAGCATGCGCCTCTCTTATCCTTCATTAGACTTCTTCCTGCAACTGCAATTGTCTTCAAGATATGTGCACTATATGAGTGAGTGAGTGTTTTGAAATGAGACACCATCCTCACATATAAATACAAGTTGTGAGGTGGCGCTAGGGTTGTGATTCTTCACTTGGTGGAGTCAACTTCTCCTAGAAGTGGCTAAAACCACTTTACAATTACTAGGGGCCAACTTTATGTTAGGATATTTAGACATTTAGGAGTTAGTTAAGATCTACTTGGTCTAATATGTCGTTAGGTAAAAGTGTGTTTCTTAGTTTATTTCTTTAGTATGCATTAGTATGCATTTGTAGTTAGGAAATCTGACGGTCACGATATGTTCCCGACATAGAGTGATCCGACGGTTCATACTCTCCTCAATATTAATAGCCATTGATCCATGGCTTAACACCCGATTGGTCCATGATCTCTATTTAAAGAGCATGGAGGGTCATTTTTCGATGATCTATTGTGAGAAACTCTCTTGTAAAATATCTTTGTAATCTTTTTCTTTGCATTAATAAATTTCTCCAAGTGGTCGCGTTGGTTGGGGCCATGGATGTTTCCCCGTAGGGGTTTTACCACGTGAAAACATCAGTGTGTTGATCTTTGATCTGGTTATGTGAGTGGTTACTAAAGGTGTTCTTCCTCTGTTGGAATTCCTGTGTTTTCAAACATGGTATCAGAGCCTGTTTGAAGACTCGCTCCTGTTGTAGATCGAGATCGTGAAGCCGAGTTACCTCATCTCCATTTTCTAGCATTTTTGTACATTTCTGGGCTAAGATGATTGTTCCATTGCATCTGGAACACTCGTTTCATTCAGGAACACTTTTCGTTTCACTCGAAAAGGTTTCTGTTTTCCCAATATACAGCCATTACAGTCATATCCGGAGGTATAAAGCCTGAATACGTATTTTTTAAATTTCTACAAAGTTTTATTTTGATTTTATTTCGGTTTGTATTTTTTATTTCCGGGTTTCTACTCTTTTAGATCTATGTATTCTCTTTGCCCCACGCCCTGTGCGATCTCAGAAAATCAGAAACAGATAGGAAAAGGTGCATCTTCTGGGTAAGCTAACCGAGATCTAACCCTTGTTGTCATCGAGAAAAGAGTTTTTTTTTAGCACGCTCTCCAAGGCCGTCTTCAACAAAAGCAACAACAACAGCAACAATCCTCCTTCTGAACATTACATTATGTTTTGCTAGACCATTTGGTTAAAACTCGCCTTATTAAGTAAGAGGTCTTGAGTTCAAGTCTCTCTTTTGTTACTTTTTTTGAAAAAGTTCATGCTAAAAATTGTAAAGTGCATTTCACTTCAAGTATAAAAGTGAATCACTATAAGTAGCTTTATATTTTATTTTAGAGTTATTTATTTTGCATGCAACTTTTTTGTTATAAGGTAACTTCATTGTAAAAGTGATCCCCACTTCTCCTTATAAAAGTGGGTCACTTCATAAAGCAGCTTACACTATCACGTGGTTATTTGGTTACCGTTTATGCTTTTTTTTTTAAAGGGCATAACTCTCACATCGGAATTCCGTTTTCAGTGCCGGTTTTTTTAAACTACATAAATTTTTGAGATCTTTCCATCCGGATCATTAGTTTCAGTTTTTAAATCCACATTATCTGCATATTTAATATGGCTTCTACAAGTAATGTCTTGCTTACCAGCAACAACTACTTCCAATGGAAATCTCATATGGAAGATTTATTAAGAAGTAAAGGCTTGTACCGGA
>ML806772.1:95482-122486 GCA_009831015.1 Picea engelmannii | reverse complement strand
ACACCAACCAATTAGTAAGGGGTCGATGGTTGTTGTAAGAACTCTTTCTTTTTGGTTGTTAAGAATTATTTTGAGACTGCTATGAATTGAGAATTCCTTGTGGACCAAAGACAAACTATTTTCATTAGATGCATGTGATTGGACTTGGAGAAGAACTAATTCCTATCCTATTTCATGAATGATGCAGTAATGAGTAAGAGAAATTAATTATTTTGTCAAGTTATCTGGTGCAATGTCTTGATGTTCTTTGCTTTAATGATGAAGATAAATCGTTGTGTTATTATGTAATGAATGGTTATGGTAGATGAATTATTTTTCTTGCCATCATCTTGTTGCATACGTGTTTTCTTTCTGATAGTTAGTTTATCATACAGTAATTGGATGCTCACATGGTTAATGTATTAGTACTAGGCCTATGGTATAGAGTAATTGTCCTAACTGTCTTGCATCTCTCATATCAGCCCCACCCAAGAGAAAATACATAATAAAATAGTCCTAACTAAAGGAATATCCTTCACAAAGAAACACAAAGCCCATCGATAAATTGGTCGGATCGCAAGATCTGGAGAACCATTCCATTTTAAATGTTGCAGAGTCTAATTGGGCCTCGGTGGTGGGTTTGGTTCCTACTGTTGAGTCAAGGGATTTAGGACCCATAAACAGAATTGGCACTAGAAGGAGGGCCTGAGAATGAATGGTTGAATATATATTTTATCTATCATTTCAAACAGCCTACAGATTCGTAACAGGCCACATGCATGGCTAGTCCGTCACAAGACAACCCACACACGTTGAGTATTCCTAAAACGGATAACTCACCCCAGGCCGAGGAAGAACCTTTTCACCCTAAAATACCTTACGCCCTTCCTCACGAGGAAGTGAATCAATTCAGGAGAATCACTAGAGCCTACGCTCGGAAAATCGGTGTGTTGTCCTTAGCTCCCATACTCCCTCGAAGAAAAATAAAAAAGCAGACCAGTGATTATCACTCCCGACGAAGTTTTCGTACACTCCGTAGAAGACTTAATATATTTCGCAATTACCGAAATCCAAGAACCTCTCGATCTGATACCCGAAACGTCGGTCGCCGACATCTCCGAGCCAAACGAATTTTCGGAAGAAGAAGAGTTCGAATAGGATTTCGAAGATATGGAGGGTAATAATAACCATGAGGAAGAAAGGGAAATATTGCTTCAGAACAATCAGCCCTGGTTGGCCGGAGACGCCATGGTCATCCCTGGACGAGTACATAATCTTCCCCGGCATCCGAAGAAACTGTTTCCTAAGTATGACCCCAAAACTTCGGGATTACCTGAAGATCATATCAAGAATTTTATACTCGCGATTAGACTCATGAATGTCCAGCATGAAGATGTAGACTGTAGTCTACAGACTTTTCCCCTACACGTTTAAAAATTGAACTTCCACGTGGTGTTTTAATTTTTCAGTAGGATCAATAACCAGTTGGACTAAGTTCTAGAAAGACTTTCTAGATAAGTTTACAGAAGAGACTACCATGGGATCCCTGATGGCTGAGTTGTTCGCAGCCACCATGAGTCTAAAAGAGAGGGTCAAATATTTCAATCAAAGATTCACTACCATATTAAACAAATTCCAACCCACGGCAAAACCAACTCAAGAGTTGCAAATCGAGGTTTATGCCAACACGCTCCCAGCTTCTATTTCTATGTTTGTAAAAAGAGCCGCTAAGCAAACCCTGGTGGAAAATTTTGAAGAGGCCAAGATAATAGAATTCCAGATGAGAGGATGTAAATAGGGCTAGGTCTCCTTAGTAAAAAAAGAAATTCATCCCACTCCCAGGAGAGTGCTCCTTCTGACTAGACCTTCGGGAAAACTAGTTGAACAGACTCCCAACAAAGGTAATTGTGATATAGAATATATACAACGCATGGTTAAATAAATATCAAACAAAATCATAGAAATGAAGAGAAATGCAGGGGAGGGAAACCAGGGCCAAAGGCCCTATAAGCCTTTCTTTAAAAGAAACTCGCCATTCAAAGCAATTGAACCTCCCCCCGCTAACTTAAATATCGATCTAGGGAATGTCGTGTCTGATTCTTTCTGTACTTATCATCAAGAAAACCACTCCAAAAGAGACTGTCCTTAATGGGTACATGCCATGAATTTGATGGCCAATAGGTTTCTAGATGAAGTCTCCCTGGCCGAACAACCAAGTAGTTTGGTTATGAATGTGGCTGACCAGGAAGAAGTTGACCCACCATGAGATACAGCCATGTTGATATGGGATCCCAACCTGATCATGCCTTCCAACGATCTTTTTGAGTCTCGGGAACAACCCGTGGAAGTTTCAGCGATACAGATGCAAGGTAAGGGTCCTCCCGACTCAAAAGATACCGACGCCACCTGAGATTTGCAAAGTAATTTAAGTCCCGACCACCCGAGAACGTCTTTCGCTCTTAGTAAAAATAATATAATCATTCATACCAAAGAGTCACCCAAACTAGATTACAACGTGGTTAAATATTTGAAGAAGCTAAAGGCCAATATTTCAGTTATGGATATATGCAGGATCCCTCAACAGAAAGATTTTTTGTTATGGGCCTTGAACTCCATGGAAAACCCGACGACGAGAAATTTCCCAGAAAGGAGTTTGACTCACATAGATTCGGTGGGAAAACCAATTGTGAATACATGTTCAGGAAATAGAAAGGAAAAACCTTGTGTTCTTTTGTTCCTCCTAACGTTTGAAATCTTCAATAGGAACCTTCACAATTGTCTGGTAGATTATGGAGCATCCTCCAACGTCAATCCCTTGTCTTTTTGCAAGAAATTGAATGTCGTTCCTCTCAAGAGTGATAAACATGTCATATAACTAGACAAGACCCAGGTTAAGGTCATAGGAGAACTCAAAGACATGATGATCAGAATATCGACACACCCCTCATTCATGCAAGTGATCGACATTATTGTATTAGATATCCCAGAGGCATATGGGTTATTACTGAGTCAAGATTGGTCTGAAAAGGTAAACGAATACTTCAATACAGATTGGGCACACCTTTGGCTACCACTGAAGGGATACAAGAACATGATAAGAATCAACGGGGAGAGATATCTAAAACATATGGTCACTGATTTAGAAACCCCTAATGAGCCCTCATCCACAGATTTCCCCATACTGGGCAATTATTCCTACGAATCCTACTTCGAAAACTTCACCCCCCTCTTATCTGATGTTCCTCTTACCCAAAAATTTGAATTGATTTTCCAAGAGAAATCATCGATACCGACAGGAGACACCCTCTTCTGCCAAAACCCGGTGCCAAAGCTTGCGAAGCAAGAGGTCAAAGAGAAAGGAATTAATAAGGGAAACACGAATAGTGATTCTCGTTCTCAAATTTGGACCTTCTGTTTTGATGGATCTAAATATCAAGAAGGGTCTCGAACAGGGTGCATCCTCATCGATCCTATGGGTAAATGTCATTTCCTATACTGTAGGCTAGAATTCGAATGTACCAACAACACTATCGAATATGAAGCTTTGGTGCAAGGATTAAATAAAGCCATAGATTTGGATGTCAAAGAATTGAAACTTTTCAAGGATTCTAAAATTATTGTTAGACAAGTAAGAAATACTATAAATTGCAATTCTCCTCATCTAAAGAACTATCAGCAGGAGTTTCATAGGCTAATAGAACACTTTGAGGATTTTAACATCACTGTGATCCCTAGAACAAAGAATATTCTTGCTGACTCCTTGGCCACAGCCACTTCTAGCCTATCGCCTTCAGAATATTATGAAGCCTCTTGATTCACTGTGGAACTGCTCTACAAATCGTCGGTACCTAATAACATTTCCAATTGGAAAGTCTTTGACGGAGATGAACAAATCATAAACTTATTCAATAACCAAGACAATTTCAAAGACCTCGCTATTGACGATGAATAATTCCAAGAGTTTTCCACATAAACTAATCCTTGAATGGGACGACCTATGGATAAATCAAAGGGTCACATGATCCCAAAAGGGATAGCTAATCTAAAAAATATTTTTGATCTCAAGGAGCGATTTAAGGGACCCAAAAATGCAAATCTTGTCCCCTGCATGAAACTATAAATCTTGGGACCCCAGAGAGTCCAAAGAATGTGAATCTGGGCAAGACTATATCTAAGGAAGAGAGGAAAGCTTACCTTAAATTATTCAGACAATACCAGGATGTCTTTGCGTGGTCCTATAGGGATTTGAAGACATATGATACCTGCATCATTCAACACACCATCCCTTTGAAACCAGAAGTGAAACCATTCCAACAGAGGCTCTGAAAGTATCACCCATCCCTGGAACCTCTCATGTATTATGAATTAAAGAAGCTTTTATATGCCAAGATCATTTTTTAGGTTAGACATTCTGCTTGGGTAGCCAACCTTGTCCCGGTGAGGAAGAAGTCAGGAGAGATCCGCCTTTGCGTAGACTTTAGGAGCCTCAACAAAGCTTCAGAAAAAGACAATTACCTGGTCCCACCGACGGAACAACTCCTGCAAACTGTTTCTGGCTCAGATATCTTCTCTCTACTCTACGGTTTCATAGGTTATAACCAAGTCCTTGTATCATAGAAGGATCGTTTAAAAGCCACTTTCCAAACCAAATGGGGAACCGTTGCTTATAAGCACATGCCTTTCAGGTTAATTAACACAGGAGAAACCTTCCAAAGAGCCATGGATGTAGATTTCTAGGGACTAATCAATAGATGCATGGTAGTGTATCTACATGACGTAACAGTGTATTCAAAGAACAGAGAAGATCACATCCAACACTTAACTCAAATTTTTGAGAGGTGTAGGAAATACGGTATATCCTTAAACCCTAAGAAAACTATCTTCGGTGTCTAGGAAGGTAAGTTGTTAGGTCACATTATATCTCAAGCAGGAATTCGCATAGATCCGGAAAGGATTAAATCCACAGATCAACTTCCCTTACCCCATAACAAGAAATGTATGCAGTCCTTTTTCAGGCAAATCAGTTTTGTGAGGAAGTTCACTCCTGACTTTGTAGAAATCATCAAACCCTTACAAGAGATGATTCACAAAGATGTCGAATTTAAGTGGGATGATGAGAAAAAATACGCCTTCAACAATATCAAAGTTGCCATTTTACGGGCCCCGGTGTTGCAAAGTCCCGATTTCAATAGATATTTTTTCCTTTATACTTTCGCCTCCGATAAATCGCTAGCTGCAGTCTTGACTCACAAGGATGATGGAAACAACGAAGCCCCAGTGTCATTTATGAGTACTAATCTTCAAGAAGTTGAGCTCAATCATCCTGTTGTAGACAAACAGGCCTACGTGGTTTATAAGGCAGTAAAAAATTGCAGGTCTTACATCCTCAAGAATCACACTAAAGTAATTGTGTCACACCCCGTAGTTTGATCCTTTTTAACCCAGTAGTAAATGGGGGAAAGAAGGGGGAATTGGATGGCGGTGGTCCAGGAATTTGATCTAGATATAAAACCTACAAAACTAGTAAAAGGGCAAGGGTTGTGCAAGCTTGCGGTCGAAGCCCATGATCAAGTAAATGAAGATCTCGGATGGGAGAATGAAATGGCACTATGGTGTGGTTAAGTAGCATACATATCCCCAGGACAAGACTCATGGTATAAAGATTTAACTTATCTTCTACATCACGGGACTTTTTGTCCCGAAAACCTCAATCCTAGAGAAAGGAGAGCCCTGAGAATAAAATCTGCACAATATTATCTTATAAATTTGGTGCTCTTCCAGATCAATTACGATGGGGTACTATTATGATCTCTCGAACGAGGAGATGCAAACAAAGTCCTAAATGAACTCCATGATGGCCCTGCCAGGGACATTTTGCAGGAAACACTACCACTCATAAGATTCTAAGAGCCAGCTATTATTGGCCCGCCTTGTTCAAAGATGATCATACTTACGCTAGAAACTGTAGGACTTGTCAAATAAGTATTGGAAAGGAGAAAAGAGCGGCAGTCCCACTCCAACCTGTTACTATCTCTCGGCCTTTCGAGAAGTGGGCGTTGGAAATCATAGGAGAGATCACACCTAGCTCCTCGAAACTGCACAAGCACATTCTTACTGCCACCAACTATTTCACAAAATGGATAGAGGCCATTCCTATGACTCATGTAAACGAGAAGGTGGTGATCCAATTCATAGAATAGCAACTGATCAAAAGGTTCAGTGTCCCTTCTGTCATGATCTTTGATAACACAGCTTACTTTTCTTCAACCCTATTGACAGATTTTTCTCTGGACAAAGGAATCATAATCAAGTACTCTGAAAATTACTATCCCCAGCGAAATGGTGTGGTTGAATTGACTAATAAAAACCTGGTAAGGATATTAAAGAAGACAGTTACAGATAACCAAATAAATTGGCATAATATACTCTATAATGCTCTATGGGCCGATAGGGTCACACCCAAGGAAGCCATAGGAAATTCCCCATACTTTCTGGTCTATGGGAAAGAATCCATCCTCCCAAATGGACTCTATCTTCCATCTCTTCAGCTAGCCCAAGATTCCAATAAAGAGCCCTCATCGACCATGCAATCAAGGATTAACACTCTTCTCATGCTGGAAGAAGAAAGAGAAAAGGCTAATTCAAAATTCCTAGCTCACCAACAGATAATGAAAATATGGTTCGATGAGAATAAAGTTAAAGAAAAGAATTTTGAAGTAGGAGACTTAGTCTTGAAGTGGGATAGAACAAATGAAACTAAAGGTAAACTTTATAAGTTTCAGAGTCTATGTCTTGGACCTTTCCAGGTAGTAGAGAAAATTGGGGCAGGCACTTATTGATTGCAGAATCTGAGGGGAGAACCTGATGCCCTCCCAATAAATGGCCAAGCCCTAAAACAATACTTCCAGTAATATATAAAATAAAATAAACAAAAAAAAGTGTAAAAATTTTCTTGTGTACTTTACGTTCTTTGTTGGTTGTCTTCACGATTTCGCAAATACTCCTTTTGTTGTTTCTTTTAACTTTTCTTTGATTTTGAAGGTATGTTTGGTAAAACGATGGTTGGCCTTAAGATCACGCAACATAGCAAACCATGTTCCTAACTCATCGCTCACTTACAAACACTAGAAGCACTAGAAAACTTGTGGTTACTTTAAGGAATCCTCTATCCAACTGGAGAAAATGAACGACTTTAGAGAAATGTCAGAAATGTCTACGTTGTGGTTCGGTTAGACCTCAAGGTAAAGAAGGAAAGACAGAAAGGACTACATGATCCCAAAAGACGAAGCTATCAAAGCATCCACCTTAACTCTCTCACCTGACAAATAAACAGACATTCTTCTCTCCTACTCACTCAGTGCATCATGTTGAAATGAAATTGATATTGTCAAAAGAGTGAACAATGGGGGAGGGGATACAGATATCTCTACCGGATCTATGGACACTCGCTGGCAGTGGAGAAAGGTATGTGATTTCAGGGTGACTTCGCCGAGGCTATGGACACTCACTGGCAGCGAAGCAACACCGAAGCAAGTGAGTAGAGGTAATTAAAGGCCTCACGCCGATGAATACTTTGCTAAAATTTGTAAAAAAATAAATGGGAATGAGTCAAGGTCAAAGGAAATGAAGGAGGAATGAGGTTAAAATCCCACAGGCAGACCTGAAAGCATCAACCGAAAGACATCATATGCAAATGTTAAAAGGTTCTGATTTAAGACCAGTTGAGATTCTCCATCAGCTTATGTATCAGCCGAGCCTTGGAGGAGGAACAGAGATTATGTGTTTGCCCAGTGAATCGCCATTTGTTGAGAATTCAACAAACCCTAAAATTCTATGTTCACTTTTTACTTTTTGGGTACCACTTGATCCTTTGCACTATCTATTTTTCCTTCAGTATGAAACTGATACCCACGCTTAATTTCTATGTTTCATGTTTGAATTTTCTAAAAATTTTCCTGAACATACAACAAAGAATCATCTTAAACATTAAAGGGTCATTAACAAGATACTTAAGGAATCAGCACACTAATGATTTCCCCAACGTGCTTAGTATTTCGTCATCGGTAAAAATTAAAAGTAATGAAAATCGTTTGAGAATTTTAAAATAGCCAAACACCGATCTTCATCGGCGTCAGCGGACAAAAGTCTTTTCTTTCTGTGATTGAACCTTGGGAGGGGTATCACCGAACACCGACCCATTCATCTTTGGCCACGAAATGAAAAGGTAAGTGTCATGAAAGGAGAATAGCGGTATCGTCGATCGCCAACACCCGATGCGATTTCAGCGTCGGGGAGTTACAAAATAAAATACACATTAAATTTTACATTTTAAAGTGTCGATCCCCGACCTCCACGCCAGAGAGATATGACATGATGAGACGTTTTTACCCACAGATCTATTAGGTACGACGCATTTAAAGTGTGAATAAAATTGTAAAACATGCATTAGTTGCTAATCTGTGCGTGAACCAAAAGAATTCGTTTAATCTCGTTGATACAATGCATCTGCCTCCGCGCCTCCGCCGTGAACAAGTTAGGATTTAATTGCGGAGAACCGACGGTAGTTTATTTTGAATTGCATTTATTAGTCATATTAACTGGTTTATTTGACGGATAGAGTCTCTCCAGTTATATGTTGTCGAAGTCGTTGTGTATGACCCTATTCTGCACAGTAAAGATTTCAGAACAAATAGAGGATCAAGGCTAACAATCCAGAGAAATCGCCCAAAGTTCAATGAGTATTAGACAACTATCTTAGCAAGCATTGCAGGTATGTATCCACTTATGATGTTTTACACTTCATTTTTATGTTCACAACCCAACGTTGCTCTGTACACATGTTTAAATTTTGTTTTAATTGCATGATCAATGCCTCTGAAGAAACCCTCCATGAGAAAATCCTCAAGAGCGCCAAATCCGCAAGAACCAGAAGCAGGAGAGGGATCTTACCCAACAGTTGTGAGACAATTAGAATTCTCCCAAAAACTAGTACCTGTCATCATGACAGCTTCCAAGAAGGCCTTCATCCAACCTCCGACCTTCGAAGACATAGAGGCAAACATTGGAGCCAAAACAAAATTCCCTCGTTGGGAATAATTATTTAAGAAAATCAAGAAATAATAACCCCTCGAGTATACCCCGCATAGCGATCCTGATAAAAGGAAGCTCGATCATAATGTCCTCCAAAACATCCGTAGGGATTATCTACACATGGTGGCAATATGAATTCCAGTGTTTCCTTGCATCGAGCTCCTAAAGTGGCTCATTGACCACACCGACGCACATAAATGATTAATCAATGATGATAATGGTGGATGCGTCAGGGTTTTCTTTCCATCAGAGGTTGAGAGTTACTACAAGCTCAGGGAGTCGAAATAAAATCTAAGCATTGATTTCTTTCTGATTGTCTATGCATCACACGATACCAGCAAAATCATGTCGTTGTGGTGGAGGGAAGACAAAAAATTCATGAACTAGATTGTCGGTTGGTACCCAATGGCCAACCTAAGGGAACCATACATATACTTGATGGTTCTTCCCTACAGGTTGCATGGGGAGAAATATTTCTCCCAGTTTTCAGAGGCTTGGATGCCCCTAGATTATACGGTGGCCATTTTAGGCATGGGTTTCAATTGAGGTGCCATCATCTCCAAACAGCTGAGCACCTGCATAAGACAAGCCCATACGCCAAAAGAGGGGGAAACCCCCTCCTTCTACATGGCCTCATATCTGTTAGATGTCATCTGCGCCAGGAACATTTTCTCTGGAATGAACTTGAACTGACACTCCTCGGAGCTCCCGGTCCATGTATACTTCAGCATATTATGGTATAACAGGTACAAAAAATCCTATGCCCTTATTTGTGACCAGTTTATTCCACGTATCTATTTTTTTATGTTCAGGAAAGAGTGCCCTAGGCTGTCAAAAGAAGAAAAAAAGGTCATATCCAAAATGGGTCACTGGTATCTAGACGAGCACGAAACCTACATCAGGGTTTTCGGAGCCACAGGGGCACCCCATTTGTTACCCATATATGTTCCTGACCAACTATTGTTAGGGGAAATTCGCTACCATACCATCCTACAAGGATACAATGCCACTTTAGTAAAGGACAAGAAACGGGCCTTCATTCAGTATGGGTTTCATATTGGCTTCTACATGGTCAAATATACCATGCATGCTAAGCAAGAAGGGATGAGTCAACTAGAATTTTGGTTTTACACTGGCCGATTTCACAAAAACGATCCCAAGGGACTAGTCCTACAAAATGCATCGCAGGAATCATCATATTGGCCTTATGCCCATGATCGGTTCAAAGATGAAATCTTCACCGAAAACACTCAATATTAGGATGAAGTGGCATCAAGGAGGGATGACCCTCGAATGAACAGGTTCAAAGCTATGAGTTGGCAAGAGAAAGAGATGTCTTTGGAGCAGACAGCTCAAGAAATTCTCAGGGCTCGGGAAGGAACTGTAGCATCTGAACTGGGTGAAAGAATAGTCAATCCCCAAGAGGGCATCGAGGTGGTGATAGTTTATCAGGAATCCCATGTACAAATTAGGGATTTCTCTGAAGTTCAAACTGCACAAGGGATGGGTGCAATTTTGTACCAGCATATCCAACTGCTAATGAAATGGATGAAGGATGATCCTTACCTTATCATAATGCCCACACATCCAACTGGTACCCGAGGAAGAAGCTTGTCGGTGTCAAGCGGCCCTGATTCCATAGACCTTGGGAACATTGACGGGTTAGGAAACACTAGATATACAACATCATCAGTCAACTCCCATGTGGATAGGACAAGTCAAATAGAGACAGGTCGGGTGTCAATAGAAACACGAGTGCTTAATCCCCTCAACAAACTTATACATATATATAGCGACGACAAAATCCCGGAACCATCTCACGACTCTCCTATGCGTTTCCAAGAGGAAAAGGGTTCCGATAAAGTTTCCTCCTTTGAACCCAAGGTTCAAGATGAGGAGGTCTCAGAAAAGAAAAAAAAATCCGTAGGTGGTCTCGGCACAAAGGAACCCAATGAATCAAAAATCGAAGCAGATCCGAATGACGATCCCGAACTGGGGGAGGCAAAGAAAGGATCCCTGCAAAAGGAAATCAGAAGTTATGCAGTCGGGGAGCAAATATTTAATGAGTCTATGCCTGAGACCTCCATTTTTCCTGACACTCAAATCCCCGACGAGTGACAAGTAGGATTCGGACCCACAAGATACAACGAGGAAGTTCAAGAGTCCAATATTGAACAAATATACACCACCGGTAGTTTGGGAAACAAACTAACATGGGGCAATCAGTAGATACCAGAGCCAGTAAACGAGGTAGAAAATATATATGTGATCTCCTATGATCAGATGAGAAAGGCCATTGTTCAAAGGACTACAAAAAAAATAAGGATCTCGTTGGATCACTCTGTCCTAGTTACTGCAGAGGAGAAATTGATCAACACAGTAGACTCTCGAACGTCTGAATTGATCGGTGTATGAAAATCCCTCTCAGATGCCACCTTGGACAGAGCCAGGAGAGACAAAAAGGAACTAGCCTCTGCCCTAAATGAGCTCGAGCACTTGTGCCATATTGTTGAATACTACAAAGGAACCATGCAGACCGTTGTGTATCTGAAAGGTACATTCGTAGGATTTTATAACGAGTTTAAGAAGGAGAGACACCTGTTAACCGAAAACATAGCCGAGTTCTAGGAGGACACTCTCATGGCACTCAAAACATGCAAGGATGTGGAGAGATGGAATGAAAGGGCACAACAAGTGGTAGAAATACTCGAGTACATCGAGGCAGTCCATCAAGGCCAAGATAAGGAAAAACATGGCATTCAAATGATAGGAAAAAGTAGTCTTAATCGCATGAAGCGATCAACCAAATACTGGGCTAATATGTCTCAGGACCCACATCGAGAGATCCAAGAACAATGGACTAGGTGTAAGAAGCACTGGGATAAAATTAACAAAATAATGAAGGTTGTCGGGCTCCCCGAGTTCAGCACCCCCGATAATTTCATTAACCTGAGTGACATGGTCAAGCTGCATGTCGAACAAGATGCGTTATGGACCGAAGAGTTCTCAAAAATAACCGATGCAAAGCCAGGGCAAGTGCGACAATTCGCAGAACATATGATCAGAGCCCAAACCATGCTACAACAGATGAACTTCAGTTTAGTAAAGTATTGGGCACATGCAGTAGACATTAGAGGAATATATGTGGCCCCAATGGAACAACATAGATTTCCATGGGCCCAAACTTGTGAAAAATTGTTTGTCAGTTGGACTAAATACGAGAGCAGTCATCCTTTCCAAGAATTATCTCGGGACGACTGTTAAAGAAGTTGTTAGAAGATAACGCCACGTGGCGATTTTTTGTTTTGTTTAAACTGCAATTAGCCGTTAGTTTCAGTTAGAACTTTATATTGTAAATATAGACACCGGCCAATGAGTAAGGAGTCAATGGTTGTTGTAAGAACTCTTTCTTTTTGGTTGTTAAGAATTATTTTGAGACTCCTATGAATTGAGAAATCCTTTTGGACCAAAGACAAACTATTTTCATCAGATGCATGTGATTGGACTTGGGGAAGAACTAATTCCTATCATGTTTCATGAATGATGCAATAATGAGTAAGAGAAATTAATTATGTTGTCAAGTTATCTGGTGCAATGTCTTGATGTTCTTTGCTTTAATGATGAAGATAAATCATTGTGTTATTATGTAATGAATGGTTATGGTAGATGAATTATTTTTCTTTCCATCATCTTGTTGCATACGTGTTTTATTTCTGATAGTTAGTCTCTCAAACAGTAATTGGATGCTCACATGGTTAATGTCTTATTACTAGGCCTATGGTATAGATTAATTGTCTGCATGTTGAGCAGTGGGTTATCCCAAGCTTAACCTCTTCCCCAGTAGTTAAAACTTAATCATGTTGTTTTTCAAGTTGTTTTATACTGGCTTGCATCTCTCATATTAGCCCCACCCAAGAGAAAATACAGAAGAAAATAGTCCTAATTGAAGGAAGAGCCTTCACAAAGAAACACAAAGTCCATCGATAAATTGGTCGTATCGCAAGATCTGGAGAACCATTCCATTTTAAACGCTGCAGAGTCTAATTGGGCCTCGGTGGCGAGTTTGGTTCCTACTATTGGGTTAAGGGATTTAGGACCCATCAACACTCTGGTACATTTTATTTTATGAATTTTGCAAGGTCATTCTCTTCAAGAATGAGTCCAATTATGTACTTCCAAGCACGAAAATTTTCCACATCTTCTAACTTGTCAACAAGATTGGTGCTTGTAGACATCTTGACCTAGAGCTAAGAAAATGACCAGAAAATGAAACTGAACTTACCAGGAGATGTGTTGAACTGAGACGAGTTTGTTGGAGAAGAGTGTTTTTGGAAATTCCAAGTTTTACCCCTTGAAACTTGACATGCGCAATTCTAGATTGGTGCTTCTCGTACTGGTTCTAGTTTGCTGGTTTTCTGGTTTTCTGGTACCAATCAAAACTAGGGTTTGAATTTTCATAGAATCCAGCCACTGAAAAGGTTCGCTCAATCTACCAAAAGATACACTAGGGAAAGGCACACTTCCCTAGGTGGTATTTGGTAAAAAAAATCCTTCTTCAGTGAAAAACCCTAAATTTATTGTAAGACAATAGAAATGTCTATATACCCAATGAAATATACTCTATTCAGTCTAGATCCGATACCGTGTTATGTTTTTACTGTTGTTATTAGTTTATTTCCAAATTTCATGAGCATTCAATGCATTTCCAAAACAATAGTATAAAGAGGATCACTGAAAGAAACACAATCACAAGGTACACGGCATTTTATCCTGGGAAACCCTCATGGGAAAGAAAACCCAGAAAAACTTCCTCAATAATAGATTTCCAGTAAAATGCCAAGACTAAGACAAAAACACTAAAGATAGACCAAGACCAAGCATGCGCCTCTCTTATCCTTCATTAGACTTCTTCCTGCAATTGCAATTGTCTTCAAGATATGTGCACTATATGAGTGAGTGAGTGTTTTGAAATGAGACACCATCCTCACATATAAATACAAGTTGTGAGGTGGCGCTAGGGTTGTGATTATTCACTTGGTGGAGTCAACTTCTCCTAGAAGTGGCTAAAACCACTTTACAATTACTAGGGGCCAACTTTATGTTAGGATATTTAGACATTTAGGAGTTAGTTAAGATCTACTTGGTCTAATATGTCGTTAGGTGAAAGTGTGTTTCTTAGTTTATTTCTTTAGTATGCATTAGTATGCATTTGTAGTTAGGAAATCCGACGGTCACGATATGTTCCCGACGTAGAGTGATCTGACGGTTCATACTCTCCTCGATATTAATAGCCATTGATCCATGGCTTAACACCCGATTGGTCCATGATCTCTATTTAAAGAGAATGGAGGGTCATTTGTTGATGATCTATTGTGAGAAACTCTCTTGTAAAATATCTCTGTAATCTTTTTCTTTGCATTAATAAATTGCTCCAAGTGGTCGCGTTGGCTAGGGCCATGGATGTTTCCCCGTAGGGGTTTTACCACGTGAAAACATCGGTGTGTTGATATTTGATCTGGTTATGTGAGTGGTTACTAAAGGTGTTCTTCCTCTGTTGGAATTCATGTGTGTTTCAAACATGGTATCAGAGCCTGTTTGAAGACTCGCTCCTGTTGTAGATCGAGATCGTGAAGTCGAGTTACCTCATCTCCATTTTCTAGCATTTATGTACATTTCTGGGCTAAGAGGATTGTTCCATTGCATCTGGAACACTCGTTTCATTTAGTAACACTTTTCGTTTCACTCGAAAAGGTTTCTGTTTTCCCAATATACAGCCATTACAGTCATATCCGGAGGTATAAAGCCTGAATACGCATTTTTAAAATTTCTACAAAGTTTTATTTTGATTTTATTTCGGTTTGTATTTTTTATTTCCGGGTTGCTACTCTTTTAGATCTGTGTATTCTCTTTGCCCCGCGCCCTATGCGATCTCAGAAAATCAGAAACAGATAGGAAAAGGTGCATCTTCTGGGTAAGCTAACCGAGATCTAACCCTTGTTGTCATCGAGAAAAGAGTTTTTTTTAGCACGCTCTCCAAGGCCATCTTCAACAAAAGAAACAACAACAACAACAATCCTCCTTCTGAACATTACATTATGTTTTTCTAGACCATTTGGTTAAAACTTGCCTTATTAAGTAAGAGGTCTTGAGTTCAAATCTCTCTTTTGTTACCTTTTTTGAAAAAGTTCATGCTAAAAATTGTAAAGTGCATTTCACTTCAAGTATAAAAGTGAATCACTATAAGTAGTTTTATATTTTATTTTAGAGTTATTTATTTTGCATGCAACTTTTTTGTTATAAGGTAACTTCATTGTAAAAGTGATCCCCACTTCTCCTTATAAAAGTGGGTCACTTCATAAAGCAGCTTACACTATCACGTGGTTATTTAGTTACCGTTTATGCTTTTTTTTTTAAAGGGCATAACTCTCACATCGGAATTCCGTTTTCAGTGCCGGTTTTTTTAAACTGCATAAATTTTTGAGATATTTCCATCCAGATCATTAGTTTCAGTTTTTAAATCCACATTATCTTCATATTTAATATGGCTTCTACAAGTAATGTCTTGCTTACCAGCAACAACTACTTCCAATGGAAATCTCATATGGAAGATTTATTAAGAAGTAAAGGCTTGTACCGGATTACCTTGGGAAAGAAAATAGCACCCACTGATGATGATAAGAAAGCCAAATGGGATAATAGTAATGATGAAGCACGTGGACTAATTGGAATGTCCATCTCTCCTGATTTAAGGTACCACCTTCAAGGAATTGATGACCCCAAAGAAGCTTGGAACACGATTGAATTTGTGTTTGGTAAACTCAATATTATTCGAGCACAACAGTTAGAAAATCAAATACTGACCTTGATTCTAAGTGTTTTTTCTTTCCTTGGAGACTATCTATCTAAGTTTAAAACACTCAGAATTTTATGTGAAGAATGTAAGATAAAAATGGAGGAAGAGCGTTGCCTATATCTGATTCTTTCTAAGCTAGGTAGTGTATATTCTGTGTTTTTATCTACCTTTTATGCCATGAGAGAGGCTCTAGGGAAAGCTTATGAAAAACCCACTCTTGTGTCCTTTTGTGCTTCTTTGATTAGAGAGGAAGATAAGCTTGTACAACTTCGAGTGATCAACACTACAGGTACCTCCAACAAAGCCTTAGTTGCCCAGCAGAAAGATAAACCCAAGTATCCCAAGAAGAAACATCCTCGCTACAACAACAAACAACATAAGGGTCCCAAACCCGCTCAGACAGCTTCAGCTCCTAATGGTGACAAAGGAGAAAAATATAAAAGTAAGAATACTAGCAGACATTGCAACTTTTGTGATAAATATGGTCATGATGAGTCCAATGTTTCAAGAAGATGGAAGCCTTAGAAGCAGCGATGAAGAAGCACAACATCAGTATTGATTCTTCTTCTTCTTCTTCTTCTTCTCATGGACATGCACTTTCTGCTTCTGGTTTCTCTTTCAATACACCTTCTACTACTTCTTCTTCTTCTAATGAGTGTCTTATTGATTCAGGAGCATCTTATCATATGGCTAAGGATAAAGCCATATTTTCTGCTCTAAATGAATGTAACACCAAGAAAATATTTGTTGGTGATGATAGATCTCTTAGTGTTGTAGGATCTGGAACAGTTCAGGTAGAAAATGGTCATTTCAATGATGTAGTATGTGTTCCAAATCTTTCTTGTAACCTTCTATCAATATATCAAATCACTCATTCAGGTGCAGATAAAACTGTAGAGTTTTCACCTCACCAAGTTGTAATCAAGGATCTAAATGATCCTATGCATGTTCTTGCAACTGGAATTGCTGATGATATTACCAGGTTGTACAAATTTGACAACTTTGGGTCATCAAATTTTTCATCAGTTTTTGTTGCTCATAGCGATGACTTGAGAAAACTTTGGCATGAGCAGTTTGGTCATCTAAACTATCGCTCATTGCAGCAACTATGTAATCAACAGATGGTGATTGGTCTTCCTCTTGTTTCATGCAAAGATGGTGTTTGTGTCGGTTGTGTTCTTGGAAAACATCATCGGGACAGTTTTGACAAACGTGCCTCTTGGCACACCTCAGGTCCTTTGCATCTTGTTCACAGTGATTTGTGTGGTCCATTTTCTTCTCCTTTTTTTCTCGGTGCAAGTATTTCTTAACTTTCATCGATGAATTTTTCAAACGTACTTGGGTTTACTTCTTAAAACTCAAGAGTGAAGTTTTTGACAAGTTTTTGGCCTACAAGGCCCTTGTAAAAAAGCAATCTGGACATCAAATTCAAAGTTTAAGAATAGATAATGGAGGCGAATATGTGAACAAAAATTTTACAAGCTACTGCACTACACAGGGAATCCAAATGCAACACATTGTTCCATATACACCACAACAAAATGGTGTTGTTGAGAGAAAGAACCGCACATTAAAAGAAATGGCTAATTGTATGATCCAATCTAATGGATTAAGTCTAAAGTATTGGGAGGAAGCCATCAACTATGCAAATTACATATTAAATCCCACTCCCACAAAGGCTCTTAAAAATATAACACCAGAAGAATCTTGGACTAAAATTAAACCAGATGTAAGTCACTTCTATGTATTTGGTAGTATAGCATGGGCTCACATTCCTGATGAGAAAAGGAAAGCATTGCAGCCTAAAAGTGAGAAGTGCATATTTGTTGGTTATTCTAAAGATGTAAAAGGTTATAGACTCCTTCAATCACATTGTAATGAAATTATTATTAGAAGAGATGTTAAATTTGATGAAAATCTCTTCGCCTGCGAGCCTAATTCGACAATTGTGCCTTCTTCAGCCTGCGAGCCATATTCGGTGTTTTTGCCTTCTTATGATCTGGTTTCTTCTTCATATGATGACAGTGAGGATGAAAATACACCTCCACCTTCTCACCCTCCTCCAGATGAGACCTTTGAACCTGAACCAACACCAACTCCATCGCTTCCTATATGGGTCCATTCAACATGAGAAGCAGTTGGTGATCTTGTCGGTGATCCTTAAGATCAGTGTTGGACACGTTCACAGTTCTAGCGAGCCTCTTCTCTTTTGGCTCAAGTTTCATAAACTCGTGATCCAGAGACATTTGCAGAAGCTTCAGGTCATCCAGATTGGGATACAGTAATGAATGAAGAGTATTGTTCTTTAATGGAAAAGGATACTTGGGATCTTGTACCTCTTCCAAAAGGAAGAAAACTTGTTAGATGAAAATGGGTCTACAGAACTAAGTATGCATCAGATGGAAGTGTTGAAAGACACAAGGCTCGGTTAGTTGCCAAAGGATTTTACCAAGTTGAAGGAATTGACTATAATGAAACCTTTGACCCTATAGCAAAAATGAATTCCATCCGCCTTGTTCTTGCCCTTGCTGCCTCACATAAATGGGAGGTCCATCAGATGGATGTTAAATCTTCCTTCTTGCATGGAAATTTGCAAGAAGAATTATACATGGAACAACCTCTTGGCTATGTCCAGAATGACTCTATCCTTCTTTGTCGCCTCAAGAAATCTCTTTATGGTCTCAAGCAAGATCCCCGAGCTTGGTATGCCAAAATGGATAGCTTTCTTATTGCCACTGGATTCTCTAGATGTCATTATGATCCTAATGTCTATACCAATAAAGTAGGAAGCCATATCATAATCCTTGTACTATTTAAAATGACAGACTTAGGATTTTTGCACTATTTCCTCGGCCTCCAAGTTTTGCAAACCAATGAAGGAAATTTTCTTTCCTAGTCTAAGTATGCTTGTGACCTTCTTCGTCGCTTTCACATGGACGATTTTAAACCAAACCCTTCTCCCTTCCAGTCTGGAGTCAAGCTTTATGCCACCTATACTTCTCCTGAGGTTGATGCCACCCTGTATCGTCAGTTAGTTGGTAGCCTCTTATACTTGACTCATACCCGTCCTGGTCTTTTCTTTGTTGTTGGTCTTGTTTCTCGATATATGAAAACACCCCATGAAAGCCATTGGAAAGAAGCTAAAAGGATACTTCACTATGTTCATGGTACAGTTCAGTTCGGGATACATTACAGTTCAGGGGGGACTCCTTTATTGGTCAATTTAACTGATTCAGATTGGGCCAGTGACCCTGATGATCGGAAGTCTACTACAGGTTATGTTTTTAGCCTTGGTTTAGGACCTGGCACTTGGGCCTGTAAGAAACAATAGGCTATTGCACTTTATTCAGCAGAAGCAAAGAAACGAGTAGCAGTAAATGCAAGTCAGGAAGCCCTATGGCTTCGACAGATCCTTTCAGAGTTTGGATTCCAGCACCAACATCCGACCAGCCTTTGGTGTGACAATCAAAGTGCCATCAAGCTCGCCAAAGACCCGGTTCAACATCATCGTAGAAAACACATCGAGAAATATCATTCATGATCAAGTTATTGAAGTTTTGTTTTGCCCTACATAAGACCAAGTTACAGACATTTTCACAAAGTCTCTTACAGAAGTGAAGTTTTCCAAAATTTGCTCTATGTTAGGAGTTCAGGAAGTTGTCATTAAGGGGGGATAGGCTCTAATGCCTCCTTCATTTTCCTATTGTGTCACTATTGTATATCCTTTAATCCTATCCCAATTTGTTCTTAAGGGGGGATGTTAGGATATTTAGACACTTAGGAGTTAGTTAAGATCTACTTGGTCTAATATGTCGTTAGGTAAAAGTGTGTTTCTTAGTGTGTTTCTTTAGTATGCATTAGTATGCATTTGTAGTTAGGAAATATGATGGTCATGATATGTTCCCGACATAGAGTGATCTAACGGTTCATACACTCCTTGATCTTAACGACCATTGATATGTGGCTTAACACCCTATTGGTCCATGATCTCTAATTAAAGAGCATCGAGGGTCATTTGTCAATGATCGCTTGTGAGAAACTCTCTTGTAAAATCTCTATGTAATCTTTTTCTTTGCATTAATAAACTTATCCAAGTGGTCGCGTTGGTTGTGGTCGTGGATGTTTGTGGATGTTTCCCTGTAGGGGTTTTACCACGTGAAAACATCGGTGTGTTGATCTTTGATCTGGTTATGTGAGTGGTTACTGAAGGTGGTCGTCCTCTGTTGGAATAACTATGTTTTCGAACACTTTACAAATACCACCATACAAATACATGTTGACCAATCCACAAAAGGGGATTTGATCTTATACAATACCCGACTTGATCAATCCACAAAAGGGGATTTGATCTATACAATAATGACTCAAATATAAGTAGAATATTCTTCGAAGTTATAATAATTCAACAACTACCACTATTGTCACTATCGGTATCTTCGACACCAAGCCTCTTCATAGGTGTTTCCTCATATGTTCTCCACTCTGGAACAACATCCTTCCCCAAACCAGCGCCTGGAGTGAGTTCCCTCTTCATTCTGGTATCGACACCTTGTTGTGCACCCTTCTACTCCTCTCAACTCTCTCTCTCAACTCAACTCTTCTTATGTATCTCTCAACTCTTTTTCTCCTATGTTCTTCTAGGTCCATTCCATTCCTCACCTCATCTCAGCAACTTCTCAGATCCTCTTTAATGGATCCATATTCTGGCTCTTTTTCCCCCACCTCTTCCAAAAAAAACCCAAGAAGTAGGGGGTTTAATCGGCTATTCTATCAGGATCCATGTGCATAATGCTTCTCTCTGCACACAGCATTTTGATCCAAAGTGGAATTTCTTCTAGCATCCACTTCCTTGGATCTTCTTCAAACTTCATTTCATCCTCGCTAAAAGAATCACTATATTCTATAGCAAACTCAACAATGTATCCTTCCTGCACTTGAGCAAACCAAAAATCAATCGTGAAAGTCCACTTGTTATCTAGAACCTTCAAGTTGTCAAGCTTAGCTTGATCCCAAACTATCGTCTCCACTAGCAATGCAGTCGGATTTACTTCATCTTCTCTCTTTAGCCATTCATGCAATGAACATGGAAATTTTCCAAAGAAGAGATCATGCATATCCAAATACAAATATCTATCTTTCCATTTCTTCACGTTCACCTACAATCCTTGCATATCTCGCAAGGAAAATTCATCTTCTCTCACTTTTATCCAGTCTTGAATATCCTCCTTAGAAGGATGCCAACTCATTTCTATTTTCCTTCATTAATATTAACAAGACTTCAGGTCCTGACAACAGAACCATTTGTTGCGTGTTGGGTCATTGTTTCGGTCCATGCTTATGCGCACACTAACCTTCTTAACACTGGGGAGGTTTAGACCCAGGGTTTATCCATAGAGTGTCCAATAAAATCCCAAAGCACCAGCATATCAATCTTCAGCCAAGGCCTAGAAAGGCCTCACCTGAGATGTAGAGAGGATCACAGAGACAACAAGGTATTGTGTCAGATATGGAGGATTAAACATACAAAACATTACTACAATTGGCATCCATATAACTCATGTCTAATATATTATGTTAGGACTAAGAATTAAAACTATCCACACATATAGCCAGCTCATTCACAACAGATACAGAATATATCAAAATTTCCATATCTTTATTATTGGAAACACCATATCATATTCGAGACATACAATATGTTGAAAAACTGGTTAGGGCAACCATGGGACTTCATATCATTATTATTTATAATAGTGGGAATACACTATGATGTGTCATGTGCCTTACTTTAAGATCATATAGAACAAAGACATAAGAGTAAATTCACAACATCACGGGATTACAACAAGCTTGGATTGAGCGCAGGGTTGATATCCAATCGAATGTTTCACATCCTCACTAGCTAACTCATGTTATAACCGTAGAGATCATTTTTATATCTCGCATTGTTAGGGAGCACTAACTCTTTCTAGTATGATCCACTCGCTTATCTGATCCAACTGCCTTGCACGCTTCTGGTGCATGTCATCGCTCCACATACACTCCCTGCATCAGGGAAACTATTAATTTCTTGGTCAACTCATCTTTTGGTCTCCCCACATCTTCATATGTTGATGGAAATAATCATTCTAGGAGAGATTTCTTGCTGATTCTTTGCTTGATTCTGATAGGCATCTTCTTGGTTTCCGACGCAACTAACAAATCTTGGACTGAAGTGCACTTGGTAGTCTTTATACTTGGCATGTTGTTGAAAAAACTCAGTTCGATGAGCACATTCTAGAATTTCTCTATGCATTTCTGAATATGTGTGCAAAACTATGAAATGAGCATGCACAACTTTGTTTCTATGCATGAGAAAAATTGGACCCAAAACTTTGGGTGCCAACAATATCTTCATTGCTCACGTAGACAATGAGGACTTTATCCTAAGGGATAAGATCCACTAGCTATTAGGTGGACGGTATTTTCCATAATGGATGACATGAAAGAAGTTTCCTTTCAAATCAACTCAATAGATTCAGTTGTAAGTGATCACATAGAGATCGAGGTAGTTAATGAAATTCCTCCACAAAACTTCAACCCCCCTTTGACTGGGATATTTTACCCTATTCTTCTTGGTGTTCCTTTTTTGTGTTTCAACAATTTTCACTCTATGTCATGTGTGAGTGCTTCATCCAGCATGGGAGGACCCATTCCCTCATCATCTAACACATCAAGAGGAGTCTCCTTGACCTCCTCCTTCCCATCCTTTAGTGGGATAGGTTCTTCCACTATCATTCCTAGTACATTTAGTTTCCCCATCTAGGGCATACCCTCGGTTATGTGTTTTGCTTCCACAGATTTTCCTAGTGTCATTTTTACAACTGTGTCCATTCTAGTGCCCACATTCAACCTTGTTTTTAGTGAGGGGAAAGGAATGGGTTTTTTCATCGAAGGTAGATTTCCTTCTACCTCTAATATCCCTATAGGCTACCCGACGATAACTAATGTTCGTTTCCCATTTAGTTGGAATACCAATGTTGGATTTGTTCCTACTACTATTATATTTCCTAGAGCTAGGGAAAGTGATGTCTCTAGGTATTCATGTTTCCCTAGGGAAACTTATGTATCTGGAGGTCATAGTAGCTCTAGGGGTAGTAATATGGGGGGACTGCAAGGTCCATTTGGATCACAAGACACGTCGTCTTAGACCTCAAGTTCATTTTTAAATACACCATTTATTTTCTTAACAATGTTAGGTCTTCTGGATTTGTCACAATTGACCAATGACCCTATTCAACACCAATCCTCGTGGTTGGAAATTCGCACAAATTTTTCATCTAACATTATGAAATTTGAAGGTAAACTTGGAGAAGACCCTTCCATGCAGTTCTTTATGTACTGCTTATGGTGTTCTTTGAAATCATTAGTGGATGATAGCATACGATAGAGGCTTTTCCAAATAACCTTGAATTGTAGAGATACCAAATGGTACATTGAGTTACTTCAAGCCACTTATCATGATTTATCATCATTAACCATGGATTTTCTAACACACTTCCAATTGTCAATATGGTATAATATTGGAATTGAACTTTTATTGTTACTACATCAAAACACCACCACTCTTATTTATGATCATATCCATGAATGGAGATGGTGGTGATGGACCATTCAAGCTAATATTATAGATCAACTATTGGTTGATTGGTTTGTTAAGTCATTATTAACACCCATAGACAAGATGTATCCATGTCAAGGGACGTTACCGAATATCAGGTGATTATGTGTGCCCAACATTTGTATTTGATTTATTCATAGTCATGCACATTGTATGATATCATCCCTCACACTCCAAGGTCGTCAACAGATCCTGCTAGACCAAACATGGGACCACATGAAAATTGTTTGGTTGGTTCTATTTCCAATGTTTATGTGGGTTATTTGGCTGGGAAAATGAGCCAAATGTTTATATCTACAATTCAGCAAACTACTACATCCACCACCCAAACCGCTTCGATCCCCACTTAAAATTTCGAGGTGAATTCGATACAGTCTAGAAAACCTAAGAATCCTTAGAAACCTCAAGGGAAGAAGAAGAATAAAAATAAGAAATATTCCACTGATCAAGGGACTATGCAATCCCAAAACACTTATATTGAAGGAACTAAAGAGAAGAAGAAGAACAGTTTTCCCTGCAATATTTGTGATGGATACCATCTCACTCACTAGTGTTCGAGGATGGATGAGATTCATCACTACTTTACCTAGAAGGGAGCTCCCCAACAACCTATTGTATTGAAAAATCCATTCCCTCCACAGTAACAACAAATGTTTTCATAAAATCATACACCTTTGCATGGAGGCATTCCAAGTAACTCCCAGTAAGGGGCTTCTTCATTGAATGCCAACATCTTCATGTGTGACTAGATGGTTAACTTACAAACTCATGCTCATAATTATGAGCATCCTCATGGCCCTCTTTAAATAGAGAATCCAACCAAACAATTTATGAGCATCCTCATGGCCTCATTGACATAGTTCTTCTCCCACCTAAAGGTGTCCCTTATAGTTCTATGCATAATCCTAATGCACGAGCTTCCCATAATTATAGTATTGTAGAAGATATATCCCAAGCACTGTGTGCCATGTTATCCCTTGAAGTTATCCAGGAGATGTGTTGGACTGAGGCGAGTTTGTTGGAGAAGAGTGTTTCTGAAAATTCCAAGTTTTACCCCTTGAAACTTGACATGCGCAATTCTACACTGGTGCTTCTCGTATTGGTTCTGGTTTCCTGGTTTTCTAGTTTTCTGGTACCAATCAAAACTAGGGTTTGACTTTTTATAGAATCCAGCCATTGAAAAGGTTCGCTCAATCTACCAAAAGATGCACTAGGGAAAGGTGCACTTCCCTAGGTGGTATTGGTAAAAAAATCCTTCTTCAATGAAAAACCCTAAATTTCTAGTATGACAATATAAATGTCTATATACCCAGTGAAATATGATCTATTTAGTCTAGCTCTGATACCATGTTAAGTTTTTAATGTTTTTATTAGTTTATTTCCAAATTTCATGAGCATTCAATGCATTTCCAAAACAACAGTATAAAGAGGATCACTAAAAGAAACACAATCACAAGGTACACAGCATTTTATCCCAGGAAACCCTTATGGGAAAGAAAACCCAGCGAAACTTCCTCAATAATCGATTTCCAGTAAAATGCCAAGACTAAGACAAAAACACTAAAGACAGACCAAGACCAAGCATGCGCCTCTCTTATCCTTCGTTAGACTTCTTCCTGCAACTGCAATTGTATTCAAGATATGTGCACTATATGAGTGAGTGAGTGTTTTGAAATGAGACACCATCTTCACATATAAATACAAGTTTTGAGGTGGCGCTAGGGTTGTGACTCTTCACTTGGTGGAGTAAACTTCTCCTAGAAGTGGCTAAAACCACTTTACAATTACTAGGGGCCAACATTACAAATACCACCATACAAATACATGTTGACCAATCCACAAAAGGGGATTTGATCTTATACAATATCTGACTTGATCAATCCACAAAAGGGGATTTGATCGATACAATAATGACTCAAATATAAGTAGAATATTCTTCGAAGTTATAATAATTCAACAACTACCACTATTGTCACTATTGGTATCTTCGACACCAAGCCTCATCGTAGGTATTTCCTCACATCTTCTCCACTCTGGTACAACATCCTTCCCCAGACCACCACCTGGAGTGAGTTTCCTCTTCATTCTGATATCGACACCTTGTTGCGCACCCTTCTACTCCTCTCAACTCTCTCTCTCTCAAATCATCTCCTCTTATGTATCTCTCGGCTCTTTTTCTCCTGTGTTATTCTGGGTCCATTCCATTCCTCACCTCATCTCAACAACTTCTTGGATCCTCTTTAATGGATCCATATTCTGGCTCTTTTCCCCCAGCTCTTCCAAAACAAAAACCCAAGAAGTAGGGGTTTAAATCGGCCATTCTATCAGGCTCCATGTGCATCATGCTTCTCTCTGCACACAACATTTTGATCCAAAGTGGAATTTCTTCTAGCATCCACTTCCTTGGATCTTCTTCAAACTTCATTTCATCCTCGTTGAAAGAATCACTATATTCTATAGAAAACTCAACAATGTATCCTTCCTGCACTTGAGCGAACCAAAAATCAATCGCAAAAGTCCACTTGTTATCTAGAACCTTCAAGTTGTCAAGCTTAGCATGATCTCAAAATATCATCTCCACTAGCAATGCGGTTGAATTTACTTCATCTTCTCTCTTTATCCATTCATGCAATGAACATGGAAATTTTCCAAAGAAGAGATCTTGCATATCCAAATACAAATAACTATCTTTCCATTCCTTCAAGTTCACCCAAAATCCTTGCATCTCTCACAAGGGAAATTCATCTTCTCTCGCTTTTATCCAGTCTTGAATCTCCTCCTTAGAAGGATGCCAACTCATTTCTATTTTCCTCCATTAATCTTAACAAGACTTTAGGTCCCGACAACGGAACCATTTTTTGGGTGTTGGGTCGTTATTTCATTCCATGCTTATGCGCACACTAACCTTCTTAACACTGGGGAGGTTTAGACCCAAGGTTCTTCCATAGAGTGTCCAATAAAACCCCAAAGCACCAGCATATCAATCTTCGGCCAAGGCCTAGAAAGGCCTCACCTAAGATGTAGAGAGGATCACAAAGACAATAAGGTCTTGTGTCAAATATGGAGGATTAAACATACAAAACATTACTACAATTGGCATCCATATAACTCATGTCTAATATATTATTTTAGGACTAAGAATTAAAACTATCCACACATATAACCAGCTCATTCACAACAGACACAGAATATATCAGAACTTCCATATCTTTATTATTTGAAACACCATATCATATTCGAGACATACATTATGTTGAACAACAGGTTAGGACAACCATGGGACTTCATATCATTACTATTTATAACAGTGGGAATACATTATGATGTGCCATGTGCCTTACTTTAGGATCAGATAGATGTTATAACCCTAAATTGCACCACACATGCTTACCTAGCATCAGGCCATCTCATATCCTTTCTTT
>ML806772.1:45053-68451 GCA_009831015.1 Picea engelmannii | reverse complement strand
AGGCCTCATATATGGAATCCTCTCCAGAAATAATGACATGAGGATTCACCCATAGAAAAATTACTTTTTACGACCAATCTTGCATCTAGTCAACTAGTCCTTCAATTTCACCATTACATCCGAACACCAGTCAAACATAGTTGATTTGAGGCATTCAATAGCATACTATATGTGTCCCTTTGATGTTAGGTGGGGGCCTATTGAGGTCACCACCCAAGTGATGGTGAAGAGGATTGTGTGTAAGAGAAGATCCACCACATATTTGAATGGCAATTTGTTGTTTCTCTTCCTAGCTCCAGGATGAAAAAAATTGGCAATGTAAACATTGATGGATCAAGTGGATCCACCTATCCTACCTAAAAATATCACCATTGGCCAACACTATGATAATATGGTGATGAAATATATGTTCTCTATACCAATGATTAATCATCGATCACCTGCTTCGATGCATTATTGGTCAAGATCCAAAATCTTGACTAGTGCATCCAAGAGCATCACTTGAGACCTCATGCTCTATATTCTAAAGAATTAGAGTAATCCACAATGCCACAGTGCACTAAGAGTGTTTTTGTCTCTTAATTTTGTTGCATATTCAGCCTCATGCTCTCTTTATTTCCACTCAAGCATTATGGAAGGAGGCCTTGCATTATCAAAAGAACACCTTCCATCAATTACCAAGCAAAAAATTTCAAGAAAACAAATAAGATCTGAAAATTTTGGGGTGGTTGCACTTGCCTTTGGTGACAGGTGGGACCCATCACCCTTTTCCCTCTTTCAAAATATGACCAATCACTCTTATTCATCCAACAAGTGTGATCATGCATCTCATTGTGACCATGCATATTGTCCCCTTGCGGGGTCTCCCAAACACAAACATTGCATCTAAAAACTTGGAAACAATTAAAAATGAAAAATCATGAGAAGAGGATTTACCTAGTTCTTATGGTTTTGAATTCTACTGGATGAATCTTCGGGAATATGCTCCAAAAGATTTGGGACGTAGGAGGGTTTCTACTCAAAATGATAATTTTACCAAAGGTAAATGTGAAAATGAAGTGTTTTTTACCATAAAAATCCATTTCTTACCTTTTGGGATCAATAAAAACCATTTTCAAACCTAAGCTAATTAGCACCTTCCAATTATTTCATTTTTGGAGCATTTTTGTTGTTTTTAATGAGGTTCTAATGTAAAATTTTGACATAGGTTCTAGTATTTTTGAGATTTTTCGAGACTTGATCATATTATTTGATGTTTCATGGAGACATCCACTAAACCACAATGTATGTGTTCTAAACTGAAATATAGGGATAGGTTTTTCCCTGGATCCCATTGTTGCATTATTAACCGACACTTTTGCCATCATATTTCCTTAGGTTCAATCCCACCAAGTTGTGATATTATCATTTCCCTTTTGCAATTCATAAATTGTGTGGTAGTGCCTACCCTACATGGGTGCCCTATTCAACACCCATGTCTTCCATCTAGTGCCCATGTTGTGTTTATTTGTAGGCCTGGGAACCCTTATTCAAACCCACCATGACTAAAAGTTGAGCCTTATACTACGATGTTATTTTATTTTATCCCACTTACCTCCATTGCAGTCACTCTTGACCTCTTTTCATTTTCATTAGTTTTCCTCTGTTTCACAACCCTTATTCTCAGAAAAAAATGACTGTTATGAGTGGACATCACTTTCCCAGTCCCCTTTTGCATGTGATTTGCATAGAATTGTTCCACACGCTTGGAATGTAGCTTCATGACATAGAGCCACTCATTTTCTCCAAACGAGCTAACTTATAACTTTTTTCTGTCCTTGTTAAACCATGAAAAAAAAATTATCGAGTACACTTTTACCTCTTTTATGCACTCATAAAACTAGGGGAAAGACACTATCGATCATACTTTTATCTCTCTTTCATGATCATAAAACCATGAAGGATACACTAAAAAACAAAAAGAGGATGGGGGAGGTTCTACCTTGATCTATTTTTTAAAAAATGGCATATTTCAGTCTTTGTAACCCTTGAACATGGCACCTATTTGTGTCTTTCTCTTACAATTGGATTATAGCTTGCCTAGGAGTTGTACCATGATTATGAGTCATATACTCCTTTGATTGGTTACTCTTCCAGTCACTATGGATATTTATTCAATGCCTCATGCATTGTTGCACTATATCATTGGTGCTCTTGAGTCAATTCTACCAAGTCATAATTATGTCATGTTATATATTCAATGGAAGTGAAGCCTGAGTTAGCCAATTTGTAGTCTCATTGACCTTTCATGCCAGCCAGCCATGTGTCATTTGTACTCAGTGATTCCATCTCTTCACAAACACATATCAATGATTGTTTCATGTCGATTGATTGTGGATACATTAAGGCCCTCCTTCAATGGATATATTCATATCGAAATCATCACATTATCTATGAGAGGAGTCTAGAAAATAGTTGGTACCTTGGAACTTGTAGTCCTCAGTAGTAGGCTTCCTCATGATCGATTGTGGGTTTACATCATTGAGTATTTATTGATCGATTATACAAGTGCTTTATGTCAAATACTCTATTCACACTCACTAGATTGTATTAGGTACCTGAGGGTCCATTTTCATTATTGGTGGATCCCCTTGTGTATGTTAATGGTATTCATCAATGATTGGTAATTAGACAATTTCTACCATGTTCAAAATTATTTCATCGATTCGCATGATGTTTAATTTTACCATCGAATAGGTTGGATTGAATACCTTGGGCCTAGGGAACATCACTCATTTTTTCTACCCCTCCCAAGTTGCGATGGAGTATATCGCTATTGTATCGATACTTCGAATATCACATGGGAACTTTCATTAGTGCTAGATGTCTTAATGATGTATAGTATGACATAGATCCACATTTTATTTTCTCATGGATATCATATTTTTAATGACATGGATCCACTTTGTACTTTTTCATGGCCATGGTCTTGCATATCATTTCATGGATCGACAGTATATTGTGTTGGATACCATGCTTTCTCCTACATCTGAGCATGGGTATGCCTACCTCGAGGATGATCTATATATATATGTTTGGTTGATGATTGTTGTAGGTACTCATTGGTTCCTTTTTCTACAAAATACTCCTACCTTATGTCACTACTATGTATGATTGGTAATGTATTTCGGTCGTTAGTTCCTCTTTTATCCTCACACATTAGGAGGCATTTTTTATACCTATATTGTCACCCTAGGCCTCATCAAGGACATATTGATGTCATCCTTCAAGAAAAATACTTTCCAACACTAAAAAATCCATAATTTTGTGCACGGTCATACCTTACTCTCCTACAAGGTGTGACCCATCGCTAGTTTCCCTCTTGCAACATGTGATCATTCACTAGTTTCCCTTGTGCAACAAGCGACAGCCTATTGAATATTCTAGAATTGAGGAATTTTGAGGAGATTAGATTGAGATAGGTTGGCCATGATGTATCATGAGCTCTGGAACTTGTGCCTGACTTGTTGTGTTGATATTATGGTAGTTGTGGGAGGTATTAACCTCCACGTGTAACCCTAACAAGAATAGAAGATTCTGGGAAGCAAGAAGAAACCATAAAGCATTGGTCATAACCCTAGAAGACAAGGAGGCTAAAGGAAATATTTAATATTGATTTTTTAGCCTCCAAAATGAGAAGTCGACCCAAACAGCTAAGGAGGAGCAATATAAATACAGGATGCCAGAGCTCATTTGGACACACACAACTCGCAACTGCAGAAATTTAGTTGTGCGCAAGTCTAGATAGTAGTTGCAATTGCAGCTACTGCAACTTTTATTTTAATTTTTAGTCTTGGACTCTCTCTTGGTTATGGTTTGTACTTTCTTCTTGGTATGTTAACTCTGGAGAGTGATACACTACCTTGATTGGCTATTAGGCCTAGGGTTTTCTTCCAGAATTATTCTCTGTCACGGTTAAGGTGCTCAGGGGTGGATTCGGCCTATGGTTGGGTGACAATATTGTTATATTGTCTATGGTTAAAAGAGAAAACCTATTATTTTTAACAGGTTATGGTCCCACACTATATTTGGACAGTCTAACCACTGGAAGATAGATTGGGAGGATTTTCTCAGTTACAATTGCAGTTGCAGTCAAAGTTTTTGTTGTAGCAACAAAACCCTAACCCTCTTTTTGAGGCACCTTAAGTGAAGAKATTGACCTAATTTTTGGATACCCTAGTGTTCCCTAACCTAGCGCACCTCCTGGTAMTCTTAGCAAGCTAAGACACCAAGTTTGATTTTTTGGTCAAAGTCAAAGGTGGACCAAGTCAAAGCAGTCRTGACCTACTCTATGAAGTTAGAAAACAAGTTAGAAGGGGCTTCTAACTTCATAGCATGGAAGACAAGGATTGATCTCATCCTTGCCAAGAATAAAGTGTTGGATATCATGAAAGGAAAGATCGTGGAACCAYAGTTTGAAGAAGGAAAAGAGAAGGAACCTCAAAACATTGTAGTTATGGAGAAGTTCAAAGACAATGACATCAATGTCATGAGTATCATAGTGGACTCTGTAAAATTCCACTTGATACCCTACATATCTCATCTTGACTCATCRAATAATATGTATGATTCCCTAACTAACCTCTTCTCAGTCAGAAACATTGGACAAGTAATGAGTCTGAAGAATGAGCTATGTGACATGAAAATGAATGATGTTGAAAACATAACATCATACCTTGTGAGAATATCTCAGTTAAGAGATCAACTACAAGTTATTGAAGAAATCATTTCAGAGAAGGAACTGGTAAATATAGTACTCAATGGTCTTCCCAAGACATGGGATGCATTTGTTGCAAGCATGAACACAAGAAAGGAGTATCCCACATTTGAAGAACTTTGGAATTGTTGTGCACAAGAAGAATCAAGGATTAACGCAATAGAGAAATCCCAAAAGAAATACAATGATCAAGCCTTCACAACAAAGTTCAAGAATTTCAGGAATAAGAAGAAGTTTGGCTCAAGGAAGAAACCAAATCAAGAAAAGGATGTGTCAAAGATACAATGCTTCAACTATCAAAAATGTGGTCACTACAGGAACCACTGTCCTAAGTTAAAGAAAATGAAGGAAACAGACGAAGCAACAGTTGCCAAAGAAAGGGCACCCTCAAAGAAAGTCAAGCAGAATAAAACAAACTTCTTCTTCTAAGTCAAGGTAAAAATATTTTTCAAATCTCTTGTATATATCATGTTTACATATCTCTTGTACATATCATGTATATCTATTTCTTAGAAGAAAAAAAGTTCAAGGGAAACAATACCTATGAAAGAATAAAAGGATAAGGAATGTTATTACGTCAAGCAATACACATGAAAAGATGAAGTATGTTGACAATATTTTGTAACAACTCATGTGGAAGATATTATATAAGTAACAACTTCCAGATAAGCCGAAATCAGAATCAAACCTGAAGAGACCCAGAAGAAGTCAAAATAGAAGAAATTAGAAAAAGACTTGTGACACTTTGCAAAAGGAAATAAGAATGTAGACGGAAGCATGGACTATCTTAGATGGAGGGAGATGATTACAGAATTCCAAAAGAAGAGCATGCATTCATGCATGAATCAAGGGTTGGGAGGGAGCTAATCCTAAATAATATGATCCATTGAGGATTATGAAGTATCTATCCATGTTCCCATTGAAAGTAGCAGCCATGAAAAGAAAGATGTGTTAAGTTTGACTTTAGAAGAAGTCTTCTTCGAAAAGAAGCCTTAAAGTATCCTTGGTTTTCTATCTACATCCATGATCCTATGATGAAAGGAAGAAGTTGGAATCTTCAGGGCATGGAATCTATAGAAGACTCCATGGACCCAAAATCTAAAGAGAAACTTGAGGAAGAACATGAAGATTCCAAGAAAGAAAGAAAAATCTACAACCACTAGTTATTATACCGAGAATCACAAAGACTACCAGCTTGGTTTGAACTCACTAAGAAGAAATCGAGCAGAAGAAATGGAATTTATGATAAAGAACAGTGTGAAAAATACTTATGAATGGAAGAATTGCAATAATCAGAGGTTCTTCCAGAAGGAAGGAGAAGACTATGACAACAGCTTGTTCCAGATATACCTCTTGTAGTATCCATGGATTGGAATTTACATGTAAAAGATTGTTCTTCCCAATAAAGAAAGTGAGAAATAATATTATACCATAAAGAGACCCATGTATGCAGATATAAGAAGGCCTTGTATGGATTCAAACAACTTGATGTAGAGTATCTCTTATGCAGTAGAAGCATGGTGAAAACTTTCTATGATAGAGATAGTCTATCAGAATAGTTACTCAAAAGTTTGGGATGATGGATTGCTAATCCATGGAAAAATTTCATGATGACAGAAGAAGTGCTACTTGGATATGTTTCAGTTTGAGACTTTCCACAATGTCATGAGATAGTAGAAAACAAAAGTTTTGAATTTGACCATGATATATTGTAATGATCAGAGTTATATGAATCCTTCAGAGAAAACTAGTGTTCCATGACAGACCGAAGTACATTGAGATCAATCATTACATTCTCCATGATGAAGTCCAGAAAAAAGAAGTGGTTCTCCAATATATCTCCACAGATGAGAAGATAGCAGATATTTTGGTAAAGCCTCTGTCCAAGATGAAAAAGTTTGTGTACTTAAGAAACAAGTTGGGGCTCGTGGAGACGACTTCCTTATTGAAAAAGGAAGAGATTACTCCTAGGTTGGGAGGGTGAACTGATGTGTTATTGATTTATGGAAAGTCATTTTTCAGTTCAAAAAATGGTCCAGGATGAGCAGTTGTTTTCCAGTTCGGAAAGTGGTTTGATATTTCTGACAGACAGGAATTTTCCAGTTCCGAAAATGGTTCAGATCAAACATTCATTTTCGTAATGAAAATGGTTCAATAGATTGTTGATGTACCATAGACAGTTATTCCCCTTGTGGCTAGTGTGGGGGAATGGTCTAGGATAGTCATTCTTCTTGGAAGTCACTCTGATTAGTGGTCAAGTATAATGGTCCACCTCGTCGGGCAATCATTCTTTCGAAGTTCATAGTTGGGACAAGTTTCAAAGAATGGTCTATTTTGGAGGTTGGTGTGGGACAGTAATTTCCATTAGGAAATGGTCCGGACAATCATTCCTTAGGGCAGACTCATTCTATCCAGGTTGCACTATGATTAGTGTCAGAGGAATGGCCTATTTAGGTGAATGGTCCAGGTTCAGCAATCAGGGACAGGAATTCCCTAGGGCAAGCTCATTCTCTCCAGGTTGCACTATGACTAGTGTCGGAGGAATGGCCCAGTTAGGTGAATCGTCCAGGCTCAGAAATCAGGGACAGTTATTCTTCTATGCATGAGAAGAATAGTCCAGATATACCATGGCTGATGTTTTACATTCTGAGGGTATATGCTCTTCCAAATATCATAGATGTGAGTGGAAGAATGGCCTAGATGACTCAGTTCATATCATGATATTGTTTTATGCAGGTTGATATCACATGATATGATTGTTATGGAGACTGTATGTCTCTAGACAATAGATGTATGCTACTATGGTGGATGTTTTCCATTGGTTGTGACTATGCATCGTTGATTAAGTAGTTGTGTGCTACTTGGTGTGGTTGTGTACCAATGGATAGTAGTTGTGTACTACTATGGATAGACACAGTTGTGTTCTATTGAATGGCATTGTTCTAATTTCCATGTAGACTATCAGTAGTGTTGAAAATGATTATCAGTTAGATGGATAGTAGTGTGTTGATGGACTGACATTCTCCAGACAGAAAATGGTCCAGGACATTTATTCTTCTAGGACGTATGTCTGGATTAGAAGAATAGTCCTTGTAGCCCATGGTGTGGCTTCCAACATCTGTTGGAATAGTTATTCTTCTAGGACATATGTCTGAATTAGAAGAATGGTTCTTGTATCACTCTATGGAGTGAGTGACTTATTCAGCATCATGTCGGATTACTCAGATGGAGTATGGATTCAAGAGATGATGTATTTGATGCTATCAGATGATATTGATAGTGATGATGTAGTTGATTCTATCAGATGATATTGATAGTGATCATGGTGCTCTTGATATATTCATGAGATAGTTTGTATGTCTATGATGATGCTACCGGTTGAATGGTATGTTTGTTCTCAAGACCATTTCCTTCAATACCTCCTTATCTAGGAGGGAGTGTTGATATTATGGTAGTTGTGGGAGGTATTAACCTCCACATGTAACCCTGACAAGAATAGAATATTCTGGGAAGCAAGAAGAAAATCTAAAGCATTGGACATAACCCTAGAATACAAGTTGGCTAAAGGAAATATTTAATATTGAGTTTTTAGCCTCCAAAATGAGAAGTCGGCCCAGACAGCCAAGGAGGAGCAGTATAAATACAGGATTCCATAGCTCATTTGGACACACATAGATCGCAACTGCATAAATTTAGTTGTGTGCAAATCTGGAGAGTAGTTGTTGCTGCAGCTATTGCAACTTGTATTTTTAGTTTCAGTATTGGACTCTCTCTTGGTTATGGTTTGGACTTTCTACTTGGTATGCTAAATCTGGAGAGTGATATGCTACCTTTATTTTCTATTAGGCCTAGGGTTTGCTTCCGGAATTATTCTTTGTCAAGGTTAAGGTGCTCGAGGGTGGCTTCAGCCTATTGTTGGGTGACAATATTGCTATATTGTCTATGGTTAAGCGAGCACACCTATTATTTATAACATGGTGTTCATCAGGTTCCAATATTTGAACCTATCTCTAAATATTCTCCCTCAATCTATAAAATAAGTCCAAATCAAGAGGTAAACACACAATAAGACAATTCAAAACAAGCTAATGTTGCAAAAATAAACATGGAGAGATTTCCATAGTCGTCAGAGCTCAGATATAATTGTTGAAGAAGGATAAGGAAAGAAGACTTAATGATCTTATAGTTAGAGGAGTTCTTCAACAAGTATTAAGGTATAACTTGATTTACTTTTCCCTTGATTAATACAGATCTACAATTTTCCCCTCCAAATTGTTGAGATCTATGTGTGTTGCATATGTTACATTGGTAGATCTATCTTCTTTTGAGAAAGGTAGGTTAGATTTGATACATAGTTTTCCTCTTTATGCTTAAAGGTTTTTGTTGATAGAAGTTTTTTGATAAATTTTAAAACTCTTGATCACCATCACTAAAAAACGAACAATTTTCTCATTATGCACAATTCAAAATTTGTTTCACTATTGCTCTATTACGTTCATTTTGACATTACTACCTTTGGAAATTTTGTGAATAGGAAAGAGTTGGGCGATGGCCGAAAATATAAAAAGTAAGCTCTAAGAAACCATCGAAGAAGCAAATATAGTGGTCATTAATTCATTAATTTGGTGGCTCAAATATCTGATCAACATTTAACTTTATTTGATTTGGTAAACCCTATCAAGTTCAAAGGGTATTTTTTCACCATGCCAACAATATTTGGCCCATTAGTTTTAAATTCAAATATTCTCGACCAAATTAACCATTGAGAGAAAGAATTTAGATTGGACTATGTGATATTTGATCACTATGGAGAGAATCCATTGTTTGTAGGTGGTTCAATCTATGCATTGAGGATATTGTTTTTACTGTGTGTGGTGATTTCATTGCATGTGCCACATTCTCTCATATGGGAGGTATATATATGTGAGTTAAGGATAATTGTGGGCAATAGATTAGGTTCCTTGTTTTCTCATTTTCTCAGGATAGGTAAGTTACTAAGCTTGAATTTTGAATAATTTTGGTATTTTCGATTATGAGTTTGGACCGAGGGATTTTAGGATTTCACTTATATAATATCAGTTAATTATTATGAACTATTCTCGTATTTGGTTTACTTAGTAGAACTGCCATTAAAACTTGTTTATTTGAGAAATCATACACCATGCTTATTGAGATAGTATTTGAATGATAGGAATGGTTAGTCTTAGATACAAATGTCTTTTTCATTCTAGTTTATATTGATTTTGGTGCAGGAAACATGCCACCGAGGACCCCTGTGAGACCTCCTATTAAATCTCCTAGGGGGGGATTTAAAGAGATGTGAGAGGCTTCTCAAAAGAAACCATTAGAGAGCGACAATCCATCAAAAGAGAACGTTCATGTCATTCAAATCCCAGTGCCTAAGGATTTTCTATCATAATGCATATTCAAAGACATCAAAGAAAGCACATGAACTCAAATCCTTTTTCCATGATGGATTGATTTGTACTTGAAGTTCAAAAAGGAATATTATCCAGAGGTGCTGCCTCACAGTGATGTTTTGATTAGAGAAATTGATGACAAATTTTTCATGCATATAAGAAAATACCATTTGCACTATGTTACAGCGAGAGCTCCTATTTTCTCTTGCTCTAAGGACATTGAGTGGATTGTAGACCACACTAATTTTAAAAAGAGTATGATTATAGATGAAAAGGGTGAAAGTGTGGATTCATTCTTGGCTGAAAATTTTAAAAAGTATTTCAAGTTCCTAAAACCAAAATTCATGCTTGTAACTCCTTTCGTGAATGATTTTTGTGATAAGCATGATGTGGAAAATATCTTGGAAAGCTAGTGGAGGTCAGAAGAAAGGTTCCAACATAAAACTAATGGTTGGTAGGTTATTACAAATTTAAGAGATCCATATATTTGTTTCATGGCATTACTATGCCATTTATGTTAGGGACCTAACCTCCCTTCCCCTCACATAGGTAGAATAATAAATTTTCCATGTAATAAAGTTTGACATTAGTTAATAAGTCCTATTTAATAATTTGAACAAGACTAATGTAATAAGACTTAATAGAAGCTTCTGCTTCTAGAAATATCTTTCTATAGAATGTTCTTTAGAAGATAGAATTAGTATAAATAGGAGTAGGAGGCATGAGAGAGTCTTGTCTTGAGAAATATTATAATAGAGAGTTTATTTGTTTCCCCCTTGAAGAGAAAAGTGAACAGTGCTTCCTATCAATAAAGGTATCATTTTTTGTGTTGTGGTTCTCTAAATTTTGTTGTTTCGTCGGGTATTTGCTACAATATTTCTATTTTTTGCTTATTATAAAACATTTGGTACCTAAAAAGTGGTATCAAAGTACTTTCCTCTGTGGAAACTGTGGGAATTGTTTTTTTCAAGGTAGAGACATGTATTGTTGGTGTATTTAAAGCACACAGATATGTCGTTAAATGGGTTAAATTTTGGTGGCGAAGACTACATGTAGGAAATACAGCGGTTTCACAAGGTTACTTAGAAATAAATGTTTCACCTTGTTCAAAACCTCTATAAACCTTATTGGTACCCCTCAAGTAGTACCGCATCAGATAGAATATGTATCGTCCATCACTCCCACGTACTATCAGGTATATCAGGAGTCCCCTAGGTCTCATGAAACCAGCTCTAGATTAGTAGATCAACCACCTGACTACTATAGTGACACCGAGAAAATCGCTCGGGAAGATACTCTCCAGTACCTAAGTAATCGGGTAGTACGGCTAAGGGTATGGTTGAGCCTCCTTAATTGGTTCCCTGAGATATTGGACCAAGAACTATTGTTCTACCCTACACGTATATCATAGAGTTATAGCATAGGGAAAACCCTTATCTGTATGAACCCTTGAAAACCTAACCCTTGGGAAAGAAATAGAAAAAAAAAAGTAACAGACGAGATATATTGTTGCGCAACCCTGCGTCCTGCATTCTGGTTGTGAAATTCCTACAAATTTTTTGTTAACTATTTGGTCACTTCATCTCTTCGGGACCTATCCCATTGGATTCCTCTCTTCACCCTGATCATTGTGGTACCTATCATTTTTAATCATTTTTTCCTTGGACCCAACCACCTTCCCGACACCCTTATTTGTGACCTATCCCATTGCATTCCCCTTTTCTCCCTAATCGTCATGGTACCTATCACTTATAATCCTTTTTTTCTTTAGTCCCACCCACCCTTCCCAGCACCCTTATTTGACACCTATCCCATTGGCTTTCCCGTGCCACCCTAATTGCAATGATATATATCACCTATCCACCTTTTCTTAGTGGAATCACTCCCCATTCCATGCACCCCAACTTTCCATGTGGTCACCACTCACACCCAAGAACTGCAAGCCGAAATCAAACAGAAAAAGGCCCAATTTGATTGTTTCAAGGAACAAGTATAGACCCAATTTTCTGAAGTTGAAGGCTACTTTGACCACTTAGAGGGAAAATTTTACATAAAATGTGACACCCTCAATGCCACTCTCAACCATTCGTTGAACCAATCCCAAGACCCCTCTTTCCCTTAATAACCCTCCCAAGTAGATGGTGTTGAATTCTCCCATACTATGGTCTTTCATTCCAACCCCTTTCATCGTGACCCCTATCTTCCATGAGTTGAGGTCAATAAATTTGATGGCTCTGATCCCACGAGTTGGGTCACCGAAATGGAGCATTATTTTTCTTTGCATAGAATTACTAATGATTTGGAAAAACTCCATTATGGTTTTCTCTATCTGGATCATGAATGTTGGAAATAGTGGAAATGGTGTAAAAATGCACTCCAAGGGTATGTTTCTTGGACTCAATTTGTTGCAGAGCTTTATGAACTCTTTGACACTGACACCCGCTATTTAGTTCATTTGACCAAGTTGAAACAATTTGTCATAGTGGAATACTTTATATCCTCCTTTGAGCACTTTTCTTTCAGAACAGAGGGCATGGTATATGACTTCTTTAGGGAATGTTTTATCAATGACCTGAAGGATGAAATATGCACCCAAGTCCTCATGGCTTACCCCTAGACTTGGTTGGAAACTATTAAATGTGTCAAATAATCATAATGGGTTGTATTTTCCTAGAACTGCAAACCCTCTTTTCTTCCATGCCCTTGACCTACCAATCATGCCCCTCATGCCACCCATCTCAAGATCCTAAATTAACTTGGGAAGAAATGGTTGAAAGCCAACTCAAGGATCTTTGCTATAATTATGATGATAAATATTTCTTTGGGCACAAGTGTAAGGAATAGAATCTCATTATGGCCATTTCTAAGGATGTTTTTGATGAGGAGGTTGAAGCTTCCCCTATGGAAGAGCTACCCCCAACAGATGATACTACTCCTCATGTTGATCCACCAGAAGTTGAATTGTTAATTTCACTGCAAAACTTCACTGGATTATCTACTCCCCAAACCCTCAAGCTCATTAGCGACATTAAGCATAGGAAAGTCATAATCCTTGTTAACAGTGGAAACACCCATAATTTTATTCACCATCACAATGCCCAGAAAATCAATTGCTATATTTGTTTCATCAACAATTTTCAAATCGTGATTTCCAATGGAGGTTCCATGAAATGTGGTGGGCTTGTGAAAATGTGCACCTACAAATTATTTTGTACCATTTGAAATATCATATGTTTTCTATCAACATGGGTGGTTGTGACATTGTGCTCGGTGATGAATGGTTATTCACTCTGGGCCATATCCTCATGGATTTTAAGGAATTAACCATGCAATTATAAGAGGAGGGATAGCAGTATCAATTCCAAGGCATCACAACACGATCCACTAATATCATCATCTCCCATCAAATGGAAAAGATTCTCCAAAAATGTCATTCGGGCATTATTTCCCAACTCCATTCCATTCAAATAGTTGAGACACCCTTTGTGCATTCCTGACCTCCAAACTATCCTCTCCCAACACCAAGCCATTTTTACCACTCCCCATCAAATTCCCCCTTACCATGGTGTTCATGATCATTCCTTTCCTCTAGTCCTGAGCATCCTTCCTCCCAATGTTCACCTGTATCGTCATCCCTTTTCCCAAAAGAATGAAAATGAGAAAATTGATCAAGAATTGCTCGAACTTAGTGTTATTCATTCTAGTACCATCCCTTATTCTTTTCCTGTGGTAATGTTACTCAGTAAATAAGGAACTTGGTGCATATATCTAGACTTTTGTGCCCTCAACAAAATCCCCATCAAAGACAAATTTCTCATTCATGTCATTGATGACCTGTTGGATGAAATGATTAGTGCTCAGTACTTTACTAAACTTCATCTTTTTTTTGGCTACCACCAGATACTTATGAAAGAGGAAGACATTCCCAAGGCTACATTTAGAACTCATGAGGTTCACTATGAGTTCTCAGTCGTGCCATTTGACATGTGTAATGCTCCCTCCAGTTTCCAAAGTCTCATGAATCATGTATTTCATCCTTACCTATGTTATTTTGTCTTAGTTTCCTTTGATGATATTCTCATCTATTGTAAAACTTGGAAATCCATCTCAACCATGTGGGTCAAGTTCTCCATCTAATCTCTCAGCACAATTTTTTCCTCAAAAAGTCTAAATGTGTATGTTAAAATAGTGGTTAGACTTGAGTCAACAATTCTAAAAATAGAAAAGTATGTTAATATTTTCAGGCATGAGAATGGGAATCTTTGTTTACCAATGTATTAGTACACATTCCCACACTTTCATCTATGCAAATATTGTTGGACATAGTGTCATTAATGTGTTTTCATTGATTTCAAATAGTATAAAAGTATGCAGAATTCATGTTAAATAAATATATGCAGTATAACAATTAGCAAAAAATGTCAAAATAGTATGCAGAGAATGAAAATGTTGGACATTAATCAAAGCTCAGAAGGAATAGAGCATTGTAGAAATGTCTTCAGGATTGATGGAAAGACTGAGAATTCGATCAACGCACAGGAAAAGGTGATAATCCTCAGCAGTCATCCGATCAAGAAATTTACATTGTTGATCATCTCGTGTAATGGGATTTATCCCACATTGGAAGTGCAAAAAATATTATGTAGGTTTATATACACACCACTCTTCCATAGCTTATCGATGCGTAGTGAAAGGGTATGGTGGGGGATCTAGGTGCTTGGAATCCTCGAGAAGCTCACAAGCCTGGAGCTCGAAACGACCTATCAAGCCCCCTACCTTTTGGTCAAAGTGACAATAACTGTCAAACTTATGACGAAGGATCTCAGTCGTTCATTGGAAATATATTTTTATATATATACATTTCACATCGGTCATATGAGTGATTGTGGGCTTAAGGACCGTTGGAGGACTAGTCAACGATCAGATCAAATTAGGACAATTGGATACGCAAGCGCCAGATCAACGGCAGGGATTGATTCTAGAGCGCAAAGGAAGAATTAAAATATATGTTATTTCCAATCCCGCAATTATTATAGATCGTTAGATCTCATAGATTCAAAGATCAACGACTGTGTTTGACCCATCAACAATCGCACAACTTCAATTGTGGAGTTTGGGTGACAAATTAAACCACACACAAGTTACAGTTCTGCAATCCACATCAATCGTTGGATCAAGTTAAGTGGAAGGATAGGATAAGTGAAGACAAGGACCTTCTGATATGAAGTCCCGAAGTAAATGAGGACCATCTGATCTATTCAGAGCGCACCAAGGTAGCAGTGATTAACTTTGGCACTGACCACTTTGGGAGAAAAGGGTTGAGGAAAAGTAAGATCACCTGAAGGACGAAGTACCAAAGAAAATGTGAACCGTTCAATATGAATAACACTTCGGTATATATCAGGATCGTCAGATTATGTTTAGTGGAAGTACAGAGTAAGACACAAATGTCTCGAAATAAATGTAAGTTGTATGATCTAAGGAAACACTTCGGAAGATATCCTGACCATCAGATCGAGGAAATTAGAAGGATAGGATAAGTAAGGCCAAAGGCCCAAATCCTGAATATCCAAATTCCTGACAGTCGTTGGATCATGTTAAGCCTTTTCGGTTTAAAGAATGACCATTGGATGAAGTCAAGTTAATCAAGGTTTACACTTTGGGGAATCTCACTTTGGGAGAACTGGGAAGTGGAGAAATTGAATTACTCTAAGTCCCAAAGGCCGAAGTTCTGAAGTCATGAGGATCAGACACGTATCACTCACATTGAGAGCCCACGTCATCAACAGGGAAGTCAACAAGGACACGTGGCATAATTAGCTGATGACAAGTGTCAAGGTCCCATAGGTACTTTAAGCATACATAAGACATGAATCTAGGTGACACATGGAAACCACTCGGGAAGTGCCATATCAACAAGTGACATCAGCAATTTACGTCACTCTGGGATTTTTTACTTCAGGAGTTTCACCACCAGCAAATGACCTAAGTCCCAAAGTCCCGAAGGCCGAAGTCCCGAAGTGGACATGAGTCGTCTGATCTGAAGAGCACTTTAGGAGCATTCTCAGTCGTTGAATATTATGGAAATGCATCTGTTATTCGGGAGATTTGTAAAGAAGTTGGAAGTCGCGAAGGACGAAGTCACGAATTCTCGAAGTAAACGAGAATCATTCATCTCTTCATGGAAAGTAAAAATGTGACTGTTGATTTTATTAAGTGATCAAGCACTCACTTGACCTACCGCCTGGTCACCACCTATGGTCATATGGAATAAGAGAAATAAAGGTAAAATATATCATGTCGCTTAAGTTGATAAGCCTGTGGTTTTTATGTTGTCGGTCATATGTAAATGGTTTGAAGGAAGCGCCTCAGCATAACTCAGTTTCTATAGTATTTGTAGAGATTTGAAATTAAGTTAAGAAGGAAACCGATCCATACCTGTGATCGATTAATGAAAAACATTTTCATTAAATTGAAAGGGATTCTCAATAATATTTGGATAAAGAAAAACAAACAATATTATTGTTAAATGAAGGGGTGCGATGGTCCAAACAAAGGGACACAACATTTCATATCTCACACCAGTTCGAATAATATTTAAATGAGAAAGAGTGGTGAGAAGAAAGTGTCTCTGCAGTCCAGTGAAGAAGATCAAAACATAAGCAGATCCCAAGAAGAAGAACTATTAGTTCTAAGGTTCCTGTCAATGTCTTATTGAAGATCAAGGACAAAAGGAGACAGAGCAGTAGTTATGAAATCCAGTGTATGATATAGAAGTTTTCAAGATTCATAAATTAAGGGTGGTTGGGTGGTGGAAGGGCAGGTTGGATCCTACAGGGGAGTAGGTGCTTCCTTGTCAGTTGTAGTTGACTAAACAGGGGGTCGAAGCCTCCTACCAATTGGTGTTGGTGAACAAGGGTGTGGGTGCATCCTGATTAGTTGGTGTTGATCTAAAAGGAAGAACATCTTCCTTCTATGTAACTTGTAAAAACAGAATTTTTCAGTTAATAGAAAAGTGTTTGTGGTTTTCCCAATTGGGTTCCATGATAAATATTGTGTTAAAATATTGATTGCATTAATAGAAGAAAAATTGATAAAATTATTTTGTCATTGATTCACCCCCCCCCCCTCTTAGCGACAAGGTCTGGTACTTCAATTGGTATCAGAGAGGGTCTCTTCACTAAAGGTTTAAATCACTTGAAGAGAAGTATACATCAAAATGGATCAGCAGTTGAAGATGTCATCAAAAATCCCCCTATTTGATGGTGAAGACTATGTTTTCTGGAATGTTAGAATAAAAAGCAATCTGATGTCTATTGGAATGGAAGTATGGACATTAGTTGAAAAAGGATATGATTTTCCAAAAGTCACTCCCACAGAATCAGAGGACAAGAAGAAATTTTGGGAACATGCAAAGGATTTAAACACACTACAAGTTGGATTGAGTAAGAAGATCCTTGCTAAAGTATTAAACTGTCAAAATGAAAAATAGCTTTGGGATAAATTGGAAACTATATATGCAGGAGATTCCAAGGTAAAGAGGGTCAAACTTCAAACTCTCAAAGTACAATATGAAGGTCTAAAAATGAAGGATGAAGAAAATATCTCAGAGTACTTCGAAAGAGTTGATAATATCATTAATGAAATCAAAGGTTTGGGAGTAGAAGTGCCATACAATGAGCTAGTTGAAAAAATACTAAGAACACTACCTATGTTATACAATCCTAAAGTGTCCACTCTTGAAGATTGAGAGAATCTAGATAAACTCACCATGGATGAATTGTATGGAATCCTCACAACCTATGAGTTAAGATTAGGTCATGAGAACCTCCCAAAAGGAGAGGCAGCCTTCAAGGTGCTCAAGAAAACAAAAAAATCAGAAGCAAAAACCTCAATCCATCCATCATGAATATTTTGATGTAGAAGAAGCCAATTTTATTAAAAAACTTCAGAAAGGATCAGGGAAGTACAAAGGCAAGTTTCCTTTCAAATGTTTTAATTGTGGCAAGGTTGGCCACTTTGCTTCTAGGTGTCACTATCCCAAGGAGGACCCTGAAGATGAAGAAGACAAAAACAAACAATACAAGAAGAAGGAAAAACCCAATTACAAGAAAAAAAATTACAAAGGTAAAAAGATTTTTTACTCAAAAGAAGAAAACAACAGTTCATCAGAGTCTAGTGACAGTGATGATGATGAAGTCATTTTTCTAGGTATTGAAGAGCCTAATGAGATAGAATAAATTGAGCATGAGGAAAAGTCAGAAGTTGAAGCAGAGGTTAATATGGAAGGAGAACTTCTTAGTGCCTTGGATGAATTGAGAAGATACAAAACTAGATATAGACAGCTGAAAAGTTGTGTAGTTGAACAAAAGGAAAAACATGAACATAAAGAAAAAGATATGGAGAAACTCATGAGCAACCTGAAAAACCAAATCCTAGAAGAAAATAGGATGGAATAAAGTCTTGAAAAGTCTCTTAAAGAGAAACAAATAACCTGTGAAAGAATGGAGGCAGAAATAGTTCACCTAAGAAAAGAACTTGATGCAAAACTCATTCAAACAAGATATAAAAATAGATAAAATATTAGATAAGATTATTACCACACAAATGGATTCAAGTAACAAAAATGGAGTAGGTTGTTCTCAAGAAGAAAACCAAGTTAACTCAAAATCTTATGCAGTTTCTCTCCTCAGTACATTCAAGAAGAAAGATGAAGAAAATACAAGTAATGATCAGAACTCCAGAGGACTACTTCCACCCATCAAGAAGGAATATARGATAATAYCAAAGAAGGTTTATCAAAAYARGTATCCTCACATTTTCTTTGGTTATTGATTTGCATACTCTAATTTTGGACACAAAGCTATGAATTGTAGAGCATATGGAAGGAAAAACTTGAGGGTTAAGAACTATAAACTTAAAGATAACCAAATAGTAAATCARGTTAAAAGCAGAAACTATAACTCCTTTGCACCTCTACAAGAAAGGAATCCAWAATGCTTCAGATGTCATAATTATGGAGATAARGCTAGTAGTTTCAKATTAATGGAAGTCTCATAAAAACCAAAGTTCATTAGAGAGCAAAAGAAGCTTTGGAAAGAAAAACATCAAAAGAGGATTGTCTCATTGCCTTGAAAGCCCAAGATAAAKAAGATCTATGGTATGTTGACAGTACGTGCTCAAAACATATGACAGGAAACATGGAAAAGTTTTTGAACTTAAAGAAACAAGAGAATACTCAACCTCTTCTATAAAACTCATGGAAAAAAAAAAAACTATGCTGCCAAAACACCTCAGCAAAATGGGATTGTTGAGAGTAGGAATAGAACAGTCCAGGAAGTTGCAAGAACTATGCTCAATGAAACAAAATTATCTGATGGATATTGGAGGGAAGTTGTAAGCACAATAGTATACATATTGAACAGAGGTTAGTTCAATAAGACTCCTTATGAACCTTGGTTTGGAAGAGCTCCTTCGGTAAAATACTTCAAGGTCTTTGGAAGTAAGTGTTACCTCAAAAGGCTTGATGAGAATCTCAGAAAATTTGATTCTATATCTGATGAAGGTATCTTTCTTAGATATGCCTCTAGCAAGAAAGCATATAGATGCTACAATATTGTATTACATAATATTGTTGAGAGTGCATATGTCAAGGTGTATTATTTAAAAACAATAAGGATCGAACATCAAGAGACTACTTGACAATGAAGATGAATATGAAGATGATGATGAGTCAGTTGGTACACAAGCAGAATTTGTGAATATTAGAAAGAAGGTTGAGAATTCAAACACCCAAATCAAGTTCTTGAACAACTTCATGACCTTGGATGATATTTTGGATACTCAGAGATCACCAAATGACAAATATGGTTTTGGCTATAACAAGGAAGAAATTATTACTCCTAAGAAATCTTATGCAGGTCTCTCATTTATAAAAAAAAAAAAGTGAAGGCAGTTTTGATGCAGGTCCTTCATGTTCAAAGAATGAAAGAAACACTACAATGTCTAGAATATTGGATCAAGGAAGACATCCAGAAGCTACCCATACACCTCAAACCTTGGATTGTAGGCATCATGGGAGAAAACAAGTTGGTAGGTTCAACAACAGTATAAGATGTTGGAACTACAATCTTGTTAGACATATTGCTACACATTGTTACACTATGAGATGCTACAGTTGTGGTGGATATGGCCACAAAGCCCATAATTGTTGGAACTCAAGAAGACATTCAATGAGAAATGTTTCATATAATACGAAAATAAGAGTAAAGGAAACATGGAAGAAAAATGAATTTGCAGTAATAGAAGATCGGAGAACAAAGTTCAACAAACTAGGGCATTCACAGATGTGGATAGAAAAGACTGAACAAGTGAGTGAAGTCAATTGTTGCAAAAAGTATTGTAGTCATGTGACAAGCATAGTATAAACTTTCTTAGACGACTTTAGAGCAATGCATAGTAGAAAATTATCATGGATAGAGATGGATACATATGGCTAGAGATCGATGAGAATCAATGGACAGATCCAAGGGTTGTTTGAAAAATATGAGCTACGATTACGCAGTGTTCCTATAGGACAGCAGTATCCGTAGCAGCAACATTATGATATACATGACATATTGTAGATACAAAAAGAGGAGAGACCTTGTCTGGAAGAGCTACCCTTTTTAGAAACAAAGGGGGAGAACAGTCAGAGGCAAAGAGAGAAGATTGACATGGGTAGTTATTCAGTTATGGCACCCAAAGCATGATTGTAGGGGGAGTTATTCAGTTATGGAACCTAGAGCATGATTGTAGGGGGAGTTACCAGAGTTCATATATTGGTCAGTAGCATATAGAAAGACAGATCATAGGAGGAGAAATCCTTTGCCATTGATGTCAAAGGGGGAGAGTAAATTTATAGGAGAGAAGCATCAACACAAGGGGAGATTGTGTATAAAGTTGGTGTGTTTCCATCAATGAAAAAGGGGGAGATTGTTGGACATAGTGTCATTAATGTGTTTTCATTGATTTCAAATAGTATAAAAGTATGCAGAGTTCATGTAAAATAAATATATGCAATATAACAGTTAGTAGAAAATGTCAAAACAGTATGTAGAGAATGAAAATGTTGGACATTAATCAAAGCTCAGAAGGAAGATCGCATTGTATAAATGTCTTCGGGATCGATGGAAAGACTGAGAATTCGATTGATGCACAAGAAAAGGTGAGAAGCCTCAGTAGTCGTCCGATCAAGAAATTGACGGTGTTGATCATCTCATATAATGGGATTGATCCCACATTGGAAGTGCAAAAAATCTTATGTAGGTTTATATACACAACACTCTCCATAGCTTATCGGTGTGTATTTAAAGGGTATGGTGGGGGCTCTAGGTGCTTGGACTCCTCGAGAATCTCACTAGCCTGGAGCCTAGGATGACCTGTCAGGCCCCCTACCTTTTGGTCAAAGTGATAATAATTGTCAAACTAATGACGAAGGATCTCGAACGTTCATTGGAAATATATTTAATATATATATATACATTGCACGTTGGTCATATGAGTGACTGTGGGCTTAAGGACCGTTGGAGAACTAGTCCATGATTAGATCAAATCAGGACCATTGGATATGAAAGCGCCAGATCAATGGCAAGGATTGATTGTGGAGTGTGAAGGGAGAATTAAACTATACGTTATTTCCAATCCTACAATTATTCTAGATCGTCAGATCTCATCGATTCAAATATCAACGACTGTGGTTGACCCACCTACAATCACACAATTTCAATTGCAGAGTTTGGGTGACGAATTAAACCACACGCAAGTTACAGTTCTGCAATCCACATCGACCGTTGGATCAAGTTAAGTGGAAGGATAGGACAAGCGAAGATGAAGACCGTCTGATACAAAGTCTCGAAGTAAATGAGGATCATCTCATCTATTTAGAGTGCGCCAAGGTAGCAGTGGTGAACTTCGGCGTTGACCACTTCGGGAGAAAAGGGTTGAGAACAAGTAAGATCACCTGAAGGCCGAAGTACCAAAGCAAATGTGAATCATCAAATATGAAGAACACTTCAGGAGATATCAGGATCGTCATATTATGTTTAGTGGATGGACAGAGTAAGCCACAAATGTACCAAAATAAATGTAAGCCATATGATCTGAGGAAACACTTCGGAAGATATATTGACCGTCGTATCGAGGAAAGTATAAGGATAGGATAAGCAATGCCAAAGGCTTGAAATTCCAAATAGTTGAATTCCTGAAATCCATTGGATCGTGTTAAGCCTTTTCAAGTTAAAGAATGACCATTGGATGAAGTCAAGTTACTTGAGTTTTACACTTCGGGGAATCTCACTTTGGGAGAACTGGGAAGTGGAGAAATTGAATTACCCAAAGTTCTGAAGGCCGAAAAGTTATGAATTCACGAGGATAAGACATGTATCATTCACATTGAGAGCCCACATCATCAACAGGGATGTCAACAAGGACACATGGCATAATGACAAGTGTCAAGGTCCCATAGGTACTTTAAGCATACGTAAGCCATGAATCTAGGTGACACGTGGCAACCACTCAAGAAGTGCCACGTCAACAAGTGATGTCAACAAGTTACGTCACTCCAAGAGTTTTTACTTTGGGAGTTTACCCACCAGCAAATGACCTAAGTCCTGAAGTATCGAAGGTCAAAGTCTTGAAGTGGACATGAGTCATTCGATCTAAAGAACACTTTGGGAGAATTCTCAACTATTGAAGAATATGGACACGCGTCTATTATTTGGGAGATTTGTAAAGAGGTTGGAAGTCGTGAAGGATGAATTCCTGAAGTAAACGAGAATTGTCCATATCTTCATGAAAAGTAAAAATGTGACCATTGATTTTATTAAGTGATCAAGCACTCGCTTGACCTAGCGCCTGGTCACCACCTATGGTCATATGGAATAAGAGAAATAAAGGTAAACGATATTGTGTCGCTTAAGTTGATAAACACATGGTTTTTGTGTTGTCGGTCATATGTAAATGGTTTGAAGGAAGCGCCTCAGCAAAACTTGGTTTCTGTAGTATTTGCAGATATTTGAAATTAAGTTAAGAAGGAAATCGATCCATACATGTGATCGATTAATGAAAAGCATTTTCATTAAATTGAAATGGCTTCTCTATAATATTTGGATAAATAAAAACAAACGACATTATTGTTAAATGAAGGGGTGTGATGGTCCAAATAAAATGACATAATGTTTCA
>ML806772.1:15483-33079 GCA_009831015.1 Picea engelmannii | reverse complement strand
ATGGGAGAAGGTGGATATATAGAGAGTGTAAAATGGTTGGATGTGTCATTTGGGATGAGACAAAGAACCAGCCAATGATATTGATTGAAGAATAAGTATAGAGTCCCGGAGAAACCCCACAAAAGAATAAATAACAGCTCAGATCTATCGTATTCGTGTTGTGCCTTTTGGAATGTGGCACCATCTCTACTTGTGTGTCAAGGATATGGGTGCTCCATCCAAATAGGATTGCTTGAACCTTCAGTGTAATGTAGTGACATCTATTTTAGACTAGTCCTATTTGAATCCATTGTCGAAGTCAGTACCTTGAATGTAGGCCATAACTTCCACCTGAATTGGAAATCTTGGGAATTTACAAAACTGCCAATCCATCTAATCTGCTTGTGTCAAGGGAGTGTACGTTGTTCTTCTAAAAAGGAAAATTATGCCAACTATGTATTTTTCCACTTGTTGTCATTAATAAGTCTCTTGAGTGGTTTCCCTGTAATGTAGCCATCTTGACGGCATTGGCTTCATTGATTTAGACTAGACAGAAAGGACCCAACCAATGCATGTGTAGATTTCTAAGGTGTTGTAAATATTTGTTGTCATATAACAAAACCAAAGATCCAGTCTAGAGTAGTTTTTTGTGGTTGTTGTGATCACTCCATGCCTTTTATCTCTGACTTTTTACCAGTTTGCTAAATCCTGCTACTAGGTGATCCTCCTCGAGCTCCATGATCTTGTCCAACTTGTGTTGATGTGACTGAGTATTTGTCATGTGGGTAGGCAGAGAAATCCTTAACCTGGGAACCCCAAATTATATTGGCATGATTGTCTCTTTTATGTAGACCAATAGGAATGGAGTGTGTTTCACCAGCCTCTTGCAAGTTGTTCGATATGCCCATTACTGCAGGTATCCTTTGGTCCCAGTCATCACACTACACATTACAAACTTCGGTTAAGGCATGTTCTAAAATTTTATTGAAAGCTTCAACCATACCATTTGCTTGAGGATGATAGGGAGTGATCTTTTGGTGATGGATCATGAAATCCTGATTGATTTCCTAAATGGTCTCGTTTAGAAAATGTGAACCATGGTCACTCATTAGCACCTTTGGACAGTTGAATCTGGTAATCACATTCTAAAAAATGAATCACATTGCAGTTTTTGTTGTACAATCCTTAACCAGCGTGGATTCATCCCATCTCGTTAGATATTCTATGGAGGTAATAATATATCCATCACCTGTCCGGCACGCGAGAGAAATTATCAAACCCACAAAATAAATTGTCAATTTTTCAAATGGTTATAAGGTTGTGACTAGAAACAAAGGGAGCTTGTCTCTTCAGAAATTCTTTCCAATCCATTGACTATGTTGCATTGTTTACAATAGTCCTTGGCATCTGCGAAGAGTGAGGGCCACCAAATCCCTGCACAAAGAAATTATCCGCGTGGTTGCCTTGCGTCCATTGTGACCCCCTGCAATACCTTCATGTGCTTCATATAAAATGGGGTCTCATTCATGTTCCAAGGCACACCTGCGCAAAATACCATCTACTCCCAGTGACAAAATTTCCAGTTACTTCCTAATTAACTTAATGAGAAACTGAAGAGTTGTACATTTGATTATCAATCTAAGGTTGTATCTTACTTTTGAAATGTCATGCACATTATATGCAAGTTGTAGTGTGGTAATTGCTAATGGGTTGAATTACTTCGAATATTACAAGTTGAGATTTCAAGATACTTAATTAATTCACCAAGCTATCCTAATTTCTAAAATTGCAGGAAAAGAAAATCACACTTACGAAAAGTAAATCTCTCTTGCAAAAAGTAAATCACATGTGTGTAAAGGAAATCACACTTGCAGAAAGTAAATCACACTTGTGGAAAATAAATCACAATTGTGTAAAGGAAATCACACTTGTAGAAAGTAAAGTTATGTTAATATCTAATGGTAACTTGCTCAACTAAAATCATGATCTTGGCTTATTATAATGATTGTGTACATTCAATGATAATTGCATAATCAAGAAAATATCAATACTAAATTGTTGATGAATAAATCTATCATAACTCTAAATGAAAAATAAATAAAGTGAAGTTGTGAGTGGAGTGGAAGCAATGTGATTTGCAGCAACGTAGTTGCAACACAAAATTTACAGTGATGTGAGTTGTAGAAACATGAGTTCCAACAATAGAGATATAACACAAAAGGTTGTAACAATGTGAGTCATGGCAACTGGAGTTGCAACCACAAAGCTATAGCGTGAAGAACAACATGAGGTGTAGCAGTGTATGTGATTTCAAACTTACAAGGATTGAATCAAGAACTGAGTTGTAGATTAAGATTGTGAAACTTACATTATAAGGAAACCGAACATCAACCACACTTGAATTGCAATGAATTGTTCTACAAATCTAGAATTGCAACAAATTAAGAAAGCAAAACAACTATGGAATAAAATGAATAGAATTGAAATGCTAGATCCTAATTTATAATATACAGGTAATACCTGACTAAGGAGGGGGCCCTACCCCCTTAGACAAGGAACTAAGCTCCGAAATAAAAATCACGCAATCACCAACACATCGTACCTTAATGAAAAGTGAGGAAAAACTGGATAAGGAAAGTATCAAAAAGGAAATAAACAATTGAAAATGGTAAGAAAAAAGGTATTAGATGGGTGTTGAAAGTATGTCAATTTAGGCACCCATCATCTCCCCTAGCCCAAAATTTTTGCATGCAACCAATGTTCACTCACTGTTTGATAAATTAGGGTGTCCATGGAGGTCATTGACACTACAGTCTGCCTCCCCTACTTCCTCTTTATTTTCATAGGTGTCATGTCTTGTTGTAACTCCTTCATATTTTGTCTTCGTGGCCTCATCAACTAACAAAAAATGTGTAGCTTGGACAACTATTTCTCTTGTTTCTTTGATTTGAATTGTTTCTTGTGAGCTGGTGAAGGGTTCCCTTGTAGGAAGAGGACTTGTTGTAGGCCCTTTGTTCTTCAAGATCATCTATAAGCATTTTTAAGTTGTTTTATAGCTTTTGTTTTTCATTCTCAACATTCTATTTTATTTCACCAAAGATGCATAAATAGGTAGGGAGTGTGGGATTCTTACCTAGGCTGTAGCAGTTACTTTTCTCTCAGGCTCAACAATCTTTATTTTTGGTTCTTGTTTCCTACTTCTTGTGTATCAATAGAGTGGTCTCCTGTTGTGTCAGAAAGTATCTATGGATGAGGCTATGGGCTGACAGAGTGCTCTAGTTCCTTTTTATGTGATTCTTGATACTTGGCATGGTGTTCCTGAGGAGTTCTCTCTGTTGGTTTTTGTGTGTCAGCAAGGACCTCAGCATGATGTTCCTCTATTGTTCCTTGTGGGTTTACAGCATGTTATTCATAAGGGCTCCCCATTGGTTCTTATGGGTCAGAAGGATTTTTAGCTTTTGGTTTCTCTTCATATGAATATGTTGTAAGGATATCGATAAGATCTTCTCCAAAAGCGTCTTGTTTTGGTTCTTGTGTGTCATCCAAGGCCTTGTCAACTTTCAGTTTGGTTTCCTTCATTGCTTCTCGTGTCTTAGCAGAGGGTTTTATCTCTACTACTTATTTTGTTTCTCAATCCTCCTTCTGGGATTTTCTTTCAACTTAGTAGTTTTTCTCCTTTTATGATAAGTTGTAGATGTATGGATGGTTCTTATTTTCTTAGGCACGAGGGGTTGTCTCTTTTTGAACCCTCCGAGTCTCTTTGTAGGGTTTTTTCTAGCAGTCACTTCAACAACATTGACATGGTCTTCCTTCACCGGAGTTGCAACATGGCAGCCCTTTTGTAATAACCTAGGTTGACCCCAATTGTAATTGAGCATATAGGTTGGTGAGTCGTGTTACTTTGAGGCCAGAGTGCCTGTGTCCTAAATAGGTTAATGATCCATATACTAAAAGGTGTGTAGGCCTATCATGTGTATTATGTAATCATAATTGGATAATAATAAAATCACACCACTATATGCAAACCGACCCGACAAAAGAGTAAGGGGGATATACTCCACCAGAAAAAGGGAAAAATGAGCTAAGAGTCTTAGGTTAAGGAGCTAAGACTAAGGAGCTTAAGAGCTTGGGCCAAGAGAATATTTCCAATAACAATTTCTAAAATTTAACTTAGGGATGCATATGCATTTATGCTATCCTAAGTTCCTATGGAATAGGAATGAATCACCAAGTGGGTGTAAAGGGATATCATAAAGTGACAAGTGTCATTTTATTGACATGCAAATATGATGGGAGAGTAAGGTGTAGTTTCCAATGGGAACTTTCATTTTCTCACCATTGTAGAAGAGGATCATCTCCTCTACTACCATCTATACTCTTTGCCATCACCATAACCGCAGAGGGGAAAGATGGGAAGCATTTTCTAGTAAATTGCAACTGAAGAGGCAGGTTTTCAGGCTCGTATTTTGTAGAAGAGGTGGGTTGTTAGGCCTGTAAGCATTCTCTCCTAGTGGGAGAATCGTTGGGAATTGGATTTCCAAAGTGCCAATTATAGATATAGGGCTCAGAGACTTCATGTTTGGCTTATTGTTGAAGCCCAAAAGGGAAGTGGGGCATTCGATGGGGCACACTTCTTGAGTGGGACAAGCATGTGGGGAATTAGAGACTGTAGCTAGCTGGAGTTTGGAATTTTAAATCTAAGCATTATTTTTGTTTAGCAGACTGGTCTAGGATAGGAATCTCTTTTTTTCCAAGTGGAGTTTAAGCCTAGCTCGAGGGTGACATGTTTTCTATGGCTGGGAGGAAATTCTGAGGTATGCATGTAGTTGGTGGATATTTATACTAGATAAGTGGTTCACCATGTACTTGTATGAATTATTTTATGAATAACTATGTATTCTTGTTAACGAATACTACTGTGTTATTATGTTAAGTATGTTCTTGTTAAACTTGCACAAGGACTATGTTTATATATTTCCTATCATGACTATTTACTGGAATTATCATTGAGCATTTGCTACTAAATTTGTACAAGAATTGGTAATTATACTCTTCAGTCATGTGTAATGGATTTTGATATTATACTTTTGTATATATGTTTCCAGGAATGCCTAGGACTAAGTAATCGGTGCATGAGCAAAATTATGTAATTAATGTGTGCTTCTGCTATTATATCACCTATGTATAATAAATATTTATATATCTATATATTGGCAGTGATCTTCCTGTAATAGAGCCACATGTTTGTATATTGGACCTGCACGGGTTGAATATAAAGTGGAAGGATTATGTTGTTCAGTTTTCTAGGTTAAAAACCTTAAAAACATATTATACTTTTGTATATATGTTTCCAGGATTGCCTAGGACTGAGTAATCGGTGCATGAGAAAAATTATGTAATTAATGTGTGCTTCTGCTATTATATCACATGTTTATAATAAATATTTATATATGTATATATTGGCAGTGATATTCCTGTAATAGAGCCACATGTTTGTATATTGGACCTGCACGGGTTGAATATAAAGTGTAGAGGTGAAGGATTATGTTGTTCAGTTTTCTAGGTTAAAATCCTTGGGAAATTGAGTGCCAAATTATTATATAACACAGTGTAATTCTGCAAGGAACAATAACCATAGATATGAATTCAAGTCAATCCTGACTGTCAAAATATGGGTGAGTTAACCAACTGAACTCTATGTTGGGTCAACGAGACTTAGTAGCCATTGGATATCGATCTTAGGATGAATCTCAATCATTGTGATGGTCTCACACCTTAGAGCTTCCCTTGCAGAGTCGCAGAATTTACTAGTCATTGGTTCGATGGGTCGATCAACCCCCATCGTCGATCGGTTATAAAATCTCAGGAGAGAATCATCGTCTAGGTACCAGAGCACCGAACCTTGGAAAATGTTTAATTTATGTTGGTTGGAAGGTTTGATACCCAATGACCAAGGTTCTAGCCCCCGGTCCCTCTTTCCAGTCACATACCTGTTGGGAACAGGTAGATGGGATCGCGATCATTAGATTTGAATGTCGAGATATCATTACCATCGATTTTTCCTTAGGGAATCACATGAGGGAGGCTTCACGCCTGTTATACCATAGAAAACATGGGTGTTGAAGGTGAGATAGGAGGGATCTCCACCATTGAAATAGGTCAAGTGAGTTCAATCAAACCCTCGGACCCTGGAAGTTCCTCCCAGGTTTAAGTTGTTGGCATGGGTCGGTGGCCTGGTGGCCAGTGGACAGGGTTCCCACATGGGGTTCCAAATCCATTTACTATATATATATATATATATATATATATATCCTTAAATGGGAATTAATGTCATGTGTGATGTCAAGGCCACCTAGGCAGGAAACATGGTCAAGAATTCCATGCGACAAAGATTGATTCATCTATGGGTCATGAGAAGGGTTGATTAAGGTCTTAAGACCCTATATTAGTGCCCTTAATTAATAACAATAAAATCTATCGATCGATGTATCTTGGTCATAGATATTCATAGAATTTCAAGAGGAATTCTATCATCCTGGGGTATCGAAGCACCGGACCTCGGAAGAGTTCTAAGTCTAAATACTTTTGGAAGCCTGATAGGCCGATATCAGGCGAATGATTGGATATCCATCGTAGATCTGCAAGAACCTAGATCAAATCCACGTAGTAGATCTTGCAGGGTCATAACTCGATGATGAAATTTATTACAATCTCGTAATTACAGGATTAGTATTAACTAATCCCCTCATAATCCCTGGCACCGGGAGATATCCAAGTTAACGCCATAGGTAAGGTCTGACATCTGGTGCCTGGTGGTGACATGGCACACGACAAGTGGTCCATGTTTCATAGTGAAGGAAGGTCACATGTCACCCCATGGTGGTACCATGTGTCACATGGATTTGGTCGAATTGGATAAATATCCATGGGGAAAACGAGTGCCATGTGTCAAGCAATGCCACCACAACGTGTTATGTCACACGTCATGCCATGTGTCTCGCCATGTGGAAGTAAGGGAATTCACTAATGAGTCAGGTGTGGTCGGACAGAGGAAGGATACCCTTGGGGTAACGTCATTGGATCATGACCTTCATATCTAAGGACGAAAAACCTCCACCGTTGATCTGAGTCAATGGGATCCAATTGGCCCCCGGACCACTGAGGAGTTTTGTTAACTAGATGTGATGGAAATTCTGATATCCATGTGATCCAGTGTGACGTCAAAGGATGTCACGCAACCAATATCCTATGGACAGATGTCAGCACATGAATGGGTGAGCCAAGTTCCCTATGGTGATGTACAATCCACGTCAAGAGGCCATGTTTCAGGTGGTAATAGGTACATGAGGGGATGTTATGTGGAAAATCATGGCAACGCCACCCATCAGAGGTATATTTCAATCAACAGATCAGGCCTTGAATTTAGAATGGACACGATCTTACTATGATGGGCCGATAATCTGGCATAGAGTGGTTACGTGTCACGATATGGTGAAGGTAGATTGGCGGCACATGATAGGACACATGTTCAGGGTGCCAACTCATACTGAATCAGGTGTCTAAGATTTAGGTTTATGCAGACACTTCCTGTGGGCCAATGGTCTGGTAACCCAGTGGGACGCTGAATGATGTCACCTAACCAATGCCCGACGAAAAAGTGGCACCTTATGACAGGGCCACGTACCTTGAGAGCCATAGCATGTCAGATAATGCCTTTGGGCAAATAAGACTTTGGAAATTTGGCTAAGGTCATAGGACCGAATAGGTCGAGAGTCTAAAAGAACATGTGGAAGGTTCCATGCTAGAAACCATGTCTTCATTAGAGGGTGAGGTGGAGCCATGTGGGTGCCACGTGGCATTATTATGGATGAAGACTAGAAAAATTTAAGAGGTTGTATCTTTTTATCCAAAACTCAGATTGAGACAAATTTATAGTCATTGGAAAGCTCTCGACGAGCAGAAGGTGATGGTATCTTTTTGAAGAGGATTTGAGGTGGTTAAAGAAAAATGAAAATTTAATACCCCATCCCTTAAATAGTAATTAGGGAGTTGGGTGTGTTAAAAAGTGGTATCATAGCCTAGGTTTCAACACTAAGCCTGCATGGGTCAATTAACAGAGTGCATAACCATCTTGTTTTGGATTTTCTAGCAACAGAGGAATGTTCTTGTCGCTTGGTGGAATAGTAAACACTCCTACATGAGTGGGATTATGTTGATAATCATTAATGGTTGAATTTGAATGTGAAATGTAAAAATCATGTTAAGGACTTCTTAAGTTCAATGAATGAATGAACTGGTTGTTGTAATGATGGGTTGTTGGAGCCCAAACAAATATGTTTTTTGTTAAAAAGAGAATAATCCATATGTGCATAACTCCTCTTGTTAAGAGGACTGATAGATAAAAGTGATTGGTGCACAAGTGGTGTTGTAATACATATGGTAATGAATAAGCATATTTAAACATGTAAATAGGCTTATTATAACCTATGGTTGATTGCAAGGCATGGTCTACTAATGGATCATTTTGGTCAATTATGACTTGGTATCAGAAAGAGAGTAAAAGCATGATTGAAAATCTGATAATGCCATTATGTGTAGTTAAAAAAGGATGAGATAGAAGGACTAAGGAAATATTGATCTAATGTCTAGTCAGGAAGTACTGATTATTTCAAGTTGACCAATGGGTTAGATTGACACCCAGACATGGATGGTATCCATATAGGTATGGTTGGGTATGCTCATGTAGAATTAAAAGGGAATCTTAAGAAAGGATTCCCTTGGTAAAAAATTCTATTAACCAATGATGGTATGAGGCATCAGAGGAAGTTGGATTTGGGCATTCTATTGCCTTGGATAATAATGAAATTTCCAGATTGTGATTCTGGCTTTGGAATACCTTTGTAGTATTTGGAGAAGAATGGTTTCTTGAAGGTTATTTCCATAAGTAAGACAACATAAGTATGAGTATGTTTGAGAATATGGACATGTAGATGATTGTAAGATCTCTTCAAAAGAGACTAATATTAAGACCAATTTATATGAATGAATAATAGAAAAAAAATCTGTGGGTTCCTTAAAAAGTTGATGCTCAGACAAAGGAGTTTGATGAGAAAAATGGAAAACCATTAATGAAAATCCTTGATTAGGAAAGAATCTCAAAGAATAATTATTCCTAGAAGATGTGAATGTTAGGTGGGAAATCCATCTGCAACACATAAGAAGACATGTATATCAGGTCCATATAGAAATACAAAGCATGTAATTAGGGAAGAATGGTTTTGAACTTATGAAAGAATTGGACCCGGTGTTTAATATGATTAGAGGTACTTGAAGGCAGAGTATTATGTTAATAAATATACTCATGGTAATTAGAATGCTCAGTGGAATCAGGGCATCGGAGTGAAGTATGTATTGGGTGAAGTGGTGAAGATCCATTCACTATAAAGGATGTCAATGTACAGATAAAGTAGTACATTGTGGGAAGAGCTATTCTAAAATATTGAGATGTCCAATGTTATCATTTTGATAGAGTAAGATAGAGTGTATACTTGGAGATAAGGGTGGCATCTTCAAGGATCAGTTATACAATTTTGGGAATGGTAACTCCATTATTATTATCCAAGTGGCTTAGTATGGCAGGGACATCAAAACTCCGAAGGTACCACTAAGTGGATTCCAAGTGGTTTGGAGTTTATGATGGTACTTAAGAGCTTTGGAAACATTGAAGGGATTGTTGAAGCTAGGGAGAATGTTGAGTGCAGTACAAAAGTGTTGAATACATTTCCAAAGTAGGTTTGAATAACCATTTAAAGGGATCCAAGCATGAAGATTATTTTCCTAAAGGAAAAACAATAAGAGATCCTGGAGAAGAAAGTGGTTCTAAATTTAACCTAGTAAGAAACAGGGATGGTACATGAGACAACCTTCTCAAGTGGAAATGATCCATTAGTGTTACTCTAGGAGGTTGGAAGCACCACTAGAGTTCATGGTATTCAGTGAGAGTAATGATGATTACTCTAAAAGTTATTTCTACAAATCCTAAAGAAGAAGAAGTCGCATGTGCAGGAATAATCGACTATGCCAATCACATTGAGATTTAATGGGTCGGGAAAGAAGAAGGAAATAATCCAAGAAAACTGCAAGAACTAAAGTGATTCAAAGAGGGCCAGTTGAATCAATGGGTTCAGTAAATTAAATGGTTTTTGATGACCCGAGGTCAAAAAGAGAGCATGATTGGATATGTAATTTAGTCATATAACGTGTTGGGTCATAAGGTTCCATGCAATAGATGAATGTGGTAGATTAAATAGCAGCATAATGTATGGTTGAAAATGTAAWAKTAGCCAAGAGTGGATTGGCCATAAAGTGATAAGGGAAGAAATARCCATGTGAAATGATTATAGTAAGAACTAAGAATAGCCAAGAAAAAAAAAGAGAGTTGTGGATGATGATGTAAGATTGTTGAAATTGTTGTAACAACAATTAAGATATGGTYTGTTGGATAGCCATACATAACACACGAAGTTGAAATGTATATGAAATAGTATGCATTAGTGAATGTGTTTTTATTAAACTGTATAACATGTTAAAGACCAGGATTAGTCTRATKTTATATATATATATATATATATATATATATATATATATATGAATATGAAATTTCTCATGATTGATGTTATACCAGGAAAGAAAGAATTAATACGTGGTTGTCAGTGCTACTTATGAGGTTGTTGCGTATGGAATGCCTCCATTTGAAGGAGGCAACATGGAGCCAAGTTGTTGGTTTAAAAGGCTATGGAAGGAGGTGTGGAAGCTCCTACTTTTACCATCTAATCATGTAGCTTTAAAATTCATTTAATGACAAGTTATGTAGGTATGAATTCCTTAGGAATTTACAATGCATAGTTACTGAAGGGATTTATGCAAAAATTCCCTCAGCTAGCGCTTATTTATAAAATGACATTGCGGTATGACTTTGAATGCATTGATGGATTATATACCATGTAGTATGGTGAGACCAAGGACCTGAATTAACAACAAAAATTGTTAGGATTTGAGTGCACCCATATGACATAGTAATAAGCCATGAAATTGTTGGTTATGGGCTAGTAATAAAATTAATGAAGTGGGGGTATTAACCTGTTATAATAATGAATGCCAACAAAAATAGTCATGTATGAGACCATGACATGGTTGGTTAAGCTATCGTGCTACACAAGTGTCCAAATAACTTCCTAATTTTAATTAATGGTTGGACTGCAACCTTGTTGCTAACACTGCAGAACACCACAAAATTGTATTCTTGATAGAGTGATCGGGTCGAAAGGGAAGGTATCCAATGGTTGAACAAGAAATAAGAAGTGTACGGAGTATGTGTGTGGCCATTGTCCATACTATTTAATTATCATGGTGGAATGCATGATTTAGAACAAGGATTTCTAAGTGAAATGTAGGATTACCTTGGAAATATATGCATGGAGAATTGTATTCATTCATGATGTAGTAATTTTCCACTCATGTATGTTAACATAGAATGTGTATGCTTGAAGACTTTATGGAATGCATTTTAGAAATGAATGTATACAATATATTTTATATAGATGATCATGCTAGCAACTGAGAAGTGAGATCATGAATAAGTCTTGATATTGTTAACAATCATGAACTGTTAGGTATTGCATCAAGAGAGTTGTAGCTTGAAGTAGTCACATAAGGATGGACTATATGGAATTTTTATGTTCAAGGAACAGAGTAGTAAAATAGTTATGATAAGGAAAAGTTTGATTGTTGATAACCTATATGCAGAAAATGATAAGCTCTTGTAACTAATAGTTTGTTAGCTATGATTTAATTGTTGGATGTGGACAATTCTAAAATCACTTTGAGAGTTTGATTAAAGAATGTAATAAAAGTATGGTATGCATGATATACTAACCATGTTTTTGGCTGAATGCAAGACAGATTTAATGCAGGGAAGCAATTTCAAATATGGCACTACTGGAAGCCATAATGAAGACTAATGCATGTTGTAGCAACATCCAAGCAAATATGAGATGAAAATTCATATTTTTGTGAAATGTTGATTTTTCCTTAGAAAATAATTTAGAATTTCTCAATAAAATTTCATAATATTGAGTCTTGATCATTGTATCTATGTTGGCACAGGGGAAAAACCAGGGTTCAACTCTAACAGCACACCAAAAAACCCTAACCACTGGCCCTTATGGCAACACCTGCGAAGCAGATGAAGTCTCACATGAAGTAGCAATAGGGGGGTTGCAGGACACAAGTGTCTACAACTAGAGGAAATGCAATATGATTCCAAAACAACAACGCAAAATAGCCCAGATATTCTTAACATTATTATTCTTAACTTCGCGAAGTAAGTTTTATCTTCTTACCTTCAATAGGAAAAATAATAGTGCAATAACAATATAAATGGTAGTAAATAACAAAGCATCAACCACATGGAACAAAAATATTATACGTGGTTCACCCTCTCCCTAGGGATACATCCATAGAACTATTTTTATTGATAGAATAGATGAAGACATACAGTTCTATCTGCACACTCAGCTACAGATCCTTCTCTCTCTTCTGCTTTACTTCCTATCCCTGCGCACCCAGCTGCAAAGTCGATCTTTGCAACCATCTGAAGACCCAAAATACAAGAATACCCTAAAACATAACACATCTACATATCAACACCACTATCACCTCCCATCTCAACTCTTCTAGACCTTTATTTATACATTCCATGACTCTTAGAAAACCATGGAATGAAGCCCAGGTGCCAAAACCCTAGGTCCACTTAACCCTCATTTTAAAGACTTTGTCGACCTGCTCTTCCTTCTTCTCTGTGAGGTGCTCCAAAGCACCCATTAGTGTTTTCTTCCACTTGTTGACTTGTCCATAATATATCTTCTTTGTTGGTTTGTCTTCCTTGATCTTCTCTTTCAATGTCTTGATTTCCTTTCTTCTTTTATGCTTCTTTAACCACTTTGACCCTTCCTCAGTTTGTGTGCCTTCCACGAACTTCATACTTTGTCTTTCTTCTTCCTTAATTAGTGCAGACCCCCCTTTCTCTCCTAAGGGTTGCACGACCTCTCGGTTAGGATATTCAAGTTCTTGAGTCAATTGACTCTCTGAAACCTCATTGGTTTCGTTCTTTGTTAACCACAGACCCTCTCGGTTCCATGCACAGGCTTCACAACGCCCATGACCTTTTCTCTCGTGCTCTATAAAAACCTCAAAATGTAATGTTCGTGCCTTTTCTCTTAGCCCCCTCAACAGATATGACCTTAGGAAACCCCTTCACATGACCACGCGATTTCATCACAGCCACAAGTGGTTTTGGACCAAACTACTTTCCGGCTCACAATTCACCTGGAGTCTCCACGTGTCCCTTGGGCGAAACCACGGTTTGGATTGTGGCCCACTCTCAATACATTAAAGTTAGCACAACTCACACCCCCACAATGAAAAATGACCCTCGATCTAGTGATCTTGACCATGATGGCGAATGGACGACTGAGATTTCCTCTTACAGATCAATGGTCCAGGTTTATGCTCTCAGATCGACGGTTGTTGTCGATTTGGAATTCCGGGCTCCGGAATTCTCAAATCTAAAATATCGGTTTCCTTCGTAGGGCAATCTTCCGGAATAGAATATCTGTTGACACCTATCCCTTCGGCTCAATAGTTGTGATCTCTATGGGTCTTCGGACTCCAGATATTTCAAATCTCAAATCTCTCTCCCTTCTATACTCCAATTCTTAGAAGTGAACGATCTGTGGACAACTGTCCCCACGATCAATGGTCTTGCCTTCTCCTCGGATCTTTGACCTTTCAAATTAGATCAACAGTCCTGTGGCCCTCTCCTCGATCAATGGTCGAGGTCTCCTCCAGGTATCCGGACTCCAGGGATTTCAAATATCAAACTTTACTCTTCCTTCAATGGATTTTATCCAGAGTTAGTGATCCACTGACGCGTGTCCTCTCGATCTAACGGTCAAGGATCACTTTGGGTCTTCACCTAGAGTTCTCAAATATTCACCACGCCTCCTCCAAATCTAATGGCTCAGATTCACTTCGAGACCTTACCCGGATTCCATGGATTCACAACAAGTCTCCTTTGGATCCAACAGCTACGAATCACTTTGGGACTTCGGGACTTTGAGGTTCGGTGATCTCAATTCTCAAACTAAAAATCCCATGACTATTTTCCTAGAGCGCATGATATACTGAAAAGTGTCCACCGATAGATCGATGGCTCTTGGTTCTTCAGCTCTCTGGGCTTCGGTGATCTCAAGCTCTCGTCCTCCACGTTCTCCCGGAGTGACTTCACCCGGAGCTCACGATATCGCGCCATGCATCCTTTTCTGGATCAACGGTCCAGATCTCCTCCGGCACTTCGGGATTCTGGAGTCTCAGATCTCAAACTTTGATGGGGTTCCATGAGGGAAAAGCGTTAAATATCACACACCTTGACAAGATCAGACGGTTGTTGATCTCTCACGCTATGATCCAATAGTCTCTGTTTCTCCTCCTCCCGAGCTTTTGATCTTTCTTGTCTTAGAAAATTTCTAAGTGTTTGAAGGTTCTGAACCTTCGCTCCTCCTACGAGTCTGAGTCTTAGACTTCGTTAACACTTACGAGAAGTTTTATTTCTCCTGAGCTTGGTCTTTGTGAAGACTTCAAAATCCTACACACTCCTTGCGTTTCAGGGGATTTCGATAACTCATATTTGGAAGATTTCTCTAAGATAAATTCCTCTCAACCTCCTGGCGTTCTCCTTTCATCTCTGTGCACGCACTCTGCAACAGATCCTTATGTAGGATCAAGTTCTTGTGGATGACTATGCACACCTTGCAGTAGTCGCTTTGCACTCCTTGTAAGGGAAAGTCTCGTGTTATCTCTTCTGAGATTTGGAATGGAAACAGATCTCGTCAACACACTCCTTGCATTCTGTGTGCACACCTTGCACCACTCAATAGAAGAGAAATGATTGAGAATTATCCTAACATTCACAGTTCCATCCACTCACAATGGAAATCACTCATTCACTCATGAAATCATAACAACAGAGAATTGCAAACATTATCCACGCCACACATTGTATCAATTTTCCTCTGTTCTATTCAAAACCAAAAATGGTTACAATTGTAAATCAAAACAAAAACTATAAAACTCATAATTATCCTATGAACTGGCATCTACTTGCAGTTATTTGCGATCAACTTACAGCTACATGCAATCAGCTTATAGTCATATGCAACCAACCTCATTTGGGCTTACAAAAAATCTATTTAACTCAGAGGGTTCTTAGGGTTCCCCCTGACTACGTGTCTACTCTAAGACTATCCTATGGCTATCTTGGATCAGTCGCAGTCCAGAGTCTGAGTGGAAACTCCCACTTCGCTTGTAATCGTTCACACGTGCCTCAAAGATTTTTCTAGTGTTGAAGTTCAAGCGTACTTCAAAATTATATGTTGTAACTACCAGCATTGAGATTCTGAAAGATTCCCATGCATTGAGTGGTTCTGCTCCGCGTTCTTGCCAATGATGCTCCTGCATCATACTCCCCTTGACAAAAATTCATGGACTCATGTCCATGAGATCATGTACTGACGTTCCATGCTTCTATATAGCAGTTTTGTTTTCCCAAACGGCATCTTCTATTGGGTGTCCCTTCCATTTGACCAGATATTTGAAATAGGTCTTTCTTCTGGTCTTCTTGCCAATCCTTTGATCAACGATCTTCTCCATCTGTGGTTTTTCTGCTATGGGCATTTGTTTTTCCCATTGAATCTTCTCTTGATCTTTTGATCCCTCTGTGTCATCTTCCCTGTAAGGATACAGGTCTGAGACATTGAATTTGGGTGATATGACCACATCATCTAGCAGCTCAATCTCATAGGTGTTTGCATCAAACTTCCTCAAGATCTTACATGGTCCTATCTTCTTCATATTTAATGTGTTATATGTTCCCCTAGGGAACCTCTCTTTCTTGAGGTGTGCCATAACCTAATATCCTACTTCAAATTGAAGTTCTTTGTGGTGTTGATCAGCTCTGCGCTAGTACTCGTGGTTAGAACTTTGCAGCTGTCCTCTAATCTAGCTATGGAGCCTCTGCATTTCTGTAGCAAAATCTTCTGCTCCAGTACTCCTGATCTCACTATGTTGCAAGTCTCTCAACTCATATACTCCCATGGGTTTCATTCCATACAATATTTGGAATGGGATCTTTCCATTTCTCCCATTTGGTGAGTCATTGTATGCAAATTATGTTTGCAGAAGAATCCAATCCCATTGATTATGGTGCTCGGTGACCAGACTCCTCAATAAGTTTCCCAAACTTTTGTTTACCACCTTAGTCTGTCCATCCATCTAAGGGTGATAAGTTGAGATGGAGGACAAATATGTCCCCAAATTCTTCCATAGTGTTCTCCAAAAGTGACCAACAAATTTTGTGTCTATGTCCGAGATAATGCTTTTGGGTAGGCCGTGAAGTCTTACAACTTCCTTGAAAAATAGATTTGCAACATGTGTTGCGTCACTAGTCTTCTGGCATGGGATAAAGTGTGCCATCTTCGAAAATCTATCCACTACCACAAATATGGAATCAAATCCCTTTTGCGTTCTTGGTAGTCCCAACACAAAATCCATGCATATTGCATCCCAAGGCCTCTCTGGTATTGGCAATGGTTGATACAATCCAGTGTTATGTCTCTTTCCTTTTGCATGTTGGAAGATTCTAAATCTGTTCACAAACTTTATCACTTATGTTCTCATACCTGGCCAATAGTTTGAACTTCTCAACTGTGAAAATGTTTTATCATGGCTGAAATGTCCAGCCAATGCTCCACTATGCTTTTCTTCAAAAGGTTATCCCTCATTGAGCATGTTGGTATGCACAACTAATTTCCCTTCAACAGCAATACCTCTTGAATAATGTACTCTACCCACTGGCTTTTAACTCTCAGCACAGGATTTGTACATGCTTCGTATGCTTCCTTGAAATTTGTAGCATCACAATACATGTCCTTAAGGTGTTCAAACCCCAAGTTCTTCACCTAGAATTCCTGCAGAATCAAACATCTCCTGCTTAATTTATCAGCAATGTTGTTAGCATTCCCAATGATATGTTTTATGACAAAAGTAAAATTCCACATAAACTCAACCCATTTTGCATGCCTCTGATTCAATTTTTCCTTCCTGGTTATGAATTGTAAAGCCTGGTTATCGCTATACAAGACAAATTCTTGTGGGACAAGATAATGTCTATATTTCTTCAAGGCTTGAATTGTGGCATAAAACTCATTGTCATACGTGGAGTATTTTCTCTTGGTCTCATTCATCTTCTCACTGAAATAGGCAACAGGTCTATTATCCTGACTCGAAATTGCTCCTATTGCAACTCCACTTGCATCACACCTCACCTAAAATGTCTTTTCAAAATTTGGTAAGACCAAAATGTTACAGGTATGAAATAACTGAGAGGGGGGGGGTGAATCAGTTATTGTAAATTATTAACAATTTCTCTCAATTTTTACTTCGAATCATTAATCTTAGTGGCAGTAAGTCTTTACTGTGAAAACCAGTGTTGTAACCATAA
>ML806771.1:202749-238827 GCA_009831015.1 Picea engelmannii | reverse complement strand
TGTTGAGCTTAATCATTCATGAGCAACAATTGAGTGAGATATTAGTGCCCAAGAACGTTGGGAAGCTAGACATAGACAACATAGAAATCAATAGTAACCTTATTGTTCCTTCAGTTTTGGCCCTTCTTTCATGTCCTTAGACTCTCGTGTTTCTATAAGAAGAAGATGCTTATCACCCAAAATTAATCCTATTTCTGAAATAGGAAGAAGGAACGTTGTGTTATCTACCCAACAAAGCGCTCTAAGGAGAACTTTGTTTGATTCTTCAAGTTCATTGTTTTATCCTTCACCTATCATCCATAAGATGCCATATAGTGGTGGATTTGGTGGCACTAGAAGTGCTTCCTCTTCTCAGTCTTCATCTTCATCAGTGATTGGTAGCTTATATAGCCACCATGTCCTTGTCCAATCTACCACAAATCCCACCAAAGTCATTAAAAAGTATGGGATTTTTCAGTTTGAAGAAGATGCCACAACCACATTGTGGCATGTGTCCTCTCCTCTTAACCTAGCACCTACTACTCATCCACTTCCTAAATTCAAAGAACATCTTCCCAAGTTTTTGGGAAATAACACTGTCACTACAAGCGAACACCTGGTGGCATTTTCTAATGCTTTTCACAATATAGGGGCCAATGACAACAATACTTGCATGTGCGTATTCATCAATTCCTTGGAAGAAAAGGTTGTGGCCAATTTATTTGACCTTCCTCCTAAGATTCTATTTACTTGGGAGGATTTAATCTATTGGTTCAGATCCACTTATGGGCAATCTAAAACCCCAACCAAGAAGTTAAGGGAATACAATAACATCACCTATAAATATGGTGAAACCATCAAGTCATTCAACTTGCATTTCACTAAGTTATACAATCAAATACCTGAACTCATTTGACCTTAGAACCAAGATGATTTCATGCATTACTATAATGCATTACCCTCCCCCTACCATCATAAGCTTGAGGAAAAAGCCATTGATAATCTTGGTTCTTCTCTGCATACTTGTTTAGAGTATGAAGAACAACTTGAAATAACAGGTCTTCCATAAGGAGAATCAGTTAAATAGATAGACATGTCTGCCCTTTTACAACTAGTACAAGATATGAATAATTGTATGATAGTGTATGAGTGAAAGGGAACCCTCTCCCCTGTCACCCCTGGAGCTTCATTCTCTTCTGCACCCCTATTTAGAAATCCAATTGAAAACAATTTTCAACCTAAATTTATCTTGCCTCGAAGTTGGTGTAAATTCTACAAGGAACACCACAAGGAAGCCACATGTGAGGTAAGGAAGAGTGCCAGAGATAATATCTTTGGTAAAAGAACAAAAACTACTATCGTTGTCCTAGATTTTGCAGATCTAGAAGATGTCATGATCATTAATACTAGGAACAAATCCTATGCTCCCAAAGGCAAATTTGACCCTCCCCACAATTCTTCTAGCCCAAGCTCATCCTCACTTGTGGCTACTGTCCAATTTACTAATGTTCCTGATAGTCAAGGAACAACTTCCCCTCTCCCCTCTTCCAAGTACAATGTATTAAATCAGTCGGCAAATATCAAAGCAGATGTAACCCTTCTGGACAAGGTTGTCATCCTTGAACAACAGATGCATCTGAAACAATTCATGGAAGGAAAATCTTCCATTGTAGCCAACCTCTCTAAATAGGTGAACGAAGAGGATTCGTCTGTAAATAAAGTAGGTGGACATAACTTTATACACCCTGTAAAAAATCCCCCTTTTTAAATTTCTGTAAATATTATGGATAATATCGCCCATTGTCGCCTCATTGATGGTGATTCAGGCCCAAGTGTGATGTCAAAGATTATTATGGAAGAGCTAGGCTTGTCTTTTACAAATGAAAATGCCCCAGAAGCGTGCTCTCCTATAATAGTTTACAAAAAATGAACATAGGAAAGATTAAGGATGTGACCATATTTTTGTGTGCACACCCTGAAATAAGGACGACCCTTAGTATTCAGGTAATCGATATGATAGTAAGAAATTACTCAATCATCTTGGGAAGTGTTGGCCTTTGATCAAGTTTTGGAGAACCTAGGTCATGTTTGACCAATTTTGGGACTTTGACAGGCTGGTCCAAGATGAAGCGCCCAGGCGAAGCGGAGATCGCGGGATCTCACCCCCTTTTATGGGATTTTTGGGTTTTAGGGTTTATGTAACGGGTATGGGATGTTGGCCAATGGGTTTACCCATGTTCAGGACCCTTTTGTAATGTATAAATAAGTATCTAGGTGATGTAAGAAGAAGTCAGTTGATGGATCTATGTGATCATATTGGCTTAGTGCATGACTAGTTGGCTTTGTGCAAGTTTGTGTTGAGACTTCCAGATCTAAATGAAAGTAATTGTAAGAAGGCTTTGTTCTTACTAGGAGTTGGTTCTATGAATGGACCTACTTGGGGAAGGAGGATCTGGTGAGGTGCGCACAGATCTCCTGTCCTATATGGAGTTGGCTATGTGGCTTTATGCATAGGAGCAGGAGAATGTAAGACGATTTCAGAATAATAAAGAAGAAGAGAAGAAGAGTTGGTGGACGTAGCCCCACGCTGGGGGTGATCCACGTATATCCTATGTTATGTGTTTTGTGCTATATTATTCTTGTATTTTATTAGTTTTGTAACCTTTATGTATTTTAGATGCATCCGATGTAGTAGCTTAGTACTTAATAATGTCAATGAATGCTAGATCTACTTGATGTTATGTGTTGAATGGTGAGATGTGCTAGATATGGGTAATTATCGCATTGTTCTATAATTAGGGTTTTAACCTACAATGTGAATAAGAGTACAAACTAATGGATGTTAATTTCTAAGTGCTCTGTTAATTATTGTGATCACAGATCTATGTCCCAGCTAGGTTGTAGAAACTTGAGTCCTACAACCCCCCCTACCTCTACCTTGGGTGAGACTTCATCTTCTTCGCAGGTGTTGCTGAAAGTGTCGGTAATTAGGGTTTTTTTGGTGCGTTGTTGAAGTGTTGAACCCTGGGTCTTCCCCTGTGCCAACAGGAAGAGATTGGAAAGATTTAACAAGTGGATACCTCTCACTCTATGGAACACATTTATCTGTTCCTCGGAATGGTAAAAACATTATAGTCCTTAGAGAGGGAATGCTTTCAACTTACATAGAGAGTGTCCCACAACCTAATGTAAACTATATCGAAGAGGACCTAGGAGTGTATTCCATCTTTCTTGAGGAGGATACTATTCCCTTTGAACAAATCGATTTAGATGATGATATGTGGCATATGCACTTTAATGGTTCATGCTCTAATGAAAGTAATGGAATGATGCAGGAGAATCACCAACAAAGAAAGAGTGAGTGGGACAGTTGGATATACACCAGCATGCATTTTTAAGATATTTTGAATTTCAAGGGATGGAACATTAATGTAATATCTCGAAAGATATAATTACCCTTAAATATTTTGGGGATTGTAATGTAGATATGGAGCGTTTTCTCTCATACGTCGGTTGTGAACAATTAATGTAATCAATGTAAAGTAGTTGTAGATATTTTAATTCGATAAGATAACTTAGAGTTGTAGGAGGGAAAAACTTAAGGAGACTCCCTCGTAGTTGTATTGTACCATTATCATTTATCCTCAATTGTAATTAAGTTGTATATCAAGAGAGACAGGGAGCAGAGAAGAAAAAATATTGTAGAAGTTGTATGAGAAGATAACCGATCTTGTAGAAAACCATGTACATATGCACTTGGATTAATATAACAATGCTTTGATCTAATTTCATGGTGTTTTATCAATTTTTTTTACATCTTGAGTGGTATGTTTACAATTTAATTTCACTCTTTGTTATGCATTTGTTTCAATGTTTTCTTTGAACATGGTTTCATGTTTAATGTATGAAGCCCATGAGAGGGAGAGTATGAGCTTCAATTGTTTCTCGTCCTGAGAATTCTTGCAAGGAGTGCATTGAAGGTCTGCAAGGAGTTCATTGACAGGTTCTGAGTTATATCTCAGAAAGCTCAGGAGAGATATTGTTGATCTCATACCAGTGTAAGTGCAAAGTATAGCACAGAGTCATGCAAGGTGTGCGTAGGCAAGGTCAAGTCTTAGAATTTTCCAACCTAAGTGAGTGGTTGAAGAACTATTGTCACAAGGAGTGCACAGAGTTGGAAGTTTTCAGATAATCTGAGATTATTGTGAAGGATGAAAGGAGTGCATGTAGGATTTCTTAAAATCCTTGAGTTTGTATAAAGGTTCAAGCTTAGGAAGGATAGAGACTTCAAAGAATTCGAAGAAAAGGCGGGGTCGAAGTTATCTTGTAGAAGTCAAGCATAGGAGGAAAGACACAAAGTTATTTGGCAAGGAATTGTCGAGAGTCTAAACGGACGGTGGAAATTCTCAGAGGGATAATTGCAAATATCCGTTGACCGTTACATCTAGTGGAGTTGTAGGAAGGCTAAAGGTGAGATTCTTTTAACTTTTGCAATCTTAGGAGAGATAACAACCATTCGATCTAGATCAACAAGAATCGTTGATTGGTGATTGGAACTTCAACATTTTGGCAGTTGGGAGCATAGAGGAAACTGCTACCCAGAAGTCGTGAGTTGTGAAGTTATGAATTCATGAAACAAGAATCTAAACCATCAGATCTTGGAAGGTTTAGGACCATTGATTTGTGGCAAGGAAGTCATGAGTGCGGACTTCAGGAAAAGGGAGAAGCGTTGCATTGCAAACTCACGAGTCATGAAATCTAGACATGATCATAGGTGAGTCCCAAGGATTTGGCTGGAGGTCATATGGTGGAAGTATAAGGTAGGAGCTAAGGACCATTAGCCCATTTCAGGGTTTCGGGAATCAAAGGAGTTTGGATGACTCATAGAAGGAATCCCCAAATCGTGAAACCTGAAGAGCCATTTGGGTTAAGTCAGTGGTCATGCTGGTGGTCGCATGGAGTTGAGGTTCATGCCTAGTGCTTTTTCACGCAGGCGTAACTTATAAGAAGGACCTGTGGTTTTATATGCATTGAAGGTTCCAGTGGGAACTAAAGAGCCATTTCGTCTCAGAGGAATACAAAGATCCATAGACCGAGATGTCAGCAAACCCTGTTGAGGTGGGGTGTTGTGTTAGGTGGTATCAGAGCTTACAAACATTTTTTTCTGTGGGCAAGAGAAGACAAGGAAAGTTGTGATTTGAATTCTGCATGGACAGATTGAAACAATGCTGCCAAGAAGACGTCAAGAAATACTGATGCTCGATCCATCCATGGAAAGGGAAATGAGAGAACTTTGTGCTCGATTAGATTCTATGGAGACAACACAGAGATGCACACCTAATACTAGAGATATTAGTGAGGCTGAGAGAGAAAACAAAGGAGGACTCGAAGAAGAAGTTGTAGCCGAATATTTTGCAGAGGAACATCTATTTAAAGTTGTTGCAAGAATAGGTTCCAGAGAAAATATGTACATCCCGATGTATGAAGGCAACTTGGACATTGAGGAGCTACTAGACTAGTTTAGAGCTCTGGATAAATACTTCGACTATGAAGATATCGAAGAGGAAAATAAAGTAAAACACGTTGTCACTAGACTAAAAGGACATGCAACATTGTGGAGGGATGAACTGTAGGATGACAGGCATTACAAAGGCAAGAAAATAATCAAAAGATGGGATAGAATGGTAGGGAATATGAAAGCCAAATTCATACCCAGGGATTACCGAATTAATCTGTTCCAAAGAATGCAGAAGTTAAGACAGAAAGGGATAACAGTGAAAGAATACACTGAGGAGTTTTACAAGTTAAACATCAGAGTAGGTCTTCATGAGAGTGATGATGAAAAGGTCGCTAGATATATGAATGGCTTGAGATATGAGATTTAGGATGAAATGAGCATGGTGAAAGTTAGAAATGTAGGAGATGCTTATCATATTGCTCTGAAGGCAGAAGAGAAATTGGCCCGAAAGCAAGGTCAAAGGGGCAAAGGTAGAAGTCAGAGCAAAGGTAAAGAAATTACCCAGGGAGGAAGAAAAAAACCCAAGGATGAAGAGAAGAAGCCTCATAATCACCTAGAAAGGGGAGGAAGTTCACAGGGAAGACAATATGCCGACAGGAACACTTTTCCTCGAGAAAGAGGCAGACAAGGTGAAGTAAAGTTTTTTGTCTATAGAAGGATCGAACAAAAATATTGGGAATGTCCCTATAGAAAAAGATATGGAGGAGGTGAAGCTCACATTTCAAAAGTGCAAAGGTGAAATGTTGAGGCAGAAGATGTAGAAGGTGGAAGATCCTTAATGATGAGGAAAATTATCTTGAAGCTAGAGAAAGAGGTGGAGAATCCAGTCCAGAGGAATAGTTTTTTCAAAACTGCTTGCAAGACCAAATATAGGGTATGCAAGGTGATAGTGGATAGTGGAAGCACAGAAAATTTAGTGTCCACAGAAATGGTGGAGAAGATGGAATCAGAGATAGTTGCACATTCGAACCCGTATAAAGTTTTATGGTTGCAAAAAGGACATCAGGTAACAGTCACTAAACAATGTTTAGTTGAATATAAGATAAGGGGTTATAGAGATGAGATCTTATGTGATGTAATTACCATGGATTTCTGCCATATTTTGATGGGAAGGTTGTGGAAATATGACAGAAATGTTGTTCGTGACCGAAGAAAGAACACCTATACCTTGGAAAAGAATGGTAGGACACATATGTTGCTGCCAATTGAAGACAAGAAGGTGAAAGGGGAAGAAAGCACTACTATACTTCTCATCAACCGGAAGGAACTTTTGGATGAAGTCAAGAAAGAAGAAGAAATGCAATTTGTTGTGCTAAGAAAACCTAGAGTCATATTGACTAGTACCTCAATAGATGATATACTTGAGGAAATTCAGAAACTGCTGAATAATTTTGTTGATATAGTGGTGGGCAACTTACGTTGTTATTTTCCTCCCATTAGAAGTATAATCCATCACATTCAACTTATACCGGGAGTGAGTTTACCAAACAAAGAAACGTATAGATTGATGCTGCAGGAGATTGAAGAGATCAAGAAGCAAGTCTAAGATTTGATGGACAAAGAGTTAATTAGAGAAAGATTGAGTCCATGCATTGTACCAATAGTGTTAAGTCCAAATAAGGATGGTGGATGGAAAATGTGTACAGACTCAAGGGCTATAAACAAAATCAACATTAGGTATAGATTTCCTCTACCTGGGATGGGTGACTTGATGGATTTCTTGAGTGGGGATTTTTTTTTTTTAAATTGATTTGAAAAACGGATATCTTCAGATTAGAATGAGGGAAGGTGATAAATGGAAGACAACATTCAAGATGAATGAAGGACAATATGAATGGATCGTAATCCCATTTGGTTTGACAAATGTGCCAAGTACTTTTATGATATTGATGAACGAAGTACTGAAATATTTCATTGGGAAGTTTGTGATTGTGTATCTCGATGATATACTGATCTTCAGTAATACTAAGGAAGAACATTTGAGACATCTAACTCTAGTGATGAGGAGTTTGCATTGAATCATTATCATTTATCCTCAATTGTAATTAAGCTATAGATCGAGAGAGAAAGAGAGAAGAGAAGAACAAAGATTGTAGAAGTTGTATGAGAAGATAACTGATCTTGTAGAAAACCATGTACAAATTCACTTGGAGTAATATAAGAATGCTTTGATCCAATTTCATGGTGTTTTATGAATTGTGTTTACATATATTGAGTGGTATGTTTACATTTTAATTTCACTCTCTGTTATTCATTTCTTTCAATGTTGTGATTGAACATGATTTCATGTTGAATGTATGAAGCCCGTGAGAGGGAGAGTATGAGTTTCAATTGTTTCTTGCCCTGAGAATTCCTACAAGGAGTGCAGTGAAAGTCCGCAAGGATTGCATTGACAGGTTCTGAGTTATATCTCAGAAAGATTAGGAGAGATATCATTGATCTCAGACTAGTGTAAGTGAAAAGTATAGCACAAATTCGTGCAAAGTGTGCGTATTCCAGGTTGAGTCTTAGAATTTTCCAACCTAAGTGAGTGGTTGAAGAACTATTGTCGCAAGGAGTGCACAGAGTTGGAAGTTTTCAGATAATCTGAGATTATCGTGAAGGACACAAGGAGTGCGTGAAGGATTTCTTAAAATCCTTGAGTTTGTAGCAAGGTTCAAGCTCAGGAAGGATAGAGTCTTCGAAGAAAATGTGGGGTCAAATTTATCTCACAGAAGTCAAGCATAGGAGGAAAGACACCAAATTATTTGGCAAGGAATTGTCAAGAGTCTAGACGGATCGTGGAAATTCTCCGAGGGATAATTGTAGATATCCGTGGACCATTAGATCTAGTTGATTTGTAGGAAGGTTAAAGGTGAGAGTCTTTTAACTTTTGCAATCTCAGGAGAGATAACCGTCGTTCGATCTAGATCAATGAGAGTTGTTGATTGGTGATTGGAACTTTGACATTTAGGGAGTTGGGAGTGTGGAGGAAACTGCTACCTAGAAGTCAGGAGTCGTGAAGTCACGAATTCGAGAAACAAGAATGTGAACCATAAGATCCTGGGACTTTTAGGACCATTGATTTGTGGCAAGGAATAAACGACTGTGGACTTTGGGAAATGAGAGAAGAATTGCATCGCAAACCCACGAGTCATGAAATCCTGATGCGCTCATAGGTGAGGCCCTAGTATTTGGTTGGAGGTCATATGGTGGAAGTATAAGGCAGGAGCTAAGGACCGTTAGCCCATTTTAGGGTTTCAAGAATCAGACAAGTCATGGTGACTTGCAGCAGGAATCCCAAAATCATGAAACGTGAAGTTGTCAAACCTAAAGAGCCATTTGGGTTAAGTCAGTGGTCACGCTGGTGGCCGCATGGAGTCGAGGTTCACGCCTAGTGCTTTTTCGCATAGGCGTAACTTATAAGAAGGACCTGTAGTTTTATATGAATTGAAGGTTCTAGTGGGAACTAAAGAGCCATTTTGGCTCAGAGGAATACAAATATCCATAGAATGGGACGTCAATAGACCCTGCTGAGGTGGGGTGTTGCATCAGGTGGTATCAGAGCTTACAAGAATTGTTTTATGTGGGAAAGAGAAGACATAAGGCAAGTTGTGATTTGAATTCTGCGTGGACAGATTGAAACAAAGATGTCAATAAAGACTAATGCCCGATCCATTCGTGGAAAGGGAAATGAGAAACTTTGTGCTCGACTAGATGCTATGGATACAACACAGAGACGAACACCTAATACTAGAGATATCAGTGAGGCTGAGAGAAAAAATGAAGGAGGACCCAAAGAAAAAGTTGTGTCCAAAGATTTTGCAGAGGAATGTCTATTTAAATTTGTTGCAAGAATAGGTGCCAGAGAAAAGTTGGACATCCCAATGTATGAAGGAAACTTGGACATTGAGGAGCTACTAGACTCGTTTAGAGCTCTATATAAATACTTCGACTATGAAGATATCGAAGAGGAAAATAAAGTAAAACACGTTGTCATTAGACTGAAAGGACATGCAACATTGTGGTGGGATGAACTGCAGGATGACAAGCATTGCAAAGGCAAGCAAAGAATCAAAAGCTGAGATAGAATGGTAGAGAATATGAAATCCAAATTCATACCCAGGGATTACCAAATTAATATGTTTCGAGGAATGTAGAATTTGAGACAGAAAGGGATGACAGTGAAGGAATACACTGAGGAGTTTTACAAGTTAAACATCAGAGTAGGTCTTCATGAGAGTGATGATGAAAAGGTCACCAGATATATGAATGGATTGAGATATGAGATTCAGGATTAAATGAGCATGGTGACAATCAGAAATGTAGAAGATGCTTATCAGATTGCTTTGAAGGTAGAAGAGAAATTGGATCGAAAACAAGGTCAAAGGGGCAGAGGTAGAATTCAGAGTAGAGGTAAATCAATTGCCCAGGGCAGAGGAAAAAAACCCAAGAATAAAGAGAAGAAGCCTCATAATCACCCAGAAAGGGGAGGAAGTTCACAAGGAAGACAATATGCTGACAGTAACACTTTTCCTTGAGCAAGAGGAAGAGGAAGAGGCAGAAAAGGTGAAGTAAAGTGTTTTATCTTTGGATGGATCGAACAAAAATATTGGGAATGTCCCAATAGAAAAAGAGATGGAGGAGGCGAAGCTCACATTTTCAGAAGCGCAAAGAAGAAATGTTGAGACAGAAGATGCAGAAGGCGGAAGATCCTTAATGGTGAGGAAAATCATCTTGAAGCCAGAGAAAGAGGTGGAGAATCCAGTCCAGAGGAACAGTTTGTTCAGAACTTCTTGCATGACCAAATATAGGGTATGAAAGGTGATAGTGGATAGTGGAAGCACAAAAAATTTAGTGTCCACAAAAATGGTGGAGAAGCTGGAATTGGAGACAGTTGCACATCCGAGCCCATATAAAGTTTTGTGGTTGCAAAAATGACATCAGGTAATAGTCACTAAATAGTGTTTAGTTGAATTTAAGATAGGGGTTATAGAGATGAGATCTTATGTGATTTAATTCCCATGGATGTCTACCATATTTTGTTGGGAAGGTCGTGGAAATATGACAGAAATGTTGTCCATGATGGAAGAAAGAACATCTATACCTTGGAAAGGAATTGTAGGACACATATGTTGCTACCAATTAAAGACAAGAAGGTGAAAGGAGAAGCAAACAATACTATACTTCTCATGAGTGGGAAGGAACTTCTAGATGAATTCAAGAAAGAAGAAATGCAATTTGTTGTGGTAAGAAAACCTAGAGTCATCTTGACCAGTACCTCAATAGATGATCTACCTGAGGAAATTTAGGAACTATTGAATAATTTTTCTGATATAGTGGTGGACGACTTACGTTGTTATTTTCCTCCCATCAGAAGTATAAGCCATCACATTGACCTTATACTAGGAGTGAGTTTACCAAACAAAGAAACGTACATATTGACGTTGCAAGAGATTGAAGAGGTCAAGGAGCATGTCCAAGATTTGATGGACAAAGGGTTGATTAGAGAAAGCTTGAGTCCATGCGTTGATTAGAGAAAGCTTGAGTCCATGAGAAGGATGGTGTCAAGACAAATGAAGGACTGTATGAATGGCTTGTAATGTCGTTTGGTTTGATGAATGTGCCAAGTACTTTTATGAGATTGATGAACGAAGTATTGAAATATTTCATTGGGAAGTTTGTGATTGTGTATCTCGATGATATACTGATCTTTAGTAATACTAAGGAAGAACATTTGAGACATCTAACTCTAGTGACGAGGAGGTTGCAACAAGAGAAGTTGTTGATAAATATGAAGAAGTCATCCTTCATGAAGACATAACTCATTTATTTGGGTTTTGTGATCTCTTCAAATGAGTTGAAGATGGATCCTGAGAAGGTAAAAGCGATCAAAGAATGGCCATCACCAAGGAATATCTTTGAAGTTAGAAGCTTCCATGGACTATCCATTTTTTAAAGGAAGTTCATCAGAAATTTTAGTGGAATTTCTGCATCAATGATGGGCACAGTCAAGAAAATACATAAATCATTTCATTGGACAGAGGAAGGGGAGAAAAGTTTCATATTTTTGAAAGAGAAGATAATTGAACAACCAATTCTGGTTCTGCCAAATTTTACTAAAACATTTGAAGTGAGATGTGATGCAAGTGGATTTGCAGTTGGAGCAGTCTTTAGTCAAGACAATAGACGAGTTGCATACTTCAGTGAAAATTTGAACGATGTCAAACAAAATTATTCCACGTATGATAAAGAGGTTTATGCAGTCATACAAGCACTGAAGAAATCGAGGCACTACCTAGTTCCAAAAATGTTTTTTTTGTATAGCGACAACCAGGCCTTACATTTTATAACAAGACAAGAAATTGAACCAGAAACATGCAAAATGGGTTGAATTTATGCAAAACTTTACTTTTGTCGTAAATCACATTTCTGGGAATGCTAGCAAGGTTGTTGTTGCATTGAGCAAGAAATGTTTGATTCTGTAGGAGTTTCATGTGAAGACCTTAGGTTTTGATAGCCTTAAGGAAATGTACAGAGATGATTCAGATTTCAAGGATGCATATGAAGCATGCAAGAATCCTGTTCTGAGAGACAAAAGCTAATGTATTGAATACTTGGCTCAAGATGGACTATTGTTTAAAGGAAATCAGTTGGGTATCCCGAAGGGTTCTATGAGAGAAAACCTTTTGAAGGAAAAACATAGTGGGGGATTGGCTGGACATTTTGGCCATGATAAAACATTTGTGCAACTAAATAGTTTGTATTATTGGGCAGGAATGAGGACAGATGTCAGAAAGTTTGTCAACAAATGAAAAATTTTCTAGCACACCCTGAAATAAGGATGACCCTTAGTATTCAGGTAATCAATATGACAGTAAGAAACTACTTAATCATCTTGGGAAGTGTTTTCCTTTGACCAAGTTTTGGATAACCTTGGTCATGTTTGATCAATTTTGGAACTTTGACAGGATGGTCGAAGATGAAGCACCCAGGCAAAGCGGAGATTGCGGGATCTCACCCCCTTTTATGGGATTTTTGGGTTTTAGGGTTTATGTAACAGGTATGGGATGTTAGCCAATGGGTCTACCCATGTTTAGGCCCCTTTTGTAATGTATAAATAAGTAGCTAGGCGATTTAAGAAGAAGTCAGTTGATGGATCTATGTGATTATATTGGCTTAGTGCATGACTAGTTGGATTTGTGCATGATTGTGTTGAGACTTCCAGAGCTAAGTGCAAGTAATTGTAAGAAGGCTTTGTGCTTACCAAGAGTTGGTTATGTGCTTGGACCTACTTCGGGAAGGAGGATCTATTGAGGTATGCGTATATATTTTGTCCTATGCAGAGTTGGCTATGTGGCTTTGTGCACAGGAGTAGGAGAATGTAATATGATTGCAGAATAATAAAGAAGAAGAGAAGAAGAGTTGGTGGACGTAGCCCCACGGTGGGGGTGAACCATGTATATCCTGTTTTATGTTCTTTGTTTTGTATTTTTCTTGTATTTTCTTAGTGTTGTAACCTTTATGTTTGTTAGATGCATCTGATGTAGTATCTTAGTACTTAATAATGTGAATGAATGATAGATCTACTTGATGCTATGTGTTGAATGGTGAGATGTGCTAGATCTGGGTTAATATCATGTTGTTCTATAATTAGGGTTTTTACCTATGATGTGCATAAGAGTACAGAGTAATGGATGTTAATTGCTAAGTGCTATGTTAATTATTGTGATCATAGATCTGTGTCCTAGCTAGGTTGTAGACACTTGAGTCCTACAACACCCCTATCTATACCTTAAGTGAGACTTCATCTGCTTCATAGGTGTTGCCGAAAGTGTCAGTAGTTAGGGTATTGTTGGTGGGTTGTTGAAGCGTTGAACCCTGGGTCTACCCCTGTGCCAACAAGAAGAGATTGGAAATATTTAACAAGTGGATACCTCTCACTTGATAGAACAAATTTATCTGTTCCTCGGAATGGTAAAAACCTTATAGTCCTTAGAGAGGGAATGATTTCACCTTACATAGAGAGTGTCCCACAACCTAATGTAAACTATATCAAAGAGGAACTAGGAGTGTATTCCATCTTTGTTGAGGAGGATAATATTCTCTTTGAACAAATCAATTTAGATGATGATATGTGTCATATGAACTTTAATGTTTCATGCTCTAATGAAAGTAATGGAGTGATGCATGAGAATCTCCAACAAAGAAAGAGTGAGTGGGATAGTTGGATATACACCAGTGTGCATTTTGAAGATATTTTGAATTTCAAAGGATGGAACATTAATGTAATATCTGGAAAGATATAATTACCCTTAAATGTTTTAGGGATTGTAATGTATCTCTAGAGCGTTCGCTCTCATTTGTTGGTTGTGAACAATTATTGTAATCAATGTAAAGTAGTTGTAGATATTTCAATTCGATAAGATAGCTTAGAGTTGTAAGAGGGAAAAACTTGAGACTCCCTCGTAGTTGTATTGTATCATTATCATTTATCCTCAATTGTAATTAAGCTATAGATCAAGAGAGAAAGAGCGTAGAGAAGAACAAAGATTGTAGAAGTTGTATGAGAAGATAGTTTATCTTGTATAAAACCATGTACAGATGCACTTGGATTAATATAAGAATGGTTTGATCCAATTTCATGGTGTTTTATGAATTTTGTTTACATCTATTGAGTGGTGTGTTTACAGTTTAATTTCACTCTTTGTTATGCATTTATTTCACTGTTGTGTTTGAACATGATTTCATGTTGAATGTATGAAGCCTGTGAGAGGGAGAGTATGAGTTTCAATTATTTCTCATCCTGAGAATTCCTACAAGGAGTGCAGTGAAAGTCCACAAGGAGTGAGTTGATAGGTTCTAAGTTATATCTCAGAAATCTTAGGAGAGATATTGTTGATCTCATACCAGTGTAAGTGAAAAGTATAGCACAAATTCATGCAAGGTGTGCATGAGCCAAGTCGAGTCTTAGAATTTTCCAACTTAAGTGAGTGGTTGAAGAACTATTGTCGCAAGGAGTGCACAAAGTTGGAAGTTTTCAGATAATCTGATATTATCGTGAAGGACGCAAGGAGTGCGTGTAGGATTTCTTAAAATCCTTGATTTTGTATAAAGGTTCAAGCTCAAGAAGGATAGAGACTTTGAAGAATTCAAAGAAAAGGTGAGGTCGAAGTTATCTCGCAGAAGTCAAGCATAGGAGGAAAGACACCAATTTATTTAGCAAGGAATTGTCGAGAGTCTAGATGGACGGTGGAAATTCTCGGAGGAATAATTCTAGATATCTGTGGACCATTAGATCTATTGGATTTGTAGGAAGGTTAAAGGTGAGATTATTTTAACTTTTTCAATCTCAGGAGAGATAACAGTCATTCGATCTGGATCAAGAAGATTCGTTGATTGGTGATTGGAACTTCCACATTTAGGGAGTTGGGAGCGTGGAGGAAACTGCTACCTAGAAGTCGTGAGTTGTGATGTCCTAAATTACCAAAACAAGAATCTGAACCATCAGATCCTGGGAGGTTTAGAACCATTAATTTGTGGCAAGGAAGTCACGAGTGTGGACTTCGGGAAATGAGAGAAGCATTGCATCACGAACCCATGAGTCGTGAAATCCCGACGCGCTCATAGGTTAGGCCCCAGGATTTGGCTAGAGGTCATATGGTGGAAGTATAAGGTAGGAGCTAAGGACCGTTAGCCTATTTTGGGGTTTCGATAATCGGATGAGTTGGGGTGACTCGCAGTAGGAATCCCAAAATTATGAAACATGAAGTTGTGAAACCTAAAGAGCCATTTGGGTTAAGTCAGTGGTCATGTTGGTGGCTGCATGGAGTCGAGGTTCAAGCCTAATGCTTGTTCACACAGACATAACTTATAAGAAGGACCTATGGTTTTATATGCATTGAAGGTTCTAGTGGGAACTAAAGAGCCATTTCGACTCAAAGGAATACAAAGATCCGTAGAATGGGGCATCAACATACCCTACTGAGGTGGGGTGCCGCATCAGGTGGTATCAAAGCTTACAATCATTATTTTCTATGGGCAAGAGAAGACATAAGGCAAGTTGTGATTTGAATTTTTCATGGACAGATTGAAACAAAGACGTCAAGAAAGAAAGAAGCTCGATCCCTCCATGGAAAGGGAAATGAGAGAACTTTGTTCTCGATTAGATGCTATGGAGACAACATAGAGACAAACACCTAATACTGGAGATATAAGTGAGGGTGAGAGTGAAAATGAAGGAGGACCCAAAGAAGAAGTTGTAGCTGCAGATTTTGAACAGGAACGTCTATTTAAATTTGTTGCAAGAATAGGTGCCAGAGAAAAGCTCAACATCCTGATGTATGAAGGAAACTTGGACATTGAGGAGCTACTAGACTGGTTTAGAGCTCTAGATAAATACTTCGACTATGAAGATATCGAGGAGGAAAAGAAAGTAAAACACGTTGTCACTAGACTGAAAGGACATGCAGCACTGTGGTGGGATGAATTGCAGGATGATAGGCATTGAAAAGGTAAGCAAAGAATCAAAATATCGGATAGAATGGTAGTGAAGATGAAATCCAAATTCATACCCAGGGATTACCAAATTAATCTGTTCTGAAGAATGCATAATTTGAGACAAAAAGGGATGACAGTGAAGGAATACACTGAGGAGGTTTACAAGTTAAACATCATAGCAAGTCTTCATGAGAGTGATGATGACAAGGTCTCCAGATATATGAATGGCCTAATATATGAGATCAGGATGAAATGAGCATGGTGACAATAAAAAATGTAGAAGATGCTTATCAGATTGCTCTATAGGCAGAAGAAAAATTGTCCCGAAAGAAAGGTCAAAGGGGCAGAGGTAGAATTTAGAGCAGAGGTAAAGAAATTGCCCAAAGCAGAGGACAAAAACCCAAGGATGAAGAGAAGAAGCCTCATAATCACCCAGAAAGGGGAGGAATTTCACAGGGAAGACAATATGCCAATAGGAACACTTTTCCTCGAGCAAGAGGAAGAGGAAGAGGTAGACAAGGTGGAGTAAAGTGTTTTGTCTGTGGATGGACAGAACAAAAATATTGGGAATGTCCTGATAGAAAAAGAGATGGAGGAGGTGAAGATCACATTTCATAATCACAAAGGTGAAATGTTGAGGCAGAAGATGTAGAAGGCGGAAGATCCTTAACGATGAGGAAAATTATCTTGAGGCCAGAGAAAGAGGTGGAGAATCCAATCCAGAGGAATAGTTTGTTCAGAACTGTTTGCAAGACAAAATATAGGGTATGCAAGGTGATAGTGGACAGTGGAAGAATAGATAATTTAGTATCCACATAAAAGGTGGAGAAGCTGGAATTGGAGACAGTTACACATCCAAGCCCATATAAAGTTTCGTGGTTGCAAAAAGGACATCAGGTAACAATCACTAAACTAAACAATGTTTAGTTGAATTTAAGATAAGGGTTATAGAGATGAGATCTTATGTTATGTAATTCCCATGGATGTTTGCCATATTTTGTTGGGAATGTCATGGAAATATGATAGAAATGTTGTCCATGACGAAAGAAAGAACACCTATACCTTGGAAAAGAATTGTAGGACACATATGTTGATTCCAATTGAAGGCAAGAAGGTGAAAGGAGAAGCAATAAATACTATAATTCTCAAGAGTGGGAAGGAACTTCTTGATGAATTCAACAAATAAGAAGAAATGCATTTTGTTGTGGTAAAAAAACCTAGAGTCATCTTGACTAGTACCTCAATAGATGATCTACCTGAGGAAATTCAGGAACTGTTGAATAATTTCGCTGATATAGTGGTGGACGACTTATGTTGTTATTTTCCGCCCATAATAAGTATAAGCCATCACATTGACCTTATACCAGGAGTGATTTTACCAAACAAAGCAATGTACAGATTGACATCAAAGGAGATTGAAGAGGTCAAGAAGCAAGTCCAAGATTTGATGGACAAAGAGTTGATTAGAGAAATATTGAGTCCATGTGTTGTACCTATAGTGTTAAGTCCAAAGAATGATGGTGGACAGAGAATGTGTACAGACTCGAGGGCTATAAACAAAATCACCATTAGGTATAGAATTCCTCTACCCAGGATGGATGACTTGATGGATTGCTTGAGTGGGGAATTTTTTAAAGAAAAATTGATTTGAAAAGCGGATATCATCAGATTAGAATGAGGGAAGGTGATGAATGGAAGACAACATTCAAGATGAATGAAGGACTATATGAATGAATTGTAATGTTGTTTGGTTTGATGAATGCACTAAGTACTTTTATGATATTGATGAATGAAGTATTAAAATATTTCATTGGGAAGCTTGTGATTGTGTATCTTGATGATATATTGATCTTCGGTAATACCGAGGAAGAACATTTGAGACATCTAACTCTAGTGATGATGAGGTTGCAACAAGAGAAGTTGTCGATAAATATGAAGAAGTCATATTTCATGAAGACAGAACTTGTTTATTTGGGTTTTGTGATCTCTTCAAATGAGTTGAAGATGGATCCTGAGAAGGTAAAAGCGATCAAAGAATGGCCATCGCCAAGGAATATCTTTGAAGTCAGAAGCTTCCATAGACTAGCCAGTTTTTACAGGAAGTTCATCAGAAATTTTAGTGGAATTTGTGCATCAATGATGGGCACAGTCAAGAAAAGACATAAATCTTTTCATTGGATAGAGGAATCGGAGAAAATTTTCAAATTGTTGAAAGAGAAGATAATTGAACAACCAGTTCTAGTTCTACCAGATTTCAGTAAGACATTTGAAGTGAGATGTGATGCAAGTGGATTTGCGGTTGGAGCAGTCTTAAGTCAAGACAATAGACGAGTTGCATACTTTAGTGAAAAGTTGAACGATGCCAAAAGAAATTATTCCATGTATTATAAAGAGTTTTATGCAATCATACAAGCACTGAAGAAATGGAGGAACTACCTGGTTCCAAAAGAGTTTGTTCTGTATAGTGACAACCAGGCCTTACAGTTTATAACCAGACAAGAGAAATTGAACCAGAAACATGCAAAATGGGTTGAATTTATACAAAACTTTACTTTTGTTATAAATCACATTTCTGAGAATGCTAGCAAGGTTGTTGATGCATTGAGTAGGAAATGTTTGATTCTGTAGGAGTTTCATGTGAAGACCTTAGTTTTTGATAGCCTTAAGAAAATGTACAGAGATGACTCAGATTTTAAGAACGCTTATTAAGCATGCGATAATCCTATTTTGAGAGACAGAAGCTAATGGATTGAATACTTGGTTCAGGATGGACTATTGTTTAAAGGAAATCAGTTGTGTATCCCGAAGGGTTCTATGAGAGAAAACCTTTTAAAGGAAAAACATAGTGGGGGATTGGCTAGACATTTTGGCCATGATAAAACATTTGCGCAAATGAATAGTTTGTATTATTGGCTAGGAACGAGGATGGATGTCATAACGTTTGTCAACAAATGTATAATTTTCCAGCATGCAAAGGGGAAAAGATAGAATATAGGGTTGTATCAACCATTGCCAATACCAGAGAGGCTATGGGATGCGGTAATCATGGATTTTGTGTTAGGACTATCGAGGACACAAAGAGGTTGTGATTCCATATTCATGGTAGTCAAAAGATTCTCAAAAATGGAACATTTCATTCCATGTCAAAAAACCAGTGATGCAACACACATCACAAATCTGTTTTTCAAAGAAGTTGTTCGACTCCATGGTTTACCTAAGAGTATTGTTTCAGAAAGACATACCAAATTTATTGGTCATTTCTAGAGGACGCTATGGAATAAGTTGGGAACAAATTTATCTTTTAGCTCAGCATATCAACCTAAGACGTATGGGCAAACTGAGGTAGTAAATTGAAGTTTGGGGGACTTGTTGAGGAGTTTATTAGCTGAACATCACAATCAGTGGGAACAAATTCTGCCACAAGTGGAATTTTCATATAATGACTCACCTAATAGAAGTACAGAACAAAGCCCATTTTAGATAATGTATGGAATGTAGCTAAGAGGAGTATCTGAGTTGAGAGACTTAGAGAAAACTTGGTTCAGAAGTGCTAGAGCGGAAGATTTTGCAGCAGAGATGCAAGAGCTCCACAGTAAGATTAAAGAGTGATTGCAAAGTTCCAACTAGGAATACAAGCGCAACATAGATCAACACAGAAGAGAGCTTCAATTCGAAGTGGGATATTTAGTTTTATCACACATCAGAAAGGAAATATTCCCAAGGTGAACGTATAATAAGATGAAGATGAAAAAGATAGGGCCATGTAATATTTTACGGAAATTGGAGGCAAATGCTTATGGGATAGAATTTCCAAATGGTGTGGGAATATCTCCCATATTCAACGTAGAATATATGTATCCTTATAGAGCAGATGAAGAGAGAGAAGAATAGAATCAAGAGGAAATTCAGTGGGTCAAATAAATGCCTCTAGCTGAAAATTCACAGATCAAAAAGATCCTTGATTAGAGAATTAGTAAGAAGACCCGATGAAAGACATATTTTGAATATTTTGTAAAGTGGAAGGGACACCTGATTGAAGATGCCAATTGAGAAAGAAGAGAAGATATACAAAAGCATGGATAGATGGTGCAGGAGCTCATGTATAGGAGTCCATGAATTTTTTAGCCAGAGGAGTATGATGCAGGAGCATCACCAGCAAAGAAAGTACAAGTGGGACAATTGGATATACACCAACGTGCATTTTGAAGATATTTTGAATTTCAAAGGATGGCACATTAATGTGATATATGGAAAGATATAATTACCCTTAAATTTTTTGTGGATTGTAACATAGATTTGGAGCCTTTTCTCTCATCTTCTGGTTGTGAACAATTAATGTAATCAATATAAAGTAGTTGTAGAGATTTTAATTCGATAAGATAGCTTAGAGTTGTAGGAGGGAAAAACTTAAGGACACTCCCTCGTAGTTGTATTGTATCATTATCGTTCATCCTCAATTGTAATTAAGCTATAGAGAAAGAGAGAAAGAGAGCATAGAAGAACAGATATTGTAGAAGTTGTATGAGCAGATAGTTGATGTTGTAGAAAACCATGTACAGATGCACTTGGATTAATATAAGAATGCTTTGATCCAATTTCATGGTGTTTTATGAATTCTTTTTACATCAATTGAGTGGTATGTTTACAGTTTAATTTCATTCTTTGTTATGAATTGGTTTCAATGTTGTGTTTGAACATGATTTCATGTTGAATGTATGAAGCCTGTGAGAGGGAGAGTATGAGTTTCAATTGTTTCTCATCCCGCGAATTCCTGCAAGGAGTGAAATGAAAGTCCACAAGGAGTGTGTTGACAGGTTCTGAGTTCTATCTCAGAAAGATCATGAGAGATACCATTGATCCCATACCAGTGGAAGTGAAAAGTATAACACAGAGCCATGCAAGGTGTGTGAAAGCCAAGTCAAGTCTTAGACTTTTCCAACCCAAGTGAGTGGTTGAAGAACTGTTGTCGCAAGGAGTCTGCAGAGTTGGAAGTTTTTATATAATCCGAGATTATCGTGAAGGCTGCAAGGAGTGCATGCAAAATTTCTTAAAATACTTGAGTTTGTAGCAAGGTTTAAGCTTAGGAAGGATAGAGACTTTGAAGAATTTGAAGAAAAGGAGAGGTCGAAGTTATCTCGTAGAAGTCAAACATAGGAGGAAAAATGCCAAGTTATTTGGCAAGGAATTGTCGAGAGTCTAAATGGACGGTGGAAATTCTCGGAGGGAGATTTGTAGATATCCGTGGACCGTTAGATCTAGTGGAGTTGCAGGAAGGTTAAAGGAGAGAATCTCTTAACGTTTGCAAGCTCAGGAGAGATAGCCATCATTAGATATGGATCAATGAGAGTTGTTGATTGGTGATTGGAACTTTGAAATTTCAAGAGTTGGGAGCATGGAGGAAACTGCTACATGAAAGTAGCGAGTCATGAAGTCCCGACTTCCCGAAAAAAGAATCAGAACCATCAGATCCTGGGAGGTTCACGACTGTTGATTTGTGGCGAGGAAGTCACGAGTGTATACTTTGAGAAAAGGGAGAAGTGTTGCATCACGAACTCACGAGTCATGAAATCCCAATGTGCCCGAAGGTGAGGCCCCAAAATTTGGCTAGAGGTCATATGGTGGAAGTATAAGGTAGGAGCTAAGGATCGTTAGCCCATTTCAGGGTTTTGGGAATCGGAGGAGTTGGGGTGACTCGTAGCAGGAATCCAAAAATCGTGAAATGCGAAGTCGCGAAACCTGAAGATCCATTTGGGTTAAGTCAGTGGTCATGCTGGTGGTTGCGTGGAGTGGAGGTTTGCGCCTAGTGCTTGTTCGCGCAGGCATAAATTCTAAGAAGGACCTGTGGTTTTATATGCATTGAAGGTTCTAGTGGGAACTAAAGAGCCATTTCGGCTCAGAGGAATACAAAGATCCATAGACTGGGAGGTTAGCAGACGCTACTGAGGTGGGGTGCTACATCATGGAGCTGTAATTATCTTGATTTCACCAATAGGTAAAATCCATAAGTTGTCTTACAGGTTGGATTTTTCTTATACGAACAATATCACTGATTTCAAAGATTTATTATTAGGCATTGAAAATGCCTATAATCTTGGTTGTGGTCACCTTTCAGTTTTTGGATATTCTGAGCTTGTTGTGAACCTTGTACGTAAGATATACTCTCCTAGAAACAAGTTGATGAAATGATATACCCAAACTGTTTGGGAACTTATCTCTAACCTATTATCTTTCAACATCACTCATGTTAAGATGGAATTGAATTCAATGGCTGATCAGTTAGATGTCTTTGCAGTTTCTCATAATCGACAACTTTTGCCTCACAGCCTTGATTGTACTTTTCAATCTCTATATCATCTGCATATCCTGACAATATAGAGTCTCAAAATATTTTCCCTAGCGATGAGAGAATTTGTGATTTCATTCAAAATGAACCTCTTAAGCCCAAGGAAATTATATCCATGAAAGATGACAAGATTCCTAAGGGCTTGACTCCTCTTGAGAGTTCATTTTCATTGAGTGATGTAGGCAATAAAGAAAACTAGAAAGAAGAGGAGTCGGAAAGGAAGGTGGGTGAAACCATATCCTTGAACATTGGGACACCTGAGGCTCCAAAGAATAATAAAATAGGTTCCTAATGTTCTGATGAAGAAGAAATGAAGTTTGTAAAGCTACTTGGTGAATTTCAAGATGTTTTGTCTTGGTCTTATGAGGATCTTCATGGTTTTGATTCTGGTCTTATACAACATGCCATCCTCATCAAGGAAGGCATAAAACTAGTTAGGCAAAAACAAAGACCTGTCAACCCTGCACCGGAAACAATTATTCGAAAAGGATTGGAAATTTTTTTTAAGGCTAGTATCATCCTTCCAGTCAAGTGTTTTGAATGGGTTTCAAATTTGGTCCCTATCTAGAAAGACACTGAACATATAAGGTTTTGTGTTGATTTACATGAAGTTAAGAAGGACACTATGAAAGGATTTTCTCCTCTCCCTAACATAGAAATGATTTTGCCGAAGGTCGCAGGGTCACATATGATGCCCTTACTTAATGTCCTTTTCAGTTACAATCAAATTGAGGTAAAAGGGGCAGATGCTTACAAAACCACCCTTATCACTGATTGGGGTACCATGACTTATGAATGTATACTTTCTGATGCAAGTAACACTTTTAAAATACCTATAAAAATAACTCTTGATGACTTGATTAGTATTCATATCTATTTTGATGATCTAATTATATATGTTAAAGGGTTGTTAGTTACATCAGAGTTTCAAGAGTTATGGTTGGGTCCTCTCAATATCACTTTTTTCCTGAGTACTAACTCTTGCATTCTAAAAAAATTACGGGAGCGATTATTATCCTACAACACTAACAATTCTTACTTGAAATATTACTTGGAACCAACTTGAAAAGTTCTAACGTTGTTTGGGTTTTCTGTATATTAGTAGTCTAGATCTGCTTTATTTTCTATCACTATTTTTCATTTTGACATTACAGTAGTTTTATTTATGCTTTCTGATTTTGACAATTTCATACTGCCTTTACTTTTTTGTCATTATATTTCTGGTGTTTTAAATTCTACAATTTTAGTTATGTTATGATTTTTATTGCTTTTTCATATTTAAGTTGATTCTTGTCAAGAATAAGATGTAGGATCAATTCTTCCATAGTGACACTCTTGCAAGATATTGTTAGTCAATAACAATCAAGCTTACACAACTATTACGATGTTCCCCTAAAAGCACTTGAATTTTTTATCTACCTTCACTGCTGTCTTTCAAGGAAATTGGTTATCTCCCGCTTCTGCTTTCCATTTCTCCATCCATTTGAGAATTTAAAAGAGCAAGTCCATAATTTTTCTCCTTGAAATAAAAGAGAAGATTTTGGTTGAACGATTGTGCACACAGTGGTAAACCCCCTCATACTTAACATTTTTCATGATTTATTCCCAAATTCCCGGTCATTTTTCCATTAAATCCGCTCACTTTCCCCTGTTTCATAATATTCTTCGTTATAGCTTCTTGACCTGTTTTTCTTAGTCTGTGAAACCATGATTTCTGAGTTCTAAATCTATTGAAAACAAATTTCCCGGTGGAGTCGCCAGTTTGTTGACGATAAAAATCACAATAAAGATTTTTCCCGCAAAGTATTTCTAAAGCCTATTATTATAAGCTAACGAGATATATAATACTAGTAGGTGGGACCCCCTTGTAGATTGGGAGATCAGATCTGATTCTTCTTTCATGTTTATGTTGTTGTTCGACACTACTTACAGGGTTCTACATGATTGATGAAATCTTGGTTTTATTGAAATGGATAATGCCTATTATGTGTTGTTTGTAATTGCTCTAAGCTCTAAATTCCATATTGTGTGAATGACTTATATCCACTACTATCATATTGATATTAGCACCATTATCTGTTACATGTTGTACCTGCACAAAACACATGTTAGTCATGAAAAAAGATAAAATATATACAGAACAAATCAAATGGAAAAAAGGTTATACTACACTATGCTATGCTATGATACATTATATGAAAATGAATTTAAAGGGATTGTTGTTAGTCCTATCCAACAAATTTAGTGGCTATACAATTTATTGAGTTATATGAAAACATGGTGGATATGCATTATGGTATAGCTGACAATGGTTAAGGGTGATATGGGTGGCGCATTTGACAAGTGGTGGATGTTGAGTTTGATGCATAGATTAATTAAGCAGATTAATGGAAGGCTGGATGGTGTGTACTAAGGAATTAAATGAATGGAGGATGGAGGTGACATACATTTACTGCACGTCACTCCATACCTATTTCACTAGCCATCACCATAGATTGGCTATTATTCAATTGTGTTTTTTTGTGGTTAAACTCTGATTTTCAAGAAAGGGAAGAAATGCTCAATCAAGCTCGATTTTTTAAGGATTTTGGTTACAGGTATGTCTTTTTCGCCATCCATGAACCTTCTCTAGTTATGAAATAGATATTGGCTCGATGATGTATGGATCTATTATTTTCTTAATATTGTGATATTTCTCTAGAATGAATGGTTTGTGTGGTTTTCGTTACAATGATGGTTGAATTCACAGTTTCATTTATCATTCTAAGTGCTAGGAGCCATGAAGGCTCTATGTCATCCTTATTGGTTTTGGTTGAAGGGTTTCAGATTGGTTGGTTGTCTCCACACTTTTCTTTTCATCATACCCAGTCATTTTGTTAATTATGGGGTTGTTGGGTTTCAACCACCTTGTGTCACTGCATATCGTTTCACTTGGGTATGGGTTCATTCATGCTACTGATGTTTGCATAGTGGGTTATGATGGCTATTATGCCAAGCCTCTTGCTTAAGGTTGATTGCTATTTCTTGACTCTGTTTTATCTGAGCATTCTTCGGGTTGATTCGGAAAACCATGAGGGCTATACCCTGTGTGTTCTCGATGTTATTACAGACCAAAATGAATCCTTTTCTCCTCTATTCATAGTCTCTCTTATCTCGTGAACTGTCACACTATCTGGGAAGTTGTTGGTGGTATACCCTAAGTTTCCACCGTATGGTCTCAGAGGTTCTCACTCGTTGTTGGGGGTTGACTCCAGTTCCCCTGTGTTGGTCCACAGAGCGAACCCTTGATTACTCAAAGCTCATATTTTGATAAATGGAGCCTGTTATATCCTATTAGGTATTGTTTATTATTATTATTCAGTGGTGTATCGACGATGGTGTTTGATTTTTGGCTCGCCTCTGTTGATTATCTTGACAGTGGTGTTGGTAATTGTATTTAGCCACTGCATTGGCTATTATAACAGTTGAATCTATAGATCAACATGGTTAATTGGTTGATTGGAGAAATGGGATTGAATACACAGTCATTGTCTTTACATTGTAATTATTTAATTGTTAACCCAACATTAGTTTATAATTGATTAAATCAAAATGATGCTTCATGCGTGATGCGTTGGTATGTGTGGCCTTCCTACAACATGTTAGGTTGAGTTGGTGGTTGTTTTCACTGTGTGTTTTAAATTTCCAAATGGGAGTATTGCAATCATGATAATTGTGGCATGGCTATCCACTGTATATGCTATGGATATTGTTTGATTGCACCATCAGAGATGATCACAGGTTTTTAAACAATATGGTTTTGTTGCAATTTGATCAATTTGAGAATTGGGATTGGGCATATTGTTTCTACCTCGTTGTATTGGATTGATATCTCAACATCATTGATGTTTAGATTCAGAGTAATTAGACCTTTACAGTCACATAAATTCTCTTTCATTTTGGTCTGTGTATCCCACAATATCGTATGAGTTGAAATGGTGATTGTTGCTACTATGTGTTTAAATGGCAAGTCAAGATTTTTGCAAATTAAAATATTTATGATTTGGTTGAATTCCCACTATGTATGTTGTTGAATATCATGCATCGTAGCACAGATAGGCACAGGTTCTATGACAGTATGGTCTCGTTACAATTTAATTATTAAATGAAATTAAAGGATGAAATCAGGCATGCTTTTGTGTCTATGTTCAATCAAGGAAATAATTCGTGGACAATGGTTTATGTCTTGATGCTGAACAGAGTGGAAATAAGTGACTGTGTGTTCATTTGGGAATTGTTTTAAAACATTAAGTGGACAAATGAGAAGAGACAAAACTCTTCTACAGGTTGTTGTGGGAGGCATATCGTCTTGTTTTGATGACACTGTATTAATGATTTAATTACAAACAGTGAGCAAGTTAATACACAGAATTGATTGAATTATACACAGTAGTTGTTTAATTGAGCACAGTGATTATTTGGTTGGTGTTGGATCTTTTACGTTGATATAGAATGGTTTTATGGATTACTTAATTAATTTTATGAACAATATATGCTCTCTTTCCCTACCATTATTTCACTTTTCTCTAATTACAAACCCCTCACTTTCCCATATCTTTTTTTCACTCCCTGTTCCTAAAATTTAATTATAGTTAAGAGAATTTTGTATTGTGACAGTTTGAAATCGCAATTTCTTGGATGGATTACAATGACATGTTCCTTGGATTAAATTACAGTTGGTTGTGTGTTTTCGGTGAGCAGTAACCATGATTCTTTTCCCCCTCATGTTAAAATTTTTCTCTCAATACAAAACCCTCGCATATCCTAGAACCTTTTGTTCACCCCCTGCTCACTAACAACAGTTAAGCAATTTGTATGGATTGGATTGCATGAGTCTGATATGTTGTTGAGACAATATTTATTTCATATTTTTAAGGAGTTGTCATGTATGGTTGTTAAAAGAACTATTTTATAATCAAACATGCATGTGGGAATGAGATTTTTTAGCCGAGGTAGACATGGCAGAGGTAACCGAGGAAGAGGTAATTGGAACAGGGGCCCTAGAAGGCCTAGATTCTCCATTCACTTTGATGCTAACTCAGAGAAGTTAGGACAATTATTTCAGGCTGGATTTTTCAATTGGATTAGGCAAGGAGTGGTCCAACCTAGGCCTGAAAATCCTCCCTTCCAAGCTCCATAATCCCCTGGTATTCCCATGCCCCCTCATGTCTCATCGCAACCCAAGGTTCTTGAAAATGATGGATCGCAAGAGATTGTCCACCCAACAATCTCCCAACATCGTGGATGGCCCAATTTTTCTTTACCTACTCCCCCTCATGTCAATCATATTGTCCAAGTTGCCCCTGTCCACTCAACAGTTCAGTCCTCCCATGCTAGAAAAAGGTTGAAAACCAAGTCCCACCATGCCCCTGACAAAGGAAAAGCCATTGTTGCCCCTTACTCACCCTCCAATGGCTCTGATAAATCCATGTCCTCCCGGATGCATTTGAGGGGTGATTGTTCTCATGTGATGAGCAATATTAGGCCTAAAGGCTCAGCACAACCAAGGGCAGATTCCGATAGATCGAAAGGTGACAACAACAACAAGGGAAATATTGCATCTCAAAGTGCAAAATATGGATTTAAAATTTTATTTTATTTATTGTTGATAACAGTTGACTTCAAAAGTTTTGGACAACCTGTTTTTTGGATATATGAGTAATATATTTTTGGAAATAATTTCAAATATCAATGAGATAAATTGTCAAACATGAATGTGATGATGGGAGTCACAAGGAGGGATGTTTTTTTAAATTGACTAGTTATGTTAAGATTTTTAAGAGCTAAAGGGTAGTCACAAGGGGTCCCACCTACTAGTTATTATTTATTTAAAACCCTTATTATGATTTATTACTTTTCCCCCTAACTAAAAAGTTGGTTGAGTTTTTTGTTAACTTAACTAATGAAGTAGTTTAACTACTTCAACCAATTCTAATCTGCTTAAAGGAAAAAGGAAAGGGAGGAACATGAGGAGAATAGAAGGATAAGCATACTAAGGTTTTCTCTTTGAGTTTGTGTTGAGATAGTTCAGTTTTCATTCATTCCTTAATTGATCATAAGCCTAATTATTTTTTATGATAGCAGGGTCTTATTGTAGGCAACAAGATTCAGGGTTGGATTACATCATTCAAAAACTTGTTTTTTATAGGTGTTGATCTATCTTTGATAGTCTGTGTAGACTTGTCTGTTTGTGAATTAGTTTTCATGATTGACAAAGGCTATTGTGCAGAGTTGAGTGGTAAGCAATATGTGGCAAGTTGATCCAGCTTTTAGAGTTCAATTTTTTATTTTCTGTCAGAGGTTCTTTTGTATGTTTCATCGGGGACATCTAAGTTTGACTTTGGTCCAAAACTTCTTCACAAAATTTTGTAAAGAGAATGACTCTTTGATGAATTGGAATGAAATAAAAGATTTCTTTATGTCTCATATGTCTTGATTATCATCTTGGTGTCTTTACTTATGTCTCTACATTTATTTCAACAACTGCTATATTCATAAAATTATATAAATAATGAATTTTCCAGCAAGATTTCATTCATAAAAAGACTAGCCTAAGCACTCATAATCAATACTTGTGAGTTAGGATATTATTTTTGATGGCTATAAACATAGGGTGACATTCCTGTCTATTTTTCTTTAGCCAAGAAGAATCTGAAAATGCTTGAGTAAGATCGTTTCATATCGTTTCATGAACACAGCACACATGTTTTAACTTCATCTTCTTTCACTCGCAGTATCCTCTCTCATAATACAATATTCTCAATAAAACAAGGCCACAATACAATTAACTCATAAAATAGGGTTTCCTTCTAGGGAAAAATACCCTAAAATAACTTCTACCCTCAGATCTGTGATCTTATAATGAATGGTACATATTGACTATGAAATTACAATATTTTACAAGATAAGTTTTCCCAATATTTTTCTTTTGGGATGCTTCCTCTGAATCTCCCACCAAGGGGGGGGATACAAAAATTTACTCCACCCCCCCTTGTCCCCCCTAGTGACATTTGTGGGGGGGAAATCCCCCCCACACCCCCCCTTTAGGGAATGGGGTCCAAGCACGACTGAAGCAAACCTATGAATCAAGAAGATAATCAAGCTCCACAACCAGCATGATGTTTCCACATATATGGTTGTCCTAAAAGAACAGCATATAATTCAAGTGGGGAAAAATCACACACTACCTCATATTTAAAGGGCTTGATGTCATAGGATAGGAAGCACTGTTGACTGACACGGATTTTTCATCCCTGGATCAACCATCCAATGGTATACGGTTGGGGGTGTGACATCATTGGAAACTTCAATATATTGACAACCTCAGTTGAGATTAGGTTCTTCTGATTCCCACTGTCAACAATGAAATGTAGTGGGGTCCCTTTTACCCACATCTACGAGTGGAAGAGGTGATCCCCCTCCTCAAGATCCCCTGGTTCTTTTGGTTGTATTGTTGTGGCCATGATGGTAGCAGTGGGTTCTACATCGATGATATTTTTTCCCTTTATGGTGCTCTAAATCAAATTCCGAGTTAGGTTCTTATTCTTTTTCTTTGAGCTCAACCACTAATGAATGTTTTGAGAGACATTCATCGGTGTTGTGCCAAGGGATTTTGTGGAACTCACACCATTTTCTGGTGTTTTTCTTAAAATTCCTGTTACTCTTATTTTCCTACATCTTGGACTAGCTCTATTGAGGTTAGCCTTCCTTGTTGATCTATCCTTCATTCTATGAGTTAGGGTTTCCTTTTCCATTCCTATGTTGTGGCACATTTTCAAACCCTAACTCTCACTTACTCCATTGCTTGAATTTCTACTTGATGTTTACTACATATTGATACGAAGCTCCCAATGAGGATATTCCTAAGAAATCCATATTTGTTTGGATATACCTATGCAAACCACTGCAATACTTCAAAACTAGAGGTCACTCAGAGTCTTTGATACCCAATTTTGAATGCAAGGTATGAAATATGTTAGTGTACTTTGACACCGTCTGGTCTCTTTTTTGACAAAGAGTCGTCCATCACATGTATCAGTCATCATAGTTTTTGATAGGGTATAAATCCTCCTTTAGGGCATCTACAAAATCCTCCGAAGTAGGTTCGCTCCCGAATGGTGTATATTCATCCGTGGTGTACTTTTCCTAGTAACTTTCCCACCTATATTTGACATGGGGAGGGGATTTAAGGAATGTGAAGGTGATCTTTTCACTGTCGGAATTTTTTTGGACAGAGTAATAACCTTCTAGAATATTCAACCATTTTTCTAGAGCATTTGCATCTATCTAGACTTCAAATAAGGGGATATAAAAATTGACTTGTACCTTGAATGGTGTCACACCTTCCAAATGGCTACTTGTCAAAGATGCCTTGTCCACCAACAGTAGTCATCGAAGGATCTAAGCAAATTTGTCCATCATCGCATTCCTTTGTCGCACAAGGCCTTCCTCGAGAAATGTATTGAAAGGATCTCCTACTCTATCATCTTTCTTTTCTTTTGCCATGGGAAGCCGCTTGGGCTGGCGAGAGTGGTTGTCCTCAAGAGAAACTATCTCGAGACCCAACTCTCCATATTATGACCTTGTTGGGGACATGATTTGAAAATGACAAGGAGAAGACTACTCTGATACCACTTATCTGAATTATTTTGAGAATGACATGAAGACAAAAATAAAGTAGAGATATAACAAGGAAATACACAAAGATATTGCCAAAAACACAAAAGTATAGTGAATCCCAACTTCTATTAATGAACAAGAGAGAAAAACATTTTAGAACACAAACTAGAAGAATGGGGTATCTTGTCTTTGAAAAGAGAGAGATGTTGGCTACGCTTCTTTCGCAACAATCTTTATATCACACTCCATTGCATGCTTGAAGGGCCTCCTTCACCTCAATTATATATGAGAGAGTGAGAGGAGAACAATTCCCATGATGCATGTGGGATAAATTAATCTAAGTTTATAAAATACCATGGGCATGTAAAACACTAGGACTTCTCAGACAATCACCCATCCCAATACTACTCTAGCTCGAGTGTGCTTAACTGCAGAGTTCTAATAGGATCCAGTGCATTAAATCTATGTTGTAGGAATGTACATAATACCACTAGGAAATCATTACATGATGTCTATAATAATAAATAAAGATGGTATTACATTCCATTCCCCATCAAAAGGGTGAATATCATGGTTTATAAAAACCATAGGCTTGAAATTGTGATTCAATGGAAAATGTGGATGGCCATTGAGATCCACTTGGATCAAAATTGTGCAATAAATTGATGTTGATGCCATCCTTCTACTCCTTAGCTTTCATAAGCCTCTAATTATCATACATATAAATCAACACATCTCTTTTTAGGCTCTTTATAGTCTCCACCAAATTCATTCTTTCCTCCTTGCCTTCCCCATGCCCATTTGATTTTGTTCCATCATTACCCATGCTAACATGCAACCCCTATTCATGTTCATGGGTGTAGCTTCTTTGAGCATATTCCATGTATCTGGTCTCTTTGTTGAACCAGTTTTTCTCTATCAATAATATTAAGTCTGCAAAATGTGCATGCAATAAGATTTGTTAAACAAAATAACTCAACAAATATATAAAATTATGCACAAAATTTCCCCTTAAGTGCACCCTTCATCCAGTGAACTTAATTCCAAACAACAAAATCATTTGTAATTTTGAAAAAAACCCAATTGGGTTTACTCATTCCTATATTTTGAGAAATATGACCAATTTTCACCTTCCTCCAACATCCAAGATGCTAGTTACATCCTGTTAATTTTTTTACCGCTTTCCCCTTTTTGGTACCAAATGCTACAAGAGTCTTCTCTCACCTCCTGTACACCTTTAGATACCTAGATTTGCAATCTGGCTCCATAGATGTCTTCTATGGTTCAATATATTTTCATAGACTACTCTTGTGCTTCAAACTGTCTTATGAGTAAGAATTTATTCTCTCTAGAAGTCAACTGGTACAAAAAATATACCCTACACTGATTAGCCTATAAATTTCTCATACGAGCTTCGTTTTGGAACAATTTATATCATTGGAAATTTATCTTCAATATATTTTATTTAAGATGCAAAAAATTTATGTAGTGCCTATAGAACTTATAGTATCAAAAATTAGAATACCTAAAAACATTGTTGATGACCTAAAAAATTCCCTACAAGATTAGGACTTGCAAAACACTGTAATTTTTTGAGAAATTTCAATGATTTCCTATTACATGGATGTTTATTTGGCATTATAGGTCCACCTGACATCTTGAGGTAAAGCCATGTTAGACTCCTTAGATACCTTGGTCCTGCCTCGTCAACCTTTGACACCTTCTAAATTATTTCTTTCATAAAATTTACCTTTAATTTACTATATAACGTAATAAAGTAATTTTAATTAACTTACAATGGACCCACCCATATCGGTTTCCACATATCATCCCTACACTAGGCTATGCCACTAGTGGGTCCCAAATTCCATTCCAAACATCCACCTAACACCTTCTCGTAGGCTGCGGAGATGGGCGGGTCCCATCCCACACATTTTTGTTGGTGTGCAAAGAACTTCTCTCCAACCTCGATCCAACAGGTGTGATCGGAGCATGATAAAAAACTCTTGTTGATTTCACATCCCCAACTTGTGCAAGGGTTAACATCCCTTTTTGATGTGAGAGTGGTTTCATTCAGTGCTACGTGGCATCATCCCATTAGCTTCACATTGCCAAAATCCTTGTTAAAATCCACCTTGCAAAAATGTGATACCACTTATGGTATCACTCCATACCACCTCACCAATGTGGCACCCACATCAAACCCTATCCCACCATCTCTCACTACTGACCATGCCACCTAAGTCTGCCACCATGATACCATGGACTTTCTAGCAACCAAATCTAACAACGGAGATGTGAGAAGATTCACGGTTGGTATTCATTTCGCATGGTGAAGTTGTTGGGAGGTTAATGACACCTCACAATGTGAAACTAGTTACCTCCCAATGATATGTGTTAGTCTCACATTCATTTTGCATCCTAAAGAGCTTCCTCGAAAACCACTTGATCAAGATGGGAAATCACTTATACTTTTAGTCACTCCTCCCATCACCCTGACATTGTGCCATTGACTGTCACCATGAACCTATCACCATGGAAGTCCATGTCATCACTGCCAAATCATTGCCATGTGGCCTCCGCATCACTGTTGATGTCATGTATGGAAAAATACTCAAATTTTCCCAAAATGGATAATTTCCAATTTTCGTACGGGCTCCATGGAAACTCTGAAATTAAGTTTTCTACTGCCAATTTCATAATTTTACATGTCAATTCAACTAATTCACTTGAAATTTGACACCTCTATGCCAATTTCTCAACAAATTTCACTTTAGAAATTGGGGCTTTTTCCCAATTTCGCCCCATTTCACTCTAGTTGTTTTGTAACTCCCAAAATTCAATTGATTCTAACCTTAAAAAATTCCCCAACAGAGGTTAAAATTGGGGATTTTAACCCTTGGGAGGAATTCTCTCAATTCCTCATGAAATTCCCCAAACTATTGCTAAAGAAAATATTGTCAAACACATTGTTGACGTTCTATGAAATTAGTTTTTTCAATTTCATCTTTCACATGCTAACAAATGGCCCATGCAGGGTCGAACTTGTGGCTCTGATACCACATTGTAGCATCCCTAGCCACCTAGGTTGGGCCATGCCACAATTGTTTTCCTTTTATACCATTATTAACTAAATATGCTTTGTATATGAACACACATGCAATCTAACCACATACAATCCATGCATTATCATGAACAATTACAATAAACATAATTAAACATATTACACATGAAAATTAGCATGTAAATACACATAAAAAAACACTTATATTTTAATTAAAACCATTGACTACATGTATACCTCAGACATTCCTCCCAGCCATAGACTCTACTTCTCATAAACTCTCAGCAAGAGGTCACCCCCAAGCTGAGACTAGAAACTCCATCAAGGAAAAGGAATCCTAAGCTGGGATAACGTCTATCAATCATCAGAAGTATGCTCAGGCTAAGGTGCCAAGTCCAAAAAACTTTCCCAACCTACAACCTCTCATTCCCCTTAGCCTCTCCCACCTCAGTAAGTGTGCCCTTTCTCTTCTCGACATTCCTTCGCTGCCCCACTTCCCTTCTGGGGCTTCAACAATAGGACGAACAAGAATTCTCAGATCTTTGTAGTTGTATCCTAGTACATAGGGAAACAATTATGTTTTTTTCTCTCACTTAGAGAGATTTCCCATGGGCCTGAAAACCCACTTCTTCATCATCCACATAGGTCTAACAACCTGATTCTTCAACTCAAATGGGTTTACTAGATAAAAACAACTCCAAAAGCACCCAGGTTCAGGTATGAAAGATGATGGAAAGAAGGTAAGAATGGTCAAATTGAATGAAACAATGAATGAGAATAATCATAAAATACACTAAGTTTCACCAATATATTTGTATGTTCCCAACTTGACACTTGTCATGATGGGAACTACATGGGCCCCACTTGGAGATATGTTCCCCACTTTAGGAACTTAGGATAAGATAACTCATGATTTAGACTTTAGGAATAATATTAATATAATATTTTCTTGGGATTAATCCCCCTTGGCTTAGCCCCCCTTCCTAGACTCTTAGCGCCCCTTTGCCTTTTAGTGGATTTATATTCCCCCATACTCTTTTTGTTTGGTTGGTTTGTTGCAATGATGTATTTTCTTAATAATATGAGTGTGATTACATATTACAATTATAGTATCGTTGGAGTTTTAACATATGGTCTCTCCATCCTAATAACCACATAGGAACTCAGGCCTCAAAACATATATACAAAGGTACTCTAGCCCAAAATATACTTTCTCACCATCTTATAAAGTATATGTACAATTACAATTGGGGTTCAGCATAGTGTTATTACACTCTCTACCCCACCCCCTCTCCCACACTCTCTCACTATCACTCTTGATATCTCTCTCCCTATCATCTCTCTCCCTATCCTCTCTCTCCCTATCATCTCTCTCCCTATCCTCTCTCTCCCTATCCTCTCTCTCCCTTGCATTTGTTATGAGGAAAATATCTCTATGGCTAGGGTGAACCACAACAGACAGGTATGACCACAAAAATCAACTCAATTCCAACATATGCTATATAAACCAATGTTCAAGAAAGATAATAAAGAGGCCTACCTCATCCAAACGTTTGATGATGTCCACCGTTGAGCACTTCGACTCAAATCTTTATATATGCAACAAGTTCTCAACAAACAAGAAAAACAAGCATATAGTGATAATATAAAAGGTTAGCACATTAGATAGCATAATCCATTAATATAAAAAACAAACATGCCCATGGATAAAAATTCATATATTTGCAAGATATCAATTAGACGAGAAAGGAGTATTTCTATTAATAAATGATCAACAAAAGCAAAAACATTACAGACTTCTATATCGGCATAGTTTGAAACCAAGAAACCAAGTTCCTTCCAACTGGGCATCCACCACTTCAATCCTCCATTAAAAGCAAGATCATAGAAGGGAGACAAAGAGGTTCTCCATCAATAAGGGAAGATCTTGGGGGATGAACATTGTTTTCAGACTTAAAGGACAAAGGGATGCAAACTCAATAATGAAGCAATAATTTCTCCAAAGTAACTTTTCTCTCAAAGTTGAATTCTCTCCTC
>ML806771.1:189629-202649 GCA_009831015.1 Picea engelmannii | reverse complement strand
GTTGATATAGAATGGTTTTATGGATTACTTAATTAATTTTATGAACAATATATGCTCTCTTTCCCTACCATTATTTCACTTTTCTCTAATTACAAACCCCTCACTTTCCCATATCTTTTTTTCACTCCCTGTTCCTAAAATTTAATTATAGTTAAGAGAATTTTGTATTGTGACAGTTTGAAATCGCAATTTCTTGGATGGATTACAATGACATGTTCCTTGGATTAAATTACAGTTGGTTGTGTGTTTTCGGTGAGCAGTAACCATGATTCTTTTCCCCCTCATGTTAAAATTTTTCTCTCAATACAAAACCCTCGCATATCCTAGAACCTTTTGTTCACCCCCTGCTCACTAACAACAGTTAAGCAATTTGTATGGATTGGATTGCATGAGTCTGATATGTTGTTGAGACAATATTTATTTCATATTTTTAAGGAGTTGTCATGTATGGTTGTTAAAAGAACTATTTTATAATCAAACATGCATGTGGGAATGAGATTTTTTAGCCGAGGTAGACATGGCAGAGGTAACCGAGGAAGAGGTAATTGGAACAGGGGCCCTAGAAGGCCTAGATTCTCCATTCACTTTGATGCTAACTCAGAGAAGTTAGGACAATTATTTCAGGCTGGATTTTTCAATTGGATTAGGCAAGGAGTGGTCCAACCTAGGCCTGAAAATCCTCCCTTCCAAGCTCCATAATCCCCTGGTATTCCCATGCCCCCTCATGTCTCATCGCAACCCAAGGTTCTTGAAAATGATGGATCGCAAGAGATTGTCCACCCAACAATCTCCCAACATCGTGGATGGCCCAATTTTTCTTTACCTACTCCCCCTCATGTCAATCATATTGTCCAAGTTGCCCCTGTCCACTCAACAGTTCAGTCCTCCCATGCTAGAAAAAGGTTGAAAACCAAGTCCCACCATGCCCCTGACAAAGGAAAAGCCATTGTTGCCCCTTACTCACCCTCCAATGGCTCTGATAAATCCATGTCCTCCCGGATGCATTTGAGGGGTGATTGTTCTCATGTGATGAGCAATATTAGGCCTAAAGGCTCAGCACAACCAAGGGCAGATTCCGATAGATCGAAAGGTGACAACAACAACAAGGGAAATATTGCATCTCAAAGTGCAAAATATGGATTTAAAATTTTATTTTATTTATTGTTGATAACAGTTGACTTCAAAAGTTTTGGACAACCTGTTTTTTGGATATATGAGTAATATATTTTTGGAAATAATTTCAAATATCAATGAGATAAATTGTCAAACATGAATGTGATGATGGGAGTCACAAGGAGGGATGTTTTTTTAAATTGACTAGTTATGTTAAGATTTTTAAGAGCTAAAGGGTAGTCACAAGGGGTCCCACCTACTAGTTATTATTTATTTAAAACCCTTATTATGATTTATTACTTTTCCCCCTAACTAAAAAGTTGGTTGAGTTTTTTGTTAACTTAACTAATGAAGTAGTTTAACTACTTCAACCAATTCTAATCTGCTTAAAGGAAAAAGGAAAGGGAGGAACATGAGGAGAATAGAAGGATAAGCATACTAAGGTTTTCTCTTTGAGTTTGTGTTGAGATAGTTCAGTTTTCATTCATTCCTTAATTGATCATAAGCCTAATTATTTTTTATGATAGCAGGGTCTTATTGTAGGCAACAAGATTCAGGGTTGGATTACATCATTCAAAAACTTGTTTTTTATAGGTGTTGATCTATCTTTGATAGTCTGTGTAGACTTGTCTGTTTGTGAATTAGTTTTCATGATTGACAAAGGCTATTGTGCAGAGTTGAGTGGTAAGCAATATGTGGCAAGTTGATCCAGCTTTTAGAGTTCAATTTTTTATTTTCTGTCAGAGGTTCTTTTGTATGTTTCATCGGGGACATCTAAGTTTGACTTTGGTCCAAAACTTCTTCACAAAATTTTGTAAAGAGAATGACTCTTTGATGAATTGGAATGAAATAAAAGATTTCTTTATGTCTCATATGTCTTGATTATCATCTTGGTGTCTTTACTTATGTCTCTACATTTATTTCAACAACTGCTATATTCATAAAATTATATAAATAATGAATTTTCCAGCAAGATTTCATTCATAAAAAGACTAGCCTAAGCACTCATAATCAATACTTGTGAGTTAGGATATTATTTTTGATGGCTATAAACATAGGGTGACATTCCTGTCTATTTTTCTTTAGCCAAGAAGAATCTGAAAATGCTTGAGTAAGATCGTTTCATATCGTTTCATGAACACAGCACACATGTTTTAACTTCATCTTCTTTCACTCGCAGTATCCTCTCTCATAATACAATATTCTCAATAAAACAAGGCCACAATACAATTAACTCATAAAATAGGGTTTCCTTCTAGGGAAAAATACCCTAAAATAACTTCTACCCTCAGATCTGTGATCTTATAATGAATGGTACATATTGACTATGAAATTACAATATTTTACAAGATAAGTTTTCCCAATATTTTTCTTTTGGGATGCTTCCTCTGAATCTCCCACCAAGGGGGGGGATACAAAAATTTACTCCACCCCCCCTTGTCCCCCCTAGTGACATTTGTGGGGGGGAAATCCCCCCCACACCCCCCCTTTAGGGAATGGGGTCCAAGCACGACTGAAGCAAACCTATGAATCAAGAAGATAATCAAGCTCCACAACCAGCATGATGTTTCCACATATATGGTTGTCCTAAAAGAACAGCATATAATTCAAGTGGGGAAAAATCACACACTACCTCATATTTAAAGGGCTTGATGTCATAGGATAGGAAGCACTGTTGACTGACACGGATTTTTCATCCCTGGATCAACCATCCAATGGTATACGGTTGGGGGTGTGACATCATTGGAAACTTCAATATATTGACAACCTCAGTTGAGATTAGGTTCTTCTGATTCCCACTGTCAACAATGAAATGTAGTGGGGTCCCTTTTACCCACATCTACGAGTGGAAGAGGTGATCCCCCTCCTCAAGATCCCCTGGTTCTTTTGGTTGTATTGTTGTGGCCATGATGGTAGCAGTGGGTTCTACATCGATGATATTTTTTCCCTTTATGGTGCTCTAAATCAAATTCCGAGTTAGGTTCTTATTCTTTTTCTTTGAGCTCAACCACTAATGAATGTTTTGAGAGACATTCATCGGTGTTGTGCCAAGGGATTTTGTGGAACTCACACCATTTTCTGGTGTTTTTCTTAAAATTCCTGTTACTCTTATTTTCCTACATCTTGGACTAGCTCTATTGAGGTTAGCCTTCCTTGTTGATCTATCCTTCATTCTATGAGTTAGGGTTTCCTTTTCCATTCCTATGTTGTGGCACATTTTCAAACCCTAACTCTCACTTACTCCATTGCTTGAATTTCTACTTGATGTTTACTACATATTGATACGAAGCTCCCAATGAGGATATTCCTAAGAAATCCATATTTGTTTGGATATACCTATGCAAACCACTGCAATACTTCAAAACTAGAGGTCACTCAGAGTCTTTGATACCCAATTTTGAATGCAAGGTATGAAATATGTTAGTGTACTTTGACACCGTCTGGTCTCTTTTTTGACAAAGAGTCGTCCATCACATGTATCAGTCATCATAGTTTTTGATAGGGTATAAATCCTCCTTTAGGGCATCTACAAAATCCTCCGAAGTAGGTTCGCTCCCGAATGGTGTATATTCATCCGTGGTGTACTTTTCCTAGTAACTTTCCCACCTATATTTGACATGGGGAGGGGATTTAAGGAATGTGAAGGTGATCTTTTCACTGTCGGAATTTTTTTGGACAGAGTAATAACCTTCTAGAATATTCAACCATTTTTCTAGAGCATTTGCATCTATCTAGACTTCAAATAAGGGGATATAAAAATTGACTTGTACCTTGAATGGTGTCACACCTTCCAAATGGCTACTTGTCAAAGATGCCTTGTCCACCAACAGTAGTCATCGAAGGATCTAAGCAAATTTGTCCATCATCGCATTCCTTTGTCGCACAAGGCCTTCCTCGAGAAATGTATTGAAAGGATCTCCTACTCTATCATCTTTCTTTTCTTTTGCCATGGGAAGCCGCTTGGGCTGGCGAGAGTGGTTGTCCTCAAGAGAAACTATCTCGAGACCCAACTCTCCATATTATGACCTTGTTGGGGACATGATTTGAAAATGACAAGGAGAAGACTACTCTGATACCACTTATCTGAATTATTTTGAGAATGACATGAAGACAAAAATAAAGTAGAGATATAACAAGGAAATACACAAAGATATTGCCAAAAACACAAAAGTATAGTGAATCCCAACTTCTATTAATGAACAAGAGAGAAAAACATTTTAGAACACAAACTAGAAGAATGGGGTATCTTGTCTTTGAAAAGAGAGAGATGTTGGCTACGCTTCTTTCGCAACAATCTTTATATCACACTCCATTGCATGCTTGAAGGGCCTCCTTCACCTCAATTATATATGAGAGAGTGAGAGGAGAACAATTCCCATGATGCATGTGGGATAAATTAATCTAAGTTTATAAAATACCATGGGCATGTAAAACACTAGGACTTCTCAGACAATCACCCATCCCAATACTACTCTAGCTCGAGTGTGCTTAACTGCAGAGTTCTAATAGGATCCAGTGCATTAAATCTATGTTGTAGGAATGTACATAATACCACTAGGAAATCATTACATGATGTCTATAATAATAAATAAAGATGGTATTACATTCCATTCCCCATCAAAAGGGTGAATATCATGGTTTATAAAAACCATAGGCTTGAAATTGTGATTCAATGGAAAATGTGGATGGCCATTGAGATCCACTTGGATCAAAATTGTGCAATAAATTGATGTTGATGCCATCCTTCTACTCCTTAGCTTTCATAAGCCTCTAATTATCATACATATAAATCAACACATCTCTTTTTAGGCTCTTTATAGTCTCCACCAAATTCATTCTTTCCTCCTTGCCTTCCCCATGCCCATTTGATTTTGTTCCATCATTACCCATGCTAACATGCAACCCCTATTCATGTTCATGGGTGTAGCTTCTTTGAGCATATTCCATGTATCTGGTCTCTTTGTTGAACCAGTTTTTCTCTATCAATAATATTAAGTCTGCAAAATGTGCATGCAATAAGATTTGTTAAACAAAATAACTCAACAAATATATAAAATTATGCACAAAATTTCCCCTTAAGTGCACCCTTCATCCAGTGAACTTAATTCCAAACAACAAAATCATTTGTAATTTTGAAAAAAACCCAATTGGGTTTACTCATTCCTATATTTTGAGAAATATGACCAATTTTCACCTTCCTCCAACATCCAAGATGCTAGTTACATCCTGTTAATTTTTTTACCGCTTTCCCCTTTTTGGTACCAAATGCTACAAGAGTCTTCTCTCACCTCCTGTACACCTTTAGATACCTAGATTTGCAATCTGGCTCCATAGATGTCTTCTATGGTTCAATATATTTTCATAGACTACTCTTGTGCTTCAAACTGTCTTATGAGTAAGAATTTATTCTCTCTAGAAGTCAACTGGTACAAAAAATATACCCTACACTGATTAGCCTATAAATTTCTCATACGAGCTTCGTTTTGGAACAATTTATATCATTGGAAATTTATCTTCAATATATTTTATTTAAGATGCAAAAAATTTATGTAGTGCCTATAGAACTTATAGTATCAAAAATTAGAATACCTAAAAACATTGTTGATGACCTAAAAAATTCCCTACAAGATTAGGACTTGCAAAACACTGTAATTTTTTGAGAAATTTCAATGATTTCCTATTACATGGATGTTTATTTGGCATTATAGGTCCACCTGACATCTTGAGGTAAAGCCATGTTAGACTCCTTAGATACCTTGGTCCTGCCTCGTCAACCTTTGACACCTTCTAAATTATTTCTTTCATAAAATTTACCTTTAATTTACTATATAACGTAATAAAGTAATTTTAATTAACTTACAATGGACCCACCCATATCGGTTTCCACATATCATCCCTACACTAGGCTATGCCACTAGTGGGTCCCAAATTCCATTCCAAACATCCACCTAACACCTTCTCGTAGGCTGCGGAGATGGGCGGGTCCCATCCCACACATTTTTGTTGGTGTGCAAAGAACTTCTCTCCAACCTCGATCCAACAGGTGTGATCGGAGCATGATAAAAAACTCTTGTTGATTTCACATCCCCAACTTGTGCAAGGGTTAACATCCCTTTTTGATGTGAGAGTGGTTTCATTCAGTGCTACGTGGCATCATCCCATTAGCTTCACATTGCCAAAATCCTTGTTAAAATCCACCTTGCAAAAATGTGATACCACTTATGGTATCACTCCATACCACCTCACCAATGTGGCACCCACATCAAACCCTATCCCACCATCTCTCACTACTGACCATGCCACCTAAGTCTGCCACCATGATACCATGGACTTTCTAGCAACCAAATCTAACAACGGAGATGTGAGAAGATTCACGGTTGGTATTCATTTCGCATGGTGAAGTTGTTGGGAGGTTAATGACACCTCACAATGTGAAACTAGTTACCTCCCAATGATATGTGTTAGTCTCACATTCATTTTGCATCCTAAAGAGCTTCCTCGAAAACCACTTGATCAAGATGGGAAATCACTTATACTTTTAGTCACTCCTCCCATCACCCTGACATTGTGCCATTGACTGTCACCATGAACCTATCACCATGGAAGTCCATGTCATCACTGCCAAATCATTGCCATGTGGCCTCCGCATCACTGTTGATGTCATGTATGGAAAAATACTCAAATTTTCCCAAAATGGATAATTTCCAATTTTCGTACGGGCTCCATGGAAACTCTGAAATTAAGTTTTCTACTGCCAATTTCATAATTTTACATGTCAATTCAACTAATTCACTTGAAATTTGACACCTCTATGCCAATTTCTCAACAAATTTCACTTTAGAAATTGGGGCTTTTTCCCAATTTCGCCCCATTTCACTCTAGTTGTTTTGTAACTCCCAAAATTCAATTGATTCTAACCTTAAAAAATTCCCCAACAGAGGTTAAAATTGGGGATTTTAACCCTTGGGAGGAATTCTCTCAATTCCTCATGAAATTCCCCAAACTATTGCTAAAGAAAATATTGTCAAACACATTGTTGACGTTCTATGAAATTAGTTTTTTCAATTTCATCTTTCACATGCTAACAAATGGCCCATGCAGGGTCGAACTTGTGGCTCTGATACCACATTGTAGCATCCCTAGCCACCTAGGTTGGGCCATGCCACAATTGTTTTCCTTTTATACCATTATTAACTAAATATGCTTTGTATATGAACACACATGCAATCTAACCACATACAATCCATGCATTATCATGAACAATTACAATAAACATAATTAAACATATTACACATGAAAATTAGCATGTAAATACACATAAAAAAACACTTATATTTTAATTAAAACCATTGACTACATGTATACCTCAGACATTCCTCCCAGCCATAGACTCTACTTCTCATAAACTCTCAGCAAGAGGTCACCCCCAAGCTGAGACTAGAAACTCCATCAAGGAAAAGGAATCCTAAGCTGGGATAACGTCTATCAATCATCAGAAGTATGCTCAGGCTAAGGTGCCAAGTCCAAAAAACTTTCCCAACCTACAACCTCTCATTCCCCTTAGCCTCTCCCACCTCAGTAAGTGTGCCCTTTCTCTTCTCGACATTCCTTCGCTGCCCCACTTCCCTTCTGGGGCTTCAACAATAGGACGAACAAGAATTCTCAGATCTTTGTAGTTGTATCCTAGTACATAGGGAAACAATTATGTTTTTTTCTCTCACTTAGAGAGATTTCCCATGGGCCTGAAAACCCACTTCTTCATCATCCACATAGGTCTAACAACCTGATTCTTCAACTCAAATGGGTTTACTAGATAAAAACAACTCCAAAAGCACCCAGGTTCAGGTATGAAAGATGATGGAAAGAAGGTAAGAATGGTCAAATTGAATGAAACAATGAATGAGAATAATCATAAAATACACTAAGTTTCACCAATATATTTGTATGTTCCCAACTTGACACTTGTCATGATGGGAACTACATGGGCCCCACTTGGAGATATGTTCCCCACTTTAGGAACTTAGGATAAGATAACTCATGATTTAGACTTTAGGAATAATATTAATATAATATTTTCTTGGGATTAATCCCCCTTGGCTTAGCCCCCCTTCCTAGACTCTTAGCGCCCCTTTGCCTTTTAGTGGATTTATATTCCCCCATACTCTTTTTGTTTGGTTGGTTTGTTGCAATGATGTATTTTCTTAATAATATGAGTGTGATTACATATTACAATTATAGTATCGTTGGAGTTTTAACATATGGTCTCTCCATCCTAATAACCACATAGGAACTCAGGCCTCAAAACATATATACAAAGGTACTCTAGCCCAAAATATACTTTCTCACCATCTTATAAAGTATATGTACAATTACAATTGGGGTTCAGCATAGTGTTATTACACTCTCTACCCCACCCCCTCTCCCACACTCTCTCACTATCACTCTTGATATCTCTCTCCCTATCATCTCTCTCCCTATCCTCTCTCTCCCTATCATCTCTCTCCCTATCCTCTCTCTCCCTATCCTCTCTCTCCCTTGCATTTGTTATGAGGAAAATATCTCTATGGCTAGGGTGAACCACAACAGACAGGTATGACCACAAAAATCAACTCAATTCCAACATATGCTATATAAACCAATGTTCAAGAAAGATAATAAAGAGGCCTACCTCATCCAAACGTTTGATGATGTCCACCGTTGAGCACTTCGACTCAAATCTTTATATATGCAACAAGTTCTCAACAAACAAGAAAAACAAGCATATAGTGATAATATAAAAGGTTAGCACATTAGATAGCATAATCCATTAATATAAAAAACAAACATGCCCATGGATAAAAATTCATATATTTGCAAGATATCAATTAGACGAGAAAGGAGTATTTCTATTAATAAATGATCAACAAAAGCAAAAACATTACAGACTTCTATATCGGCATAGTTTGAAACCAAGAAACCAAGTTCCTTCCAACTGGGCATCCACCACTTCAATCCTCCATTAAAAGCAAGATCATAGAAGGGAGACAAAGAGGTTCTCCATCAATAAGGGAAGATCTTGGGGGATGAACATTGTTTTCAGACTTAAAGGACAAAGGGATGCAAACTCAATAATGAAGCAATAATTTCTCCAAAGTAACTTTTCTCTCAAAGTTGAATTCTCTCCTCGTTTCCATAGCTCAAAATTGGCTTCTTTATAGCCTTAAAAATGAAATTGAAGGGCCAAGTAAAAAAATTTCCAATATATGGAAGGCCAAGGATCAGAGATCTCTTGTCATTAATGGAAACCTGACATTTAATTTTGATTTTCTGGCACAAATCCCAATGTACACGGGTTGTAGTGGAGAAACTAGTGTATACGCATGTTGTATGACTTGCAAGGTGCGTACAAGTGGAAAAATATTTATTTTTGTCTGTAGATTCATTAATCAGGGAAAGTAAGTCTCCATAGGGAAATGGCGTAAGGCCCTCTAACAAGATTGCATAGGGTGAGGCAAATATTTCTCTAAGAGATTCCCCCAAATGTGTGAGGTCATAGGAGTAACTGCGATGGTCGAAATACATTATAAATAACCCATAAGTGGAGTGGTATAAAACCACATGGACGAACTTGATTTCTCATTACATTTTGTATGGACTTTGCATACATGGCTGCCAAAAATACACTGCAGATCCATGTGGAAATATACCAAACAAGTGTCTGTGGCCATAAAATAGGCAAATACAAATGAGGTTACATGCCAATAGCTATCATAGTCATGAACAAGGCCCAATAAATCCAGTCTCAAAACCAATATGAAGATATCTATCTACCGTAGAGTACAATCTGATCTCCCATGATCACTAGAGTCATATAGGTACTGGTCCAATGAAAAGGAAGAAATAGCTCAGGCAAGCTGCGGCCACATAATGATGTCTTCAACTCTTTTACACAATCTGCCAAAGGTGCAAGTCTACATCATGTGAAGAAAGGAGTTGAGGTTGAACATAATGAGACATCATTTGATTACCGGTCATTGATGTATACCATTAACAAACATGAGACAACCTACCGATAATGAAAGTAGGTATCAAGGCACCGAGTACATTCTTACAAGTGTGAATAGAGGATTCAGTGTTGAAAACCTGGAGAATCCATAGATCAGGAGACATTGATGTATTCCCAATTGTTGATGGCGAGAGAGTGTGCCACTAATGACTGCAAACCTCAAGGTACTCATAAGACTCTAGATCTCATTTCCAGATAATGGGCTGATGTTGATGGAAAAAGACTAGCTGAAAGGAGAGAATTAAGGCATATCTCATCAGTCAGCACGAGGTACAAAGCAGGAGATTAATGATTTGGTGGGAATAGGACGAAGAACAATTTCACAAACCAACGACCTTGTGCATATTTTGTGTGTGCCCAGTGCAAGAAGTACACGAAAAAGGCCCTTTGAATAACATCCAATGATGGAAACTGTTGACAAAGGAAAGGAAACCACCAATAAGGCTAATGGTATCCAAGACACTACACAAATCCCAATGTGTGAATATATGTCTTGTCGTCAAAAACAAGGGAAACCACCCAGTCAATGACCAATGATGAAATGTCAATTGTTGGGTTCTAGGTTACCTACCAATGATGAAAGTAGGGTCAGGTTGCATGATAGGACTAAAGTATCATGTGATTCTGAGACTAAATGAGGGTATGGTTGACACGCAAAGTCAAGATTTCTGAGGAGTGGACAACACAGGTTGATAGACTTCCTTTGAACAAGAGCATGAGACATACGGTGGGCTGTGGTAGCATAGAACCAGTGATAAAATCATGAGATTTGGGAGACATCAATCAAGTTCTCTGTAGGGACTGGAAGAGTAACCAGTCAGTAGAGAAGACTTAGTAATGAGCTCAACTTCTTAAGGTCATGCTAAACCCAAAATTATGATGAAAGGAATCAAATAACTTTGTGCTTTGTTCAAAGGAGACATGATTGCTACCAATATAAGATAATACTCCCTTCTCACCCATATTTTTTTGTTTTTTCATAACAAACGAGTGTTATGATACAGAGGAGGAAATGCGTGTCGCAAGTAAGAAAATCTAGTTCCAGTAGTGGAACGTACCTATGCTCAATGCAAGGAAGTGCATGCAAGAGATGGACACTCAGGGGATGTTCCCTCCTAGGTATAGGGTGTCAAATTGTGAAGGATATAAATAAGGCTCTACTTGGTTGAGGATGCAAAACTGCTGAGGCAAACGGTTTATAACGCAAAGCGAGAACCAGCTATAGGCTCAATACTGCAAGCAGGGGCATGAGATGCAATCACAACTTAACACCAAAAAATGTCTTGTTTCATATCTTTTAGTCTACTTGGTGTGAAAAAGGGGTAAACTTATGCCAAGTAGACGTCTTTTCAAATCCAACTTACGAGTGTGAAAATGACAATTTCACTCGGTGATCTTTTCTATTTTTGGTAAAGAGTCAGAAAAGAGCTTAACTAAGACTCATGATCTTTCAAATCCAATTTAACGAGTGTGAAAGGGACAAATCACTCGGCAATATTTTTTCTTTTTAAATATGAGATGGAAAAGAGCTTAAATTAACTCGTTTGGTTGTCCATGGGGTAAAAGGTCGCATGTTTATAAATGAGAAATGAAGCTCGACATAAAGTCAAGTACAAATTGTGAGGGACTCCTGGTCCTGATGGAGAAATCTTTGCATGGGCACCAAATGCAGTAGGGGATCTAACTAGGGAACCCATGTTCGGTAATGACTTTATAGTAGATGGAAGGTTTTGTGTCGCAACAAATGGGTTCGTACCTAAGGCATAAAGAGCAGTAGTCATAGGATAATGAAAAAATTCATAATGGAATGGATACCTATCCTATATGATGGGTAATGAATATACCTACCCAAGGTGACAAATAGTCGAAAAAGTACTGAAATCTGCAAGAATCCCAAGTTAAAACTGCAAAAACCAACTCGATCCACTTTGGTATATAAACCAATGTGCAAGCAAGATAAGAAAGAGGCCTACCTTGTCTAAACATTTGATGATGTCCATCATTGAGCACTTCGACTCAAAGCTTTATACCTACAACAAGTTCTCAACAAACAAGCAAAGAAAGCATTTAGTGATAATATAAAAGGTTAGCACATTAGATAGCATAATCCATTAATATACAAAACAAATATCCCCATGGATAACAATTCATATATTTGCAAGATATCAATTGGATGGGAAAGGAGTATTTCTATGTTTGAAGAGAAAACATTACAGACTTCTGTATCGACACGGTTCAGAACCAAGAAACCGAGTTCCTTCCAACTGGGCCTCCACCACTTCAATCCTCCACTAAAGGCAAGATCATAGAAGGGAGACAAAGAGTTTATCCATCAATAAATGAAGAGCTTGGGGGCTGAACATTATGTTTAGACTTAAAGGACAAAGGGATGAAGACTCAATAATGAAGTGATAATTTCTCTAGAGTAACTTTGCTCTCAAAGTTGAATTCTCTCCTCCTTTCCATAGCTCGGAATTGGCATCTTTATAGCCTTCAAAATGAAACTGAAGGGTCGATTCAGAATGTTTCCAATATATGGAATGCCAAGGATTAGAGATCTCTTGTCATGACATGGAAACCCGAAACTTAATTTTGATTTTTTAGCACAAATCTCGATGTACATGGGTTGTAGTGGAGTAGCCAACGTATACAAATGTGTTATGACTTGCAAGGTGCGTACATGTGGAAAAATATTTATTTTTGTCTCTAGATTCATTAATCAGGGAAGGTAAGTCTGCATAGGGAAATGGAGTAAGGCCCTCTCTGCAATATTGCATAGGGTGAGGCAAATCTTTCTCTAACATCATCTACCCCCCTCTTCCACCACTCCCTATCCCCCACTCTCTCTCTCCCTATGTCAA
>ML806771.1:172262-189444 GCA_009831015.1 Picea engelmannii | reverse complement strand
CACTTATTTCTCTTTGATTTGAACTATCCTACCATTGGTAAACAAACCTATGTTGTATGTAAGGATGTTAATAATTTTACATCCTATATTTTTAAGAATAACACCAAAGTCATAGTGCCTCATGTTGTTATGAGTTCACTCTTTACACAAAAAGAGATGAGAGAATGGCTGGGAAATTTTATTATTTTAATCCAAGAGTTTGATATTGAAATAAAACTGGCCAAAATACTTTGGGTTCAAGGATTTTGTATATTGGTTGCAAAGTCTCAATACTTACAAGTTCGGATAGGACTGGATGGGAAAATGAGTTGTATGTGTGCTCTAACAAAGTACTTTTTGTCCCAACCAATAATGACTCTTGGTACTCTAACCTTTCATATTTTTTTTATCATGGTGTGTGACCTAATCACTTGAATTAAAAATAAAAAAGAGCACTATGATTGAAATCATCACAGTATCATCTAATAAATTCAATTTTATTTCGAAAAAACCATGATGGAGTATTATTATTATTCCTAGATAAATATGATGTAGAAAAGGTATTGAAGGATGTTCATGATGGCCCAGTGGATGGGAATTTTGCAAGAGAAAGCACAACCCATAAAATTATGAGGGCAGGTTACTATTGGCCAACTTAATTTAGACATTCTCATGCATATTTCAGGAAATGCAAGGTTTGTCAGTTAAGTGTACAAATGGATATAGGAAGGAATCTATCCCATTGCATCTAGTAACCATTTCTAAACCATTTGAACAATGGGGCATATATATTATAGGCAAAATAAATCAACAGTCATAAAAACAACACAAATAAATCTTAACAACAACAAATTATTTTACACAATGGTCAAAATCCATTCCCCTCAATCAAATTAATGAAAGGGAAGTCATTCAATTTTTGGAACAACAACTAATTACCGGGTTTGGGGTACCATATATGATTGTGCTTCATAATGTTTCTTATTTTTCTTGTACTCTTTTGACTAAATTTTCACTTGAGAAAGGGTTATCCTTAGGTAGTCTGCCAATTACTACCCATGGGGAAATGGTGTAGCAGAGTTTACAAATAAGAATTTAATTTGTATTCTAAAGAAAATTGTTACTGAAAATCATAAGAATTGGCATAATGATTTACATAATGCATTATGGGCTAACAAGGTGACCCCTAAGGAAGTCGTAGGAACTTCTCCATATTTTCTTGTTTATGACCAGGAAGTAATATTAGCAATGAGTATCTATCTCCCATCCCTGCAACTATCCCAAGATTCTAGAGGTCATCCTCTCTCCAATATGCAAGAATGCATTGATAACCTTCTAACACTGGAAGAGGAAATGGAAAAGGATAAAACGATATTTGTCACTCGTCATCAGTGGGTGAAAGGTGGTTTGATAGGAATCAATATTGGAATACTAATTTTAATGTGGGTGTTCTAGTTCTAAAATTAGACAAAGTTAATGAACCTAAGGGAAAACTCTCTAAAATCCATAATTTATGTATTGGTCCTTACCAGGTAGCTAAGAATATTGGGGCTGAGAAGATTAGAGATAGAACATGTCAATTATGAAGCTTGGGAGGTGAATTGGATTCTCTCCATGTAAATGGCTAGAGCTTCAAAAGATATTTCATCTAGCTTCTCCATGTGAGTAAGTTTTGTACTATAGTTCTATCATTGTTTTTCTTGTTTTCTTGTTTTTCTTTCATTTTTGGTTTGATTGTTGTTTTAACATAATTCACTTTTTGTTTTTCCTGCATGAATTCATTAGTTTTGGTATCTTGACAATAGTGTTTAGTTTTCATAATTTGGTGAGGTATGGTAAAACCAATTCTCATGTATCATACTTCGTCTATTCAATACCAAAAGTAAGGGGAATTAGTTTTGAATAGAATTAAACTCAGGAGATATTTATAATTTTGTATACATATTGGGGAAGAAACGTGTTGTTTGATATGTGGTTAGGAACCAAATATCAATATAGCATAGAACAACCTCATAATAAGTACTCAATGCCTTGAAAAAGAGATAATTTTAGATAATAAGCCTCTTCGAGGGGGAAACATCCTTATAAACCACATAAATTTACAAATACAAGATGATTCCAAATGAAAAGGTCTCCTTGGTGTATATAGGACACTAAGAGGTACAATTACAGCTAATGGACCCAAGCCTACATAAATAAAATAACAATACTAATGTAATATGCACTATTTAGGGCTTAGCATGCCCCTCCCCTTTAGACAAGTGTTTTCCTCAACACTTGAGTCATTATGGATGCTTCTATATAAAAGACTCCTCTTTCCAAGTGGAATCTTTAGTAGGTAGTTTCCTCCACTTAATGAGATACTTCAAAATGGATCTATTCCTTAGTTGGTGAATTCTTGTGTCATTGATAGCTTTAGGCTCCAATATGATTTTTCCTTCCTCTTCAAGTTTTGGAAATATAGTTTGAACTGGGATCTTGTCACCTATAACCTTCTTTAAGCACGAAACATGGAAAACTGGGTGTACTCATGAAGATGCAGGAAACTCCAAATTGTATTCCATAGTACCAATATTTTGCAACACCTTATAAGGGCCATAGTACTTTGGTGATAATTTAATATCCTTCTCGGCTTTCTTGAGGGACATCTGTTTGTATGGTTGTAGTCTTAAAAACACCCAATCCCCTACTTCAAAACTTATTTCACTACAATGTTGATCTTCTTGTTGTTTCATGTGATTTTATGCCATGGTCAAGTTGTCCTTTAAGATTTGGAGAACTTGTTGTTGATGCTCTATGTGTTTTTCACTGCTTGAACCTTAGATTTTTCTTTTAGAGAAGAAGTGATGGAAGGACGATGGCATCCACTGAGTGCCATAAATGGTGTCATTTGTGTTGCATTATGAAAGGAAGTGTTATACCACCATTCTTCCAAGGGTAACCATTTGAACCATTGCATTTCTTTATCAGAGAAAAAGCAACAAAGGTAGCCTTCTAGACATTTCTTCATTATCTCTATTTGTCCATCAAATTAAGGTTGATAGGATGAGATATGAGCCAATTGAGTACCCAAATAAGAAAATATTTTTGTCCAAAAATGTCCAGTGAAGATGGGATCTCGGTCTCTTACAATAATATTTGGGCTTCCATGTAGCTTTTGAACTGTCTCCATGAATGCAGTGGAAACTATACTAGTTTTGAAGGGATGAGAGAGTGCACAAAAGTGTGTGTACTTGGTCAGTCTATCAAAAATCACCATGATGACACTATTTCCTTCAGACTTCGGTAACCCTATGATGAAATCCATGGAAAGCTCCTCCCAACACTGAATTGGGATGGCTAATGGTTGTAAAATACATAGGCTCTTAATTGTTTCCACCTTATTTTGTTGGAAAACTAGACATTCTTCCACAAACCTTTGAACATCAATTTTAAGGCCATCCCCAAAAACTTCCTTCTTGAACCTATGGTAGGTTTTCAAAAATTCCAAGTGACTTCCTACCAGAGAGGTGTACAATTCCAATAGTACCTTTTGTTTGAGTTGGGAGTTCTTACATAAATATAAGTGATCTGTGTACCATAGTGAATCATTTTTCCATGTAAATGTATCTGATGCACTGGAATCTTGCTACAACCTTTGAATGAGATTCTACACGATTTATTTATTCTTCCATTCATCCCTCGCTTCTATTATCCAATTGGGTTGGATGATCAAGATAAAACAAATAAAGGCCTCAACATGTTCATCCTTTCTTGAGAGTGCAATTGCCACAACAATTTGCTTCCCTTTTTTATAGATGATTTCAAAATAATAACCTAATATCTTGGTCACCCATTTTTTTTGTTCTTCTGAAGACAGTCTTTGTTCCAAGAAGTATTTAAAACCATCATGATCTGTTTTGACCTTAAAGTTCCTACCTATTAAGTAAGGGCACCATTTCTTCAATGAATGTAGTATTTCTATCATTTCCTTCTCATAAATGGGTTTATGTAAGTCCTTTCCCTTGAGTGGTCGACTTTAAAAAGCAAGGTGCCTTCCTTCTTTCATTAGAACAACACCAATACCATTTCTTGAGGCATCACATTCCACAATAAAGGTTTTTATGAAGTATGGTGTGGTCAAGATAGGAGCTTTGCACATTGCCTCTTTAAGTTGTTCAAAAGCTTGAGTTGCCTCTGGAGTCCATGAAAATTCATCCTTCTTAGTTAATGTTGTTAAAGGTGCCGCTATTCTTCCATAGTCCAAACAAACTTGTGGTAGTAATCTATCAAACCCAAAAATTCTCTAATATTCTTCAATGTTTTTGGAATCGATCATTCCATCATGGCCTTAATATTGTTAGGGTCTACCTTGATACCTTCATGAGATACAATATGATCCAAATAATTGTTGACGGGAGAAATTGTCCGTCCATCAATTGAGAGAGTGGAACCGGTCCGGGGTTGTCTAAATAACCCAAGCCATTTGGAATGAACCACCCTGATGGGTTTAACGGCTCCATTGGCCACTCTAAGGTCCTAAGAAAACCAAAGAGAAAACTAATATAAACTAAATAATCTATCTAAAACAAATAAAACAAACTAAAACAAACTAACTAAAACTAAATACAAGAAACTAAACTAACTACTAATAAATAAAAACAAACTAATACACTAATCTAATTAAAACAAACTACTAAATAAATTAAAACTAAATATAAACAAATCTAACTATTCTACTAATTACTATTACACTAACTTCATTAATTAACCGTCTAACTACTAATTGAATTACAACTTATTAACAAATATACAATATCTACAAGTTGTAGATTTGAATAAAACCAGTAAAACTCATTTGCTTTCTTCCCTAAGACAACCAAAAATATATTTTTGATTTTCTATATTTTATGAAAAAGAAATAAAAAACTTACTGAAATTAAATGATCTAATATACTAATTCTACATATACCTAACTATATTCTAACAAATACATTAACAAACAAATAGAAAATTGACCTGGAAACGCTCCTAATTTGTCCTGTGTGTGATGACTTCGAAGCTGGTCGGAGGAAGGAAACTTGCACCGGTTAATCCAAAAGCTTCTCGTAAACGATAAGCTGCACTGCTCTTTGAATTGTTAACAGGACAAACAAGACATAAAAAATCATAACAATTATATGATTTATAAATCTTTGCAATAAGGGAAACCTGTTATGAAAAAACTTATACTTAATAATTCAACTCATGAAGAAGAGAAATTTGTGATTCACAAACTGAATTAAGCAATTGCTATGTTTTTTATACACTTGGGAGAAATCAGATATGGATTACAGTGATACGATTATATCATTTGCACATGATTAAGATAGCTAAAGTAGTCATTAACCAGATGCAAATTGATATACACAACATGAAACAAAATATTCATATCATGAGAAGCTAAAACTGTAACAAAACACCAAATTCTGCCTTAGTCTGTATTAAAACTCCATATCCTTGTTCTCCCATGAATGAGGATGATCATTATTCCAAAAATAATAGGTATTTATAAGTCTCTCCACAGGGTCAAATCTCCCTGTGGATAATATCAAACTGTTTTACATAATCTGGGAAGATATTCCCAAAATCAACTAAACTAGGAAATTAAAATGCAAGTGAAATATCTCAAATATCCCATAACTACTCATCAAATCCACTGTAATTTCGAATTCATCTGCAATAGACCAAAAAATATCAAGTTAGAAAGATATTTCATTAACAAAACAATAAAAATCTAATTCTACAGACTTAGCTATAGAATCATCTGATTCTATAGCTAGTCTAAAATAACATACAAGATCAAATAGAAATCAAATCAAATCTTTTTTTAAAAAATCAAATCCAATTTTCTTTCAATAAACATTAAAAATGAATCACTAATGATTCAAATGATTTTATCATTCAAATTAAACAAAATCAAAAGTGATTCAATAGAAACAAGGGTAGGAATACTTTGTTTCACAGTTACCATAAAATCAGGTCGAACAGTAACAAGACTGTCCCATATCCAATTAAAATCAAATAGGATCAAAATCCAATAACCAAATAGAGAAACAAGCATGCTCTGTTTCGATTACCATCATAGTCGGGTAGACAGAATCGAAACCAAGCAGTTTTACAAATCGTTTCTCATCCAATTCGAAAGTAGTGCAATCAAGCAAATCATATGCAACGTTGTGTTTTTCCAAAACAGAAGATACGATCAGATCAAGATAGAATCGTTTTACAATTATTATAATTGTTATGACATTAAACGGTTCGCGCCACATGTAAATTAATTCAGACAGATACGAGGATCAATTCATACAAAATCATAACCAGATTGATTCATCTTTGACCACAATCACGATAGAGTTGACATAAGTGATAATTGATAAAATGTGCATATAAGCTCGATTTGATTTGAACGAAATCAATAATTCCAAACAAATCGCGACTAGGTTTAATATAGAAACAAATCATGAATTCAATCTCATTTGACAAAACCAATTGAAATAGCATATCCATCACAAATACGAATCCAACAGATAACAGGGTCAAGCTGACAGTAAACCAATACGAAGTAGCCGACTGGGTTTTTCATAGAACCGTTTATGAATTGTTTTGGATATATTTTAACAGGATCATATTCAGAATAATTCGAATTGTATCCCCGTTGATCGAAGGCCATATGGGACATGAAACCGTAACAATTAACCATACCACAATTGTTTCCAATCATAACTTATACATTATAATAAAATCAAAACGACATACGATTGTGTTCAAAATTGAATATGGGAAACAACTTGTGTCTAGAATAGATACAATGACTTCAATTGACATCAGTCATTTTAGCTAAATTAAACAAATCAAATCCATACTAAGATCCAATCAAATCGATGAAAAATCCAATCGAAGCTAAAATGGGAAAACAAATTTCATTAATCAAAACATAGCTATGTCTAGAATGCATACTTATGTGACAGAGCAAATCCACGCTGTAAACAGAGCTATTTGAAATCGAGTTCGAGTTTGTTATATGAACAAGTGATAGACATACCAGTGAGGCTGCTCAAGCTATGCCAACTTTGAATTCATGACCGTTGTAGCTGATTCCACATTTTTAAATAAAATAGAGCCTGTCGTCCTCTGTTTCTTATTAGTGACTTGCAATTTAGCCTTTTGACTGGTAAGCCATGCAACTTGGTCCTCCAATGAATGAATTCTAGACTGTAGCATTGGCACATCAAGATAATATCTCTCTAACCATGAGCTACATTGATCACAGGGTGGCACTATAGGTTGAGGCAGAGCAGGAGAGGGTTTGGATGAATGACTGGGGGTGTCACAAGGCAGCTTAATGCCTAGGTAGTTAGGGTCATTTTGTAGGCAAGGGGGCAGGTTTGTCACAAAGTCATATGAGGGTTTGGCACATAGACCTTTCGAATAGGGGTATTCACTAGCCAAGAAATGCTCCACTTCCGAGTCGGAGTCTTCACTCACCATGATAGGGCTAGGATTGACCAGAGGTTTTGGCTTGTTCCTTGCCATTCAAGAAACTAGATGGGCATTCTTTTTTCCTTTGGCGTTTGCAGTGGGTTTGGCTTTAGGATTTTTTCCCATAGGCTTAACAGTATCGACATCCTTGGTTACAGAGTGGGGTAGGTCGATAGGTGAGTCGGGCAAGGGTTTAGGTAACAGGATGTTGTAGGGTACCAGGGGTACAGCCTTGTCCTCGGTCACCACAGGTTTGTCAACCTGTGGAGGAGTCAAATCCTCAAAATCATTGCGAGCGAGGAAATCGTTCCAACAGTCTCCATGTAACACCAAATGATAGACAATAATAATTTTAACCAGCCCATAGTGAAAAAGGCTGCTATCGTCCTGGTTCCTTTTGTATTTCTTAGACATTTTAAACAGGCTCCTAAGCAGATAATAGGGCATATTGAGCTGATATCCCATAAAAACCATAAGTAAACAGAGTTGGTGTAAGAAAAAAAAACCGTACCTACCTTCGCAGGTGATAAACTGTTTGATAATCATCAATAAATCATGCCAACGCTGTTTCAGCATGGTCACGGGAAAACCTTTGTCACAGGAGACAACCTTACGCGACTGGAAGAGCAGTGTCCAAGGGAATTCTTCTGCTTTGCAATTTTTGGACCATCATTGTCCGGTGGCAGGCAAACCCATAGAAAGGCTGATAAACTGCTCGTCAATTTGCAATTGAACATCACCGACCTTGGCTCGACAGCCATCAAATGTCATGGCAAATTGCCTAGCAACGCAGAGGTTAAAACCCTCGAATTTATGTATGAACGGGAGCCACCCATTGTCCTCGAGGTCACTGCGGGCACTGTCGAACATCAATAGATCCTGGCTACCATTGGGTTCAGCCCTCACGACTGGAGCCATGGTGCAAGCACATGGTAAGGGTTTGGTTGAAAAAACTAACGCGTAGGAGCAGAGATGTCTGGTATAACATCAATGAACGATCAAAGGGGGAGCATTAATGTGCACATGCGAGGGTGGTGGAGTTTTCCACTGCCATGCACAATAGTAATGGAAAAGTACAACCGCCAATTAATCCTCTGTTCAATCAATCATAACATAGTTCAAAACCAAACTATTCGGCCAACCAACAAATTAAACGATGAGTGATATGCCAATGCGCCATTAACCATAATCTTTCAAACCATGAATATTCAATGTGAAATCGAACTCAAATGTTAACCAAGCGCCATTGCATAAATGTGTAATCAAACGTTTTAAAACCTTGTGACCATCGATTTTATAAAATTGACAAACCAAGAGCTATAACAATAAGGATCACATCATATAAAAAAACAAATAAACCATGACCCCTATGCAATTTGATGACTAGGCAAGTCCCAAACAATATAAATCTATATTCTCAATGCCTTACCAGTTTAATAAAATCAAGTTATGCAACCAATATAAAAATGTCCAAATGGGCATAGTTTGAAAATTCCTTTTAGCCACATAATGGTAAACCAAAGGTAAGTGCCATTCAAAATATCAATGAAAAGATCATGACAGTTCAAATAACGATGGAGGAGTTTTCACGCTTACAGTCGTGAAAACTAAATTGAGACCAATTTGCAAGTGTCGCAAGAAATGAAAATATTGTCTATTTGCAAAAATGCGACGACAATTTGAAGTTCAGAAGATATAGGTGTAGGCATCTTATAGGGAAATAGAAAAAAATGAATTGGCTGCCAACAATGGCGACACACTGGTAGAAGCAGTTATCTCTGTCAAAAGAAATAAATTCAGATTAAGACAGCAAAGAAAATTTCAACTCAAAAATGACAAAAACGACAACCAGAAAATCGTACAAACATCATCATTTACCATCTTTTCCAGCGATGTTTTAAAAGATGAAAACCAATAATAGTCTTAAGATCAGCAAGTCACAATATTAATGATAAAATCTTCAATACTGTTGTCATGGCCACTACTGCCAGCAGGCATCCATAGCCTCGACAGGGTTTCCATTTAACGCACTCCAACATATGTATCCTGTCAAGAAGTTCTAGATCAGAATAAAGGACATTAAAGAGGTTTCTTATATTTTTTCACAGATTTTCATATACCTGACATTGCTTCGCTGCCAGCAGGTCTGTTCAGTACCTCGGCGAAGTTGTCTTGGTGCCATGCATGCATTTACCCACTGCCAGTGGACCTGTTCAGTATCTCGGGGGGTTTACAAGCACTTCCCATAGCTCTTATTAATATTTTTATTTTGTTTTCTTTTGTAGATATATAGCTGAGCGGGGTGACGCTGAAAGCCTTGGTATTTTAACATATTTTTTAGACCTCATCAGAATTTTTTAACACTGTCCTTTATTCAGCTCCAGAAATGTTTTGTTTACAAAAACAACTTACTATGACAGGGAGACATCTTTTTGAGTCATTCCTTTACGGAAAAGGAACAGCGTAAAAAGATAATAGATGATCATGACAAACTTTGCTCAGAGATTGAAATCAGTAAACTTCTTTCAAACAACAAAATTTTCCAACATAAATATCAATTAAGCAATACATCACTGATGTTTGTACAAACTTTCAGAAGTTATTTCAGTGAAGAAAATTTTCTATGGTCTTTGTCTGAATGGCTCAATGCACAGGTATGCATATTTCAAAAAAAAAAAAAAAACCACAAAAAACTGATGAATTCAAATCAAAACCAAAACAGAAAGTAAACAAAAATGCAAACAAAAGAAATATTTACATAATAATACAAGGGTAGTTATCAAGCAAAGTATCTTTTCAGGGCTTGGCCATTCACTGGATAGGTGTCAATTCAAATTTTCTTTGGTCTTTTTCTGAATGGCTCAATGCACAGGTATGCATATTTCAAAAAAAAAAAAAAAACACAAAAAACTGATGAATTCAAATCAAAACCAAAACAGAAAGTAAACAAAAATGCAAACAAAAGAAATATTTACATAATAATACAAGGGTAGTTATCAAGTAAAGTATCTTTTCAGGGCTTGGCCATTCACTGGATAGGTGTCAAGCTTCCCTTCGAGATTCTATAATCGAAAGGAACTAGGACCCAACTTTTCAGCAATTAAAAATGGCCCAAGCCATAAGTTTTGAAACTTGGTGTGCTCACCCTTTCCTTCATGTGGTTTGTCCCACTTCAAGACGAGATCGCCTACTTCAAAATTCCTATCAAAAGCAGAATTAGAATCAAACCATCTTTTAATCAATTGTTGATGTTGATCTAATTTACGCTTAGCTTGGGTTCTTACTTCTTCCAACTTCATCAAAGCGTTAATATGGCTTTTTAAAGGGGGAAAATCTTCTTCTAGGACTTTTTGTGACAATTGAAGCGAAGGAAGAAGAATGTGAGGTGGCAGAATGGCTTCTCTGCCATAAACAAGAAAAAAGGGGGAGTTACCTATAGCGGCTTTGGGTGTTACCCTGTCAGCCCACAGTGCATTCAGCAGTGCATTATGCCAGTTTTTGTGATTTTCAGCCACGGTTCTCTTGATAATTTTGATCAAGTTCTTGTTTGTTGATTCTGCTAAGCCGTTGCCCTGGGGGTAGTAACTAGAAAAATAATTTAGTTTTATTCCTTTCTCCAAAGTGAACTCACTCATCTCAAGAGAAGAAAAGTATGAAGTGTTATCAAATACTAGACAATCAGGGATACCGAAACGAGTGATAATATTCGAGTTCAGAAAAGCGATCACCTGACTGGTGTTAACAGTTCTTAGCGTGGCGGCTTCGGACCATCAAGTAAAGTAATCTGTGGTTGTCACAATATACTTATGTTTTTGTGAGGATGGAGGGTTAATAGGACCTATGATATCAAGGCCCCATTGCTGGAAAGGAGAATCGACTGAAACGGGTTGCAAGGGGAAGGCTGGTTTTTGCAACCGCCCTGATGCTTTCTAATAGATGATGCATTTACAACACAAGGCATGTGCGTCTCTAAAAAGCATGGGCCAGTAGTAACTGGCTCTTAAAACCTTATGAGAAGTGGTATCGCCACTGAAGTGACCACCAGCTTCTCCTGCATGCAACTCAAGAAAGACTTTTTCTGCTTCATCTTTTTCGAGGCAGTGCATTAGTACGCCGTCAAAATTCTGACAAAATAGTATACCATTAACTAGATGAAAGGAGGCAGACTTTAGTCTCAATGCTCTTCTCTTGGTGGGGTCAAGGTGACGGGGTGCTGATCCATGTTCAAGACAGTATCTAATATCATCGTACCAAGGACTTACGAGGTTTTGTGCGCAACAAATCAAACTTTGATCGCGTTGTTCTAGGTTTGACGTATCACTATCTTCTCGTTGTCCTATTTCTGAATCAACAACCAACTTACACAATTCTTAGTCTCTCACGATCTATGCTAGGGTGATCTCTAAGTCATACTCCTGCAAGGAGGTGACCTAGTTGGGTCTCTTCTCTCTTAACTCCTTTTGCACTAACAAGTTCCTTATGGCAGGGTAGGGGACAATGACCTTTGTCCTTGACTTCAAAAGATAGGACCGAAAGTGCTTAACTTCTTTGAAAACAACGTAGGCCTGCGGATCTACTGCTGGGTAGTTAAGTTCAGCACCTTTGAAAGCATAGCTCATAAAGGCGATGGGTACTTCATTGTTCTCGGAATTCTTTTGAGTTAGGACCGCGACATAGGAACTATCAAAGGCAAAAGTATAGAGTGTAAAATCTTGAGAGAAGTCAGGGCTCATGAGAGACGGAGCGTCTATTATGGCCTTCTTTATGGCATTAAAATCTTGGTTTTCTATGGGTCCCCAGTGATATTGGGTGTCTTTCTTAATCAGGTTCTAGAGAGGCCTGAACATTTCGGAGAAACTGGGGACAAATCTTCTCACAAAATTAATCTGGCCTAGGAAAGACTGCATGGATTTTTTGGATGTAGGTGGGTGAAGTTTAGCAATGAATTGAGTCCTCTCGGGGTCAATAATCATCCCATCACTAGACACAATGAATCCTAGTAATTTACCCTGTTCTACTACAAAGATGGACTTCTTGGGGTTCAAGGAGATGCCATATTTACGACATCATAGTAGAACGGCTCGTAAGTGAGCTAGATGATCGTCTTTGTTTTTAGAATAAACGGTCACATCATCTAAGTAAACTACTGTGGAGTGATTGATTAAGCCTCGAAAAGAAATATCCATTGCTCTCTGAAAGGTAGCACCAACATTAATCAATCCAAAGGGCATTTTGCGATATGCGTAAGTGCCCCATGGGGTACGGAAGGTAGTTTTTAGTTGGTCTGGCAGAGACATCAAGACTTGGTTGTATCTGGAGAAACCATCCAGTAAGGATAGCCTCTCAGAACTAGATACTTGTTGAAGGATCTGTTCCATGGGAGGGACGGGATAATTATCTTTCTCAGACGCTTGGTTGAGGTTTCGAAAATCGACACAAAGTCGAATTTCCCCATTTTTCTTCCGAACTGGGACAAGGTTGGATACCCATTGAGTGTGTCTTATAGGAAAAATTATTTTAGCACTTAGGAGTTTATTCAACTCTTTTTGAACGGTCAGTTCTAGTTTAGGATGCATTTTCCTCAGTTTCTGTTGGAAGGGTAAGGTTTGGGGCTTCATCGGGATGACATGCTATATAATATTAGGATCAAATGTTTTAAGATCATCGTAAGTCCATGCAAAGACATCCTTGAATTCTTTAAATAATTTAACAAAAGAATCTTTTTCTTGCTTAGAACATCCCAAGCCTAAGTTGATACACTGAGGATTTTTACTAGTTCCTAAATTGACTTTTTCGTAAGATAGTGAGGAACTATTGGTTTTGCAATTGACCGTCTTTTTTAATTTATCTTCAAAATCATAAAACTTTTCTAATCTAACAACAGATTTGGGTATGTAATTTACCATGTCCGATAGAGCTTCAGGAGATTTCGGATTAGGTATTACCATAAAGTCGTGCAAATTATCGTCGCGTGTTTGTTCATCTATCACTGCGCCTTGAAAGGTTTCTTCCATGTGCAGAAAGTTAATGATCTACTGGTCATCATCAAATACTCTCCAGTTTGTAATATTGTCAGGAACAGATGGTTGAAACAATAGCTCCACGTAGAATGCGTTTGGGGATAAGCCTTCTGCAGGAAGAAGTTTAGAGGCTACATTAGCTAGTAGATCTGCTTCAGCATTATTTAGTCTAGGAATGGAATTTATATTAAAAGAAGAAAATTTGTTCATTAAACTCCATACCTCAAACTGGTAACTTTTGAGATGCGGGGAAAGACAGTGTATAGAGTCTCTTACCTGTCTAACCACTATTTCAGATTTGTCGAATACAATCAGATTTTGAATGTTCATGTCCAAGGCTTTTCTGAGACCTTGCAGTAAAGCCTCATATTCTACGATATTGTTTGTACATTCAAATTCTAGTCTACAAGCCATTAATGTCTTGTTACCTGCCAGATCGATAATTATGCAGCCTGCACCAGCTCCTTCTTTAGACTTGGAACCGTCGAAATATAGAGACCAAATTTGATTTCCATCGAGCTCATGGGACTGTTGCATAGAAGTTGTTGGTTGCACGTATGCTACGATCTCAGACTATTGTTATGGATTGTTGATAGGTGAAACTTCAGCCATGAAATTTCCGAAGAAGGTGTCCATCCCTTGGACTTCAGGTGAATCAACAGGAGGTGTGTATGATTCATTGGAGTCGTTCAAATCTGTGACCATGAACTTAAGGTAACGCTCATGATTAACCCTGATCTTGTTGGGCTTACCGTTCTCTGGAAGCCACAAATGAGACCAGTCCGTTGCAAAGTAACCATGTAGCTGCTTCGACCAGTCCCTGCTCAAAAACATACCATATACTTCTGGAATATCCACCAAAATTATATCAATAACCTGATGAACCTTTGGGTTAGACGATAATCTAATCAATACATTTTTTAGTTCGCCTATAACTTTTACATCTGTTCGATCAAGTTGTATGATTTTTAAAGAAGATGGTTCCACTTCATCGTTAATCTTTTGGAAAACAGACCAAGGCATCACATTTGATGATGCTCCTGAGTCAACCATACAATTATGCACATTTATGTTGAAGATTTCAAAAGTTAAAAGAAAAGGAGGTACATTCTTGCGAGTACTTAGAGTAGTAGCTTGTGGTTTCTTACTCGCAGTTTCTAATGCTACTTTATCTACATTATTTACATTATTTACATTATTATTTACAGGAGTTACAGGAAGGTTTCCTTTATCTTGAGGATCAGGGTTATTTTTAGTGGAAGTCTTCTACGGAACTTTGCTTTGCACAACCTTGTTGCTGGTTGGATTACCATTCTTGCCATTTTCTGAAATGTTTTTCAACATTTTCTGTAACAAAAATGGAAATTTCAACAACTCATAAATAGAAATGTTAGCCCTTAATTTTTTAGGATCTTCAACAACATCATAATCTAATTTAGGGCTGACATTACTCTGTTTAGTTTCTGCTAATTTAGATGGCTTTGGAGGTGAAGTTGTAGTGTTCTCGGCAGGAGGTTTACTTGCTGACTTACTCCTAGTGTTGTAAGGGTGAACAATCTCGAAGTTAGCTTGAAAGATGATATCCGAGAAGTGTCCAAAGATGTTTGGAGAAGACTCTTCTTCTTGAGATATTTCCTGCTCGACTTCCTCCTGAGGGATTTCAGGAGGCATCAAGTTATCTTGGGCTTCTAAAATTGTCTGAAGAGCACATTGCAAACTTTCTAGGTTCAAGCCTTCGGGGTTTGGATTAGGCCGGTTGGTAGGAAAAGGCTTTCGGAAAGGAGGTTTGTAGGGTCCTTTACTCGAGGAAGCTTCTTCAGTCGACCTTTTTAAATATATAACTTGATTAGACAATTTTTGTACAACTTTAGTTAAATTCTCCAAATCAGAGTTTTCGGGTTGTGTTTTTCTTTGTGTAGGTCTAGGGAGAATTTCAATCTTCTTTTTGGAAGAAGAAACAGTCTCAGTTTCATTGCTAGAAGAGTCCTTAAGACAAAGTATGTCTTTTTCAATCTGAGTAGCCTCTTTGAAGGCTTCTAACAACGTGGCCTTTTTAGATCGTTTAACCCAAATAGCTATACTTTGATGAAGAGCTTTAGTGTAGTAAGTTATTACAAGACTCTCAGCAGGCATAGAATCTACAAGGATTCGATTTTTAAGCGTTAGGAATCTTTGATTAAAATCTTTAACTTTTTCTTTTGGGTTCATTTTTAAACTTGAAAGATCCATGACTAAGACTTCTGGAGGTTTACCATCTCCGAATTTTTCCAAAAAGCATGACTCAAACCTTTCCCAGGACACGATGGTATGGGGATATTGGGCAAAGTACCAAGTGGATGAATTACCCTCAAAAGTATAAGGGAACAACCTACAGACAACATCTTCATGTTCAACATTACGGAGTCTAATGGCTAACATAAATTTTTTGATATGATCTTCAGCTATTTGTTTTGAATCGGGATCGAACTTGGGAAGCCATTTTTCCGGGTGCTTAGGTAAAGGGTGCTAGGCTCCAGGTATAGCTATAGCATCCTTGTCCAACCAGGGTCTAGAAGGGTTGTTCTGATTTTCCATTGGGGTAGTGGGTGTGGAAGGCTGAGAAGGTGAATTTCCTTCGTCTGAAGAGGAATCTCCTCTAGAAGAGGAAGGAGATGAGGGAGGTGGTGAAGGAGGTATCCCAGATCCTCCTGCAACAGGATTTGTGTTTGGATATGTAGGATTCATAGTGAGGTTAATATCACCTAACTGTTCTCTGATATCAGAGAAGTCTAAAGGTTGACCCCATGGACGGTTTGGTTTCCTAAGACGAGCTAAGGCACTATGTGTTTTAATAAGAGATTGACGGATAATCTCTTGTGTATCACCACCTGTAGGATTAGGGGTTGCTGGCTCAAATGTGATCTGTGGATCTTCGGTTGAAGTAGTTGCTGTTTGAGGGGGAATATTATCTTGTGAATGGCTTCTATTCACTATAGGTGATCGATTAGGGGGGGGGATGAGTCTTGTGACCGCCTTGTGCCATTAATTAATTTTAGGCCCTCCTTCTAGCACCATTTGTTGACAGGCGAAATTGTCCGTCCGTCAATTGAGAGAGTCGAACCAGTCTGGGGTTGTCTAAATAACCCAAGACATTTGGAATGAACCACCCTGATGGGTTTAACAACTCTGTTGGCTGCTCTAAGGTCCTAATAAAACCAAAGAGAAAACCAATCTAAACTAACTAATCTATCTAAAAATAAATAAAACTAACTAAAACTAGCTAAAACAAGCTAACTAAAACTAAATACAAGAAACTAAACTAACTACTAATAAATAAAAACAAACTAATACACTAATCTAATTAAAACAAACTACTAAATAAATTAAAACTAAATATAAACAAATCTAACTATTCTACTAATTACTATTACACTAACTTTATTAATTAACCATCTAACTACTAATTGAATTACAACTTATTAACAAATATACAATATCTACAAGTTGCAGATTTGAATAAAACCTGTAAAACTCATTTGCTTTCTGCCCTAAGACAGCCATAAATATATTTTTGATTTTCTATATTTTATGAAAAAGAAATAAAAAACTTACTGAAATTAAATGATCTAATATACTAATTCTACATATACCTAACTATATTCTAACAAATACATTAACAAACAAATAGCAAACTGACCTGGAAA
>ML806771.1:156815-172212 GCA_009831015.1 Picea engelmannii | reverse complement strand
TTAAATGATCTAATATACTAATTCTACATATACCTAACTATATTCTAACAAATACATTAACAAACAAATAGCAAACTGACCTGGAAACGCTCCTAATTTGTCCTGTGTGTGATGACTTCGAAGCTGGTCGGAGGAAGGAAACTTGCACCGGTTAATCCAAAAGCTTCTCGTAAACGATAAGCTGCGCTGCTCTTTGAATTGTTAACAGGACAAACAAGACATAAAAAATCATAACAATTATATGATTTATAAATCTTTGCAATAAGGGAAACCTATTATGCAAAAACTTTTACTTAATAATTCAACTCATGAAGAAGAGAAATTTGTGATTCACAAACTGAATTAAGCAATTGCTATGTTTTTTATACACTTGAGAGAAATCAGATATGGATTACAGTGATAAGATTATATCATTTGCACATGATTAAGATAGCTAAAGTATTCATTAACCAGATACAAATTGATATACACAACATGAAACAAAATATTCATATCATGAGAAGCTAAAGCTATAACAAAACACCAAATTCTGCCTCAGTCTGCATTAAAACTCCATATCCTTGTTCTCCCATGAATGAGGATGATCATTATTACAAAAATAATAGGTATTTATAAGTCTCTCCACAGGGTAAAACCTCCCTGTGGATAATATCAAACTATTTTACATAATCTGGGAAGATATTCCCAAAATCAACTAAACTAGGAAATTAAAATGCAAGTGAAATATCTCAAATATCCCCTAACTGCTCATCAAATCAATTTCGAATTCATCTGCAATAGACCAAAAAATATCAAGTTAGAAAGATATTTCATTAACAAAACAATAAAAATCTAATTCTACAGACTTAGCTACAGAATCATCTGATTCTGTAGCTAGTCTAAAATAGCATACAGGATCAAATAGAAATAAAATCAAATCTTTTTTTTTTAAATCAAATACAATTTTCTTTCAATAAACATTAAAAATGAATCACTAATGATTCAAATGATTTTATCATTCAAATTAAACAAAATCAAAAGTGATTCAATCGAAACAAGGGTAGGAATACTCTGTTTCACAGTTACCATAAAATCAGGTCGAACAGTAACAAGACTGTCCCATATCCAATTAAAATCAAATAGGATCAAAATCCAATAACCAAATAGAGAGACAAGCATGCTATGTTTCGATTACCATCATAGTCGGGTAGACAGAATCGAAACCAAACAATTTTACAAATCGTTTCTCATCCAATTCGAAAGTAGTGCAATCAAGCAAATCATATGCAACGTTGTGTTTTTCCAAAACAGAAGATACGATCAGATCAAGATAGAATCGTTTTACAATTATTATAACTGTTATGACATTAAACAGTTCGCACCACAGGTAAATTAATTCAGACAGATACGAGGATCAATTCATACAAAATCATAACCAGATTGATTCGGCTTTGACCACAATCACGATAGAATTGACATAAGTGATAATTGATAAAATGTGCATATAAGCTCGATTTGATTTGAACGAAATCAATAATTCCAAACAAATTGCGACTGGGTTTAATATAGAAACAAATCATAAATTTAATCTTGTTTGAAAAAACCAATTGAAATAGCATATCCATCGCAAATACGAATCCAACAGATAACAGGGTCAAGCTGACAGTAAACCAATACGAAGTAACCGGCTAGGTTTTTCATATAACCGTTTATGAATTGATTTGGATATATTTTAACAGGATCATATTGAGAATAATTTGAATTGTATCCCTGTTGATCGAAGGCCATATGGGACATGAAACCGTAACAATTAACCATACCACAATTGTTGCCAATCATAACTTATACATTATAATGAAATCGAAATGACATACGATTGTGTTCAAAATTGAATATGGGAAACAACTTGTGTCTAGAATAGATACAACGACTTCAATTGACAGCAGTCATTTTAGCTAAATTAAACCAATCAAATCCATACAAAGATCCAATCAAATCGATGAAAAATCCAATCGAAGCTAAAATGGGAAAACGAATTTCATTAATCAAAACATAGTTATGTCTAGAATGCATACTTATGTGATAGAGCAAATCCACACTGTAAACAGAGCTATTTGAAACCGAGTTCGAGTTTGTTATATGAACAAGTGATAGACATACCAGTGAGGCTGCTCAAGCTATGCCAACTTTGAATTCACGACCGCTGTAGCTGATTCCAAATTTTTAAATAAAATAGAGTATGTTGTCCTCTGTTTTTTATCAGTGGCTTGCAATTTATCCTTTTGACTGGTAAGCCGTGCAACTTGGTCCTCCAATGAATGAATTATGGAGTGTAGCATTGGCACATCAAGATAATACCTCTCTAACCACGAGCTACATTGATCACAGGGTGGCACTGTAGGCTGAGGCAGAGCAGGAGAGGGTTTGGATGAATGATCGGAGTGTCACAAGGCATCTTAATGCCTGGGTAGTTAGGGTCATTTTGTAGGCAAGGGGTTAGGTTTGTCACAAATTCATATGAGAGTTTGGCACACAGACCTTCCAAATAGAGGTATCCACTAGCCAAGAAATGATCCACTTCCGAGTTGGAGTCTTCACTCACCACGATAGGGCTAGGATTGACCGGAGGTTTTGGCTTGTTCCTCGCCATTCAAGAAATTAGACGGGAATTCCTTTTGCCTTTGGCGTTTGCAGTGGGTTTGGCTTTAGGCTTCTTTCCCATAGGCTTAACAGTCTCGACATCCTTGGTTACAGAGTGGGGTAGGTCGATAGGTGAGTTAGGAAAGGGTTTAGGTAACAGGATGTTGTAGGGTACCGGGGGTACAGCCTTGTCCTCGGTCACCACAGGTTTTTCAACCTGTAGAGGATTTGAATCCTCAAAATCATTGTGAGCGAGGAAATCATTTCAACAGTCTCCGTGTAACACCAAATGATAGACAATAATAATTTTAACTAGCCCATAATGAAAAAGGCTGCTATCGGCCTGGTTCCTTTTGTATTTCTTAGACATTTTAAACAGGCTCCTAAGCAGATAATAGGGCATATTGAGCTGATATCCCATAAAAACCATAAGCAAACGAAGGTGGTGTAAGAAAACAAAACTGTACCTACTTTCGCAGGTGATAAACTGTTTGATAATCATCAATAAATCATGCCAACGTTGTTTCAGCATGGTCACGGGAAAACCTTTGTCACAGGAGACAACCTTACGCGACTGGAAGAGCAGTGTCCAAGGGACTTCTTCCGCTTTGCAATTTTTGGACCATCATTGTCCGGTGGCAGGAAAACCCATAGCAAGGTTGATAAACTGCTCGTCAATTTGCAATTTAACATCACCGACCTTGGCTCGACAGCCATCAAAGGTCATGGAAAAATGCCTAGCAACGCAGAGGTTAAAACCCTCGAATTTTTGTATGAACAGGAGCCACCCATTGTCCTCGAGGTCACTACGGGCACTGTCGAACATCAACAGAGCTTGGCTACCATTGGGTTCAGCCCTCACGACTAAAGCCATGCTGCGAGCACATGGTAAGGGTTTGGTTGAAAACACTAACCCGTAGGAGTAGAGATGTCTGGTATAACAACAATGAATGATCAAAGGGGGAGCATTAATGTGCGCATGCGAGGGTGGTGGAGTTTTCCACCGCCATGCACAATAGTAATGGCAAAGTACAATCGCCAATTAATCCTCTGTTCAATCAATCATAACATAGGTCAAAACCAAACTATTCATCCAACCAACAAATTAAACGATGAGTGATATGCCAACGCGCCATTAACCATAATCTTTCAAACCATGAATATTCAATGTGAAATCAAACTCAAATGTTAACCACGCGCCATTGCATAAATGTGTAATCAAACGTTTTAAAACCTTGTGACCATCGATTTTATAAAATTGACAAACCAAGAGCTATAACAATAAGGATCACATCATATAAAAAACCAAATAAACCATGACCCCTATGCAATTTGATTACTAGGCAAGTCCCAAACAATATAAATCTATATGCTCAATGCCTTACTAGTTTAATAAAATCAAGTTATGCAACCAATATAAAAATGTCCAAATAGGCATAGTTTGAAAATTCCTTTTAGCCACATAATGGTAAACCAAAGGTAAGTGCCATTCAAAATATCAATGAAAAGATCATGACAGTTCAAATAACGATGGAGGATTTTTCATGCTTACAGTCGTGAAAACTAAATTGAGACCAATTTGCAAGTGTCGCAAGAAATGAAAATATTGTCTATTTGCAAAAATGCGACGATAATTTGAAGTTCAGAAGATATAGGTGTAGGTAGCTTATAGGGCAATAGAAAAAATTGAATTGGCTGCCAACAATAATCCACCTCCTTCACCCCAAATAAACATTTGGATGGTTTGGCATATAGTTGTTGCTCCTTTAGTATTTGTAGCACCTTGTCAACGTGTCACACATGATCCTCCCAAGACTTGCTATAGATTAGTATATCATCAAAAAATACTAACACAAATTTTTGAAGGAAGGGCTTGAAAAATGGAATTCATCAACCCTTGGAATGTTGAAGGTGCATTTGTAAGGCCAAAAGGTATGACCAAAAATTCATAATGGCCTTCATGAGTTCAGAATGTTTTTTTGGGGACATTTTCTTCCTTCATTGTAATCTGATGATACCTTGAACAAAGATCCAACTTTGTGAAATAGATTGTTGCATGTAGTTCACCTAACAATTCATCATTGATGGGAATGGGAAAATTATATTTAATAGTGATATTGTTGAGCTTGCTATAATTTGGACACATACGCCATGAGCCATCTTTCTTGAGTACCATTACCACTGATGCAGAGTAAGAACTTTGGCTAGGTGTAATAATGCAAACGTCTAACATTTCTTCGACCATACACTCAATTTCACTCTTATGGGCATAACAATATCTGTAAGGCCCAATGTTAGGAGGAACACTCCCAGGAATTAGGTGAATATCATGATCATGATTTCGAGTGGGTGGAAGACCTTTGGGAATATCTTCAAATACTTTGGAATTCTTATCAATGATCCCTTGGAGATCTAGGGGAATACATGGCTTAGATGTTTGAACATATGGTGAGCATATGACGCAGGCGTGCCCCAAAACATGGGCACGTCCACTCTCACAAGACCTTCTTCCTCTCGGCCTGAAGAACTCGAAGGTTCTCCTATTTCCCTATCGGGAAATATGCACCCACAGAAATATTTCTCCGAGGTCTCCCCTTTGTTACCGGAAGATCAGTTAAATCTCACTATCTAGCGAGTTTGAAATCTCGCGACCTCGCCATTTGAACCGTCGAATTTTCACCTTCCTCGTCCACGATCCCCCGAGATGCGCGGTCCCACATTATGCTCTGCCATGCGTCCATAAGAATCTTGGCTCCTCGGTCCTTCACGACTCGGCGTCCACATGAGTCTCGGCTCCTTGACACTTCGCGACCCATGAATCCTTTACGACACCTGTACTCCACTCATACTCCGCTATGGCCCACCCTGCTCCAGCTGTTAGGATATTTCCTTCTCATGACCTCGCAATACCCGCATCCAAATTCTTGAACCCTTTCTAGTGAGGTCCCAAGACACGATCCCTCGTGCAGATCCAACGGTCCTCCTGTGTTCCAGATTCAACGGTTGTCCTTCTCTCGCTACCTCGCGACCTCACGACTTGGTGTACTGAATGTTCGGACTTCCAACCTGCGAACTCCCTAGTTCACGAGATCCCTCGATCTCTTTCCACTTGTCCTCTTCAGATGAACGGCTACGATCCTCTTGCTCCTTTGTCGCCTCGCGTCCTCGCGTCTCGTGACTTTTCACACCCAATACTTGGGCTTTCACTCGCGAACTCCCGAGTTCACGAGATCACCGATCTCTGCCACCTGTACACTCAGATGGACGGTTCATAGCCTCCTCGTCTCCTCGTCACTCACGAAACTAAAGGCTCCCCTTTCAGTCCTCCAATGTCCGAGTTTGTGAGATGAGAGAATCTCCTGACACACTTCCTCCACAACGAATGGCTCTGATCTTATCGCGTCTCGCGATCTCGCTACTCTAGCTTCACAATTTTTGGGACTTCAACTCCCGAGTTCCCGATACATGATACCACGTGTAGATCCTACACTCCTGTGACTCGAAATCAATGGCCCTGCCTCTCCTGAGCTTCCAACTCTTCTGAATATTCTCGCTGTAACCCCCTTGCAGCTTTGTAAGATCTAACGATCCCTGGAACTTTGCGAAATCTCTTCAGAAGATTTCGACCATCCGTTCTTCCTTTTGTAACTCACGAAGAGGGAAAAGTGTATCTCTCCGTGAGATTCCTTCATCGCTTCGCCAACCTGCGACGTTTTCCCGATTTCAAGTCACACTTATCTACGCTGAATCTTCAGCGATTCAGAGGTCTATCCCTCCTGAGCTTTGTCAATTTTCTTCAACCTCAATGAGGTTCTTTGTGCGCACTCCCTGCGGCAAGTCTGTGAACACTTCCATTGTTCAAAATTTCTTGACTCTGCGTATGCCCGTAACAGCAGTCCTTCGAAGCTTTTGCTCAGTTCAACAACTGAGACTTCTTCTTCCGCCTGTGCCCTCCTTGCATGACTTCAACACCCAAATCAACTTCTGGGTGAATGAGAACAAAAGTTAACTACTGAGCCTTCATCAATGCACTCCTTGCGGATGAATTCAACTGCACTCTTTGCAAGAATATCCTAGCTCAGATAGAGAAACAATTGAAACTCATTCTCTCTTCTTTTCAAACTTCAGTTTGAAACATGAGATCACATGTACAGCATATTCGAAGCAAATGCATAACAAAAAGCAAACATTTCTGAGCATATCACCAATACACAAAGAAAAAAACACAACCCATGAGTTTGAACCAAAGCTTCCTTCTATTAATTCAAATGCCTGTACATGGGTGTTCTTCCTACAATATTCTCTGCCTGCTCTTCTTGCTCATGCTACAATACGTTCCAATGATACAATGAGGGTGTCTATATCTGTTTTCCCTCTCAAACTCTAAACTATCAAATCTAGACTTAAACATCCTATCTACCAGCATTAAATCTATTAAATGCCTCCTATCTACTTCAGACAAGAGCATATGGCTCGAGGTCTGATACAATGTATAAAGATTCTTTCCATAAATGGTTCATTTATACATTTGTGCATCATCTTAAATGGAAATTCAAAAAGTTTCAGCTGGCCTTGTCCAGCTGTTCATTGCCTTCCATGCTGGCTCTCTTGTCATGGGCGATGCTCCTGCATCATACTCCTCGGATTGAAAACTTTCATAGGCTCCTTTCCATGAGCTCCTACACGGTCTGTCCATGCTTTTGAATCCCTGCTTCATTTTTCCAGCTGGCATCTTCCACTAGATGGTTCTTCCATTTGACCAGATACTCAAAGTATTGCTTTCACCTGGTCTGTTTGCTGACCCTCTTGTCAAGTATATGCTCCATCTGTGGCTTTTCTGCAATCGACATCTACTTCTGCCATTGGATCTCTGGTTGTTCATCAATTCCATCTCCTTCTTCCTCAGACTTATATGGATATAAGTCTGAAACATTGAATGTCAGAGATATTCCGATCCCATCCAGCAATTCAATCTCATAAGCATTTTCTCCCAATTTCTTTAGGACTCTGCATGGCCCAATTTTCTTCATTTTGAGATTATTGTATGTTCCCCTTGGGAACCTTTCCTTCCTCAGATGTGCCAAAACTAAATCACCAACTTCGAATTGAAGCTGTCTCCGGTGCTGATATGCTCTGTGCTTATATTCATGATTTGATTCCAGCAATCGCTGCTTCACCTTACTGTGAAGTTCTTCCATCGCCTCTGCGAATTCTTCAGCGCTTGTGCTCTTGGTGATTATCTTCTCTAAGTCTCTCAATTCAGATACTTCTCTTGGTTGCCTGCCATATACAATTTCAAATGGAATTTTTCCTGTGCTTCTGTTCACTAAGTCATTGTATGCAAACTCTGCTTGTGGAAATACATTGTCCCAGTTGTTGTGGTGCTCTATCACCAGGCTTCTGAGTAAATCTCCTAGAATCCTATTTACTACCTCTGTTTTCCCATCCATCTGGGGATGGTAGGCTGAACCGAACATCAAGTTAGTTCCCATCTTCTTCCAGAGTGTCCTCCAGAAATGTCCAATGAATTCTGTATCCCTGTCCGATACTATGCTTCTGGGTAAACCATGAAGTCTAACAACCTCCTTCAAAAACAAATTTGTGATGTGAGTCGCATCATTGGTCTTCTGGCATGGAATAAAATGTGCCATTTTTGAAAACCTGTCGAGCACCACAAAGATTGAATCATGTCCTCTTTGCATCCTCGGTAATCCTAGTATGAAATCCATGCTAATTTCATCCCACGGCCTCTCGGGTATGGGTAACGATTGGTAGAATCCCGCATTCTGCTTCCGGCATTTTGAATGCTAGCAAATTCTACATCTGTCAACAAACTTCTTGACCTCCGATCGCATCCCTGGCCAAAAGTATGCTTCACTTATCTTTGCAAATGTCTTATCATGACCAAAATGCCCTGCTAATCCACCACTGTGTTTTTCTTTTAGCAGATTCTCCCTCATGGAGCAATTTGGAATACATAGTTGGTTGCCTTTGAACAACAATCCATTTTGGATCATGTAATCCATCCATGGGCTTCTATCCCTAAGAACTGAATTCTCAATTGCCTCATATGCTTCTGAAAAATCTGCATCACCTGCATACATGTCCTTAAGGTTTTCAAAACCTAATGTTTTGACTCGGAACTCCTACAACAACAAACATTTCCTGCTCAAAGCATCAGCCACTTTGTTAGCAGTACCTGAAATGTGTTTAATTACAAATGTAAAATTATGCATATACTCTACCCATTTACCATGTTTCTGATTCAACTTCTCTTGTTGAGTCACAAACTGTAATGCATGATTATCACTATACAGAACAAATTCTTTCGGGATTAAATAATGCCTCCACTTCTTCAGCACCTGTATGATAGCATAAAACTCTTTATCATACGTGGAGTACTTTAATTTCGCCTCATCCAACTTCTCACTGAAATATGCAATCGGTTTGTCCTCCTGGCTCAAGACCGCTCCTATGGCAAAGCCACTTGCATCACATTTTACCTGAAACACCTTCGTAAAATCCGGCAACACCAAGACCGGTTGTTCTGTGATTTTCCGCTTCAACAAATTGAAGCTCTTCTCTGCCTCTTCAGTCCAATGAAAAGATTTATGTCTTTTTTTAACTATGTCCATCATTGCTGTGCTAATTCCACTGAAATTCCTGATGAATTTCCAATAGAAACTAGCCAGTCCATGAAAACTTCTCACCTCAAAAACATTTCTCGGTGATGGCCAATTTTTAATTACCTCCACTTTACTTGGATCCATCTTTAGTTCATTTTCCGATATGAAAAAACCCAAATAAATGAGTTATGTCTTCATAAATGAAGATTTCCTCATGTTTATCAACAACTTCTCTTGTTGTAGCTTCCTCATTACTGCAGCTAAATGCTTCAGATGTTCTTCTTTCGTTTTGCTAAAAATTAAGATTTCATCCAGATAAACAATGACAAACTTACCAATGAATTCTTTCAGCACTTCATTCATCAGCCTCATGAAAGTACTCGATGCATTCGTCAAGCCAAACGACATGACTAGCCATTCATACAACCCTTCATTGGTCTTGAAGGCTGTTTTCCATTCATCGCCTTCCCTCATGCGAATCTGATGGTATCCGCTTTTCAAATCAACCTTTGAAAAAAATTTGGCTCCACCTAAACAGTCCATCAAGTCATCCATCCGCGGCAATGGAAACCTGTACCTGATGGTTATCTTGTTAATGGCTCTGGAATCTATACACATTCTCCAGCCTCCATCTTTCTTTGGACTCAGTATCGTTGGAATGGCACACAGACTTAAACTTTCCCTGATCAGTCCTTTATCCAATAGTTCCTGCACTTGCCTTTTGACTTCTTCGTTCTCCTGTGGCATCAACTTGTATGCAGCTTTGTTCGAAAAAATAGCCCCTGGTATGAGGTTCCTGTGATGACTCACACTCCTCACCGGCGGCAACGAATGAGGTAATCCGTCTACCACAATGTCAGCGAACTCTTCCAACAATTCCTAAATTTCTTCCGGCAAATCATCCACTCTTGTGCTGGTCAAAACAACTCTTGGTTTCCTGACCACAAAGAACTGTGGATCTTCCTTCTTCTTTACTTCTGCCAAAAGTTCCTTCCCACTCATGAGAAGTACAGTATCCCTCATTTTTGGTTTTACTTCTTTATCTTTAATTGGAAGTAACATATGGGTTCTCCCATCCTTCTCCAGAGTATACATATTCATCTTCCCATCATGAACTACGTTCCTGTCATATTGCCATGGTTTGCCTAGAAATAAATGACATACATCCATAGGAATAACATCATGGAGAATTTTATCGTTGTACCCTCCTATATTGATGTCAACTAAGCATTTTTTGGTGACATTTACCTAATGTCCCTTCTGTAGCCATGAGACTTTGTATGGACTTGGATGATCAGTCGTCTCCAGTTCCAGTTTCTCCACCATTTCAGTTGAAACGAGATTGTCTGTGCTTCCGCTATCCACGATAACTTTGCACACTCTGTCTTTGGTTTTGCATGTAGTTCTGAAAAGTATGTTTCTCTATGCTATGTCCTCCACCTCCTTCTCGGGTGTTAAGATAACCTTATGCATCATCAACGACCTTCCGTCTTCTGTGTCTTTTGCCTCAGCATTTCGCCTCTGTGCTTCGGCGATGTGAGATTCTCCTCTATCCTTTTTCCTATTTGGACAGTAAACTACTTTATGTCCATCCTTTCCACATGTGAAGCATGTGATGACTCCACCTCTACCTCTTCCTCTACCTCTGGTGCGAGGAAATGTGTTATTGTCAGCGTATCCTCTGCTCTGTTCTGTCTACTACCTTCGTTGTTTAGCGTGCTGACCTCGCTATAAACTTCCCCCTCTTTTTGTTCTGGTCTGAGGCTTTTTCCAGTCGTCCTTGGATTTTTGGAACCTATCTTGGGCAACTGACTTATCCTTTGGTTGGCTCCTACCTCTACCTCGCTGTGCTAGCTTACGGCTTAGCTTTCCTTCTTCTTTCAACACCATCTGATATGCATCCTCCACTGTTCTGATGGTTGTCATACTCATCTCATCCTAGATATCGTATCTCAAGCCATTCATATACCTGGAAACTTTTTCATCATCGCTCTCCCGATTACCTACTCTGATATTGAGCTTGTAGAATTCCTGGGTATACTCCTTTACGGTCATCAAATTCTGTCTCAGGTTCTGCATTCTCCTTAACAGTGTGATTTGATAATCCCTCGGGATGAATTTTTCCTTCATATTCGCAATCATTCGATCCCAACTTTTGATATTTTTCTTACCTTTGGAATGTCTATCTGCTTAAAGCTCGTCCCACCATAATGTTGCATGTCCCTTCAATTTTGTGACAGCGTTCCTAACCTTTTTATCCTCTTTGATATCCACATAATCGAAGTAGGTGTCAAGAGCCCTGATCCAATCTAGAAGCTCTTCTGCATCTAGACTTCCTTCGTAAGTTGGAATGTCCATCTTTGTTTTTGAACTCATCTGGGCGATAGCTTTAATTAACCTCTCATTGGCTGCATCTTCAGCTACAACTTCTCCTTGTAGTTCAGCTTCAACTTCGTCTTCGGAGTCGCTCAGATCTCCAGTAGTGACAGTGCGTCTCTGCGCTGCTTCCATATCTTCTAATCTCACTCGGAGATCAGGTATCTACCTTTCCATTTCTGGATTCTGTACTTGTCTTTTCCTCCGCGACGGCATGGTGAAATTTTCATCTCTTCTCTGCTACAGAAAGAAAAAAGATATGACCTGCTCTGATACCACTTGACGCAGGCGCGCCCCAAAACATGGGCACGTCCTCTCTCACAGGACCTTCGTCCTCTCGGCCCGAAGAACTCGAAGGTTCTCCTATTTCCCTATCGGGAAGTCTACACCCAAAGAAATATTTCTCCGAGGTCTCCCCTTTATTATCGGAAGATCAGTTAAATCTCGCTATCTCGGGAGTTTGAAATCTCGTGAACTCGCAACCTCGCGACCTCGCTGTTTGAACCGTCGAATTTTCACCTTCCTCGTCCACGAGCCCCCGAGATGCATGATCCCACCTTATTCTCTGCCACACGTCCACAAGAATCTCGGCTCCTTGGTACTTCGTGACTCGGCGTCCACACGAGTCTCGGCTCCTCGGCACTTCGCAACCCGTGAATCCTTTGCAGCACCTCTACTCCACTCATACTCCGCTAGGGCCCATCCTGCTCCAGCTGTCGGGATATCGCCTTCTCGGGACCTCGTGATACCCACGTCCAAATTCTTGAACCCTTTCTAGTGAGGTCCCGAGACACGATCCCTCGCACAGATCCAACGGTCCTCCTGTGTTTCGGATTCAACGGCTGTCCTTCTCTCGCTACCTCGCGACCTCGCGACTTGGTGTACCTAATGTTCGGACTTCCAACCTGTGAACTCCTGAGTTCATGAGATCCCTCGATCTCTTGCCACCTGTCCTCTTCAGATGAACAACTACTATCCTCTCGCTCCTTCGTCACCTCGCATCCTCGCGTCTCACGACTTTGCACACCCAATACTTGGGCTTTCACTCGTGAACTCCCGAGTTCGCAAGATCACCAATCTCTACCACCTGTCCCCTCAGATGGATGGTTCACAGCCTCCTCACCTCCTCACCACTCTCGAAACTAAAGGCTCCCCTTTTAGTCCTCCAATGTCTGAGTTTGCGAGATGAGAGAATCTCCTGACACTCTTCCTCCACAACGAACGGCTCTGATCTTATCGCGTCTCGCGATATCGCTACTCTGGCTTCACAATTTTTGGGACTTCAACTCCTGAGTTCCCAATACACGATACCACGTGTAGATCCTATGCTCCTATGACTCGAAATCAATGACCCTGCCTCTCCTGAGCTTTCAACTCTTCTGAATCTTCTCGTTGTAACCCCCTTGCAGCTCTGTAGGATCTAACAATCCCCAAAACTTCACGAAATCTCTTCAGAAGATTTCGACCGTCCGTTCCTCCTTTTGTAACTCACGAAGCGGGAAAAGTGTATCTCTCCACGAGATTCCTTCGTCGCTTTGCCAACCTGCGATGTTTTCCCGATTTCAAGTCACACTTATCTACGTTGAATCTTCAGCGATTCAGAGGTCTATCCCTCCTGAGATTTGTCAATTTTATTCAACCTCAACGAGGTTCTTTGTGCGCACTCCTTGCAGCAAGTCTGTGAACACTTCCATTGTTAAAACTTTCTTGACTCTGCGTATGCCCATAACAACAGTCCTTCGAAGTTTTGGCTCAGTTCAACAACTGAGACTTCTTCTACTGCCTGCACCCTCCTTGCACGACTTCAACGCCCAAATCAACTTCTGGGAAAATGAGAACAAAAGTTAAATACTGAGCCTTCATCAACGCACTCCTTGCAGATGAATTCAACTTCACTCTTTGCAGGAATCTCCTAGCTCAGATAGAGAAACAATTGAAACTCATTCTCTCTTCTTTTAAAACTTCAGTTTGAAACATGAGATCACATGTATAGCATATTCTAAGAAAATTCATAACAAAAAGAAAACATTTATGAGCATATCACCAATACACAGAGAAAACAACACAACCCATGAGTTTGAACCAAAGCTTCCTTCTATTAATTCAAATGTCTGTACATGGGTGTTCTTCCTACAATATTCTCTGCCTGCTCTTCTTTCTCATGCTACAATACATTCCAATGATACAATGAGGGTGTCTATATCCATTTTCCCTCTCAAACTCTAAACTATCAAATCTAGACTTAAACATCCTATCTACCAGCATTAAATCTATTAAATGCCTCATATCTACTTCAGACAAGAGCATATGGCTCGAGGTCTGATACAATGTATAAAGATTCTTTCCATAAATGGTTCATTTATACATTTTCGCATCATCTTAAATGGAAATTCAAAAAGTTTCGGCTGGCCTTGTCCAGCTGTTCATTGCCTTCCATGCTGGCTCGCTTGTCATGGGCGAAGCTCCTGCATCATCATAGTTGTGCAATTACACTCTGATGCCCCTTTTTCAATAATTTTTTCATGCCATTAGAGATTATCACCTTATTGGGTTTCTCTATGATACCCCTTAACTCAATTTCTTTTCCTTCCAATGAAAATCTCATGAAAAGTTCTTGGAAATTAAAAGCCATTGTTCCTAATGATTGTAACCATTGGATTCCTAGTATGACATCAGCACCACCCATGGGTATACAAATCATTGGACTATTCATTACATATCCCCCATAGTAATATTGATCTTATCTCATTTTCCTGAGCAATTGATAGTTCCTCCATCTGCAATCATTACTTGAAACTCTGGCGTTGGATATACAAAGCAATTGAGAGATTTGGATAATTTATAGTGGATGAAATTATGAGTACTACTAGAATTAATTAGTAATATTACCTTTTTCTTTTTGATATATCCTTTGATATTTAGGGTTTGAGGAGTGATAATTCTAGCTAATGCATTACATGATATCGTGGGAGTCAACTCTTCAGAAGAAATCGCTTCTAAATTTTCATCTTGATATGGTTCTTGTTCTTGTTATTGTTCTTTTTCCTCTTCACAATCTATGGAGAATAATTTCTTCTCACCACGCTTATGTCCCTAAATGTACCTGCTGTCAAAATTAAAGAATAAACCTTTTTTTTTCTTTCCTCCAATTGTTGAGGTGTCAACCTTGTAGGTTGAGGTGTTTTAGAAGATGGAACATTATTCTCTCAATATATGTTAAGAGTGGTCCTTCTGGTAGCCATAGCCATATTTTTACTTTCAACATTCTCCAATCATTTGGGTTCACAAAGGCGAACCTCATGTTGAATGTTATCCTTTAAATTTCCTATGAATACATTAATTAGGTGCTCATCTAGAATATTCATTACCTTTATATTCAATCTTTGGAAATTCTCAATGTGCTCTACCACTGAACCATTTTGATTGAGATTTATCAATTAGCTAAAGAAGGTATTGCTCCTTGTATCCTCATAGTGATCTATCATTTCTTCCATGAAAATTTTCCAAGTGATGAGTGATTTGCGAGAACAAAACCATTGATACCACACAAATTGATAGGGTTCTAAATATAAATAAGCAATTCATACCTTTTGTGTATGTGGCACATCATGTAGATCAAATAATTTCTCCATCTGAAGTATCCATGTGATTGGATCCTTTCCACCAAACTTCCTCATATCGATCTTAGGAAAGTGGTTGGTCTTCAACCCAAAGTTGGAGTTTCTCCATTCTTGATTCATCTTCCTTGTGTCCTCATCATGAATTTCATGGGATAC
>ML806771.1:144537-156721 GCA_009831015.1 Picea engelmannii | reverse complement strand
ACCTTAACCCTAGACAGAAAAATGCTTAACGTGGACACTGACTTCCTTTCAAATCTATCTAAACTAATGCATGAGAAGGAAGGATAATAGAAGTACCTTTTAATCGACGTTTGTCCCTGCATGCTCCGAGTTGCGCTCTAGTCTTTTGCTCCTCGCTGATTTCTATGGACAAAACAAGATACAACCACTTCCTACTCTACTGACATTAGCTTGAAAACAGATCTATCAATAAATGACAAGTTCATGTAACATTAGACACAAACTAGAAATAAACAGGCCAAGTGTGTCATATTAATGAGAATAACGACAGCAGTACTTACAATCGTAGATGCGAATGCGACAGCTTCGTCAAGTCCTCTTTGTCTAACCCTTGCCTGAAAGATCCACAACCTGGATAACAACAGCTTCACTGATCACTCTCTTTTGGCTAACTGTAAGTTTCCTCCGAGATCATAAGTTTCTTATGTTCAGTTCTTCCCCCTCAATCAGCTCCAGCACCACTTATGAGATCATAAGTTTGGTGTCATTCTCTATTTTGCAGTCCATACCACTCATGAGATCATAAGTTTGGTATGATTCTCTCTTTCTGTTCTCACTTATGAGATCATAAGTTTGGTATCATTCTCCAATTTGTAGCCTCCTTTCACCATTAGAAAGCTTGCTTATATAGCCTTGGAGAGGCTTCAACCACTTGAGATATCTTTGGGGAAGGTGAGGATTTTCCTCCTTCAGTTGAGGATCTGCCCTAAGATCATGGATTGATCAGGGATTTGAGCTCAACTGCCTTCTAAGAATGAAAAGATGCTTCCCCCATTCATCTCAATAGCTTAACAACCACCCAGAATAGGTAGCACTCCCTCAAAAGGGCCATCAGAGCGTTGTAGTGCTCCCTAGTAGGCTTTAGGGTGCGCCAGCACCCTCAAAATATATAGCGCTCCCTCAAAAGGGCCAGGGGAGTTTTATAACGCTCCCTGACAGTGTATGAGGGAGCGTCGGTGCTCCAAGATAGTGTAAGGGGGAGCTCTCCTCTCCAAAAACTCAGTTTTTGAGGTGCTTTCAGATGGCAAAAGGTTTTCAAGCTTGTTGACTCATTTCTCCTCTTCTAAATAAATTGTTGAGGTGTTTCAAGTGTCCTTCTCATGTCGTTATGGGCATGATCATAGGCATCATGGAAGTATTCTTTTCTTGACACTTGCGACACTTGTGAGAAACATGCGACACTTGCGACCTTGTGAGCAAAATGCGACACTTGCAACCTTTGTAATGACGACACTTGCGACACTATCAAAGTGAGTAAATTTGATGTGTAACAAATTGCCCCCCAAAGTATGAAGTTAGAAGATAGGAACTGATAACTGAAATACTTTGCAGACCTTCAAGCAAGGGTATAGACTCAGAGAACCTGACGGAAGATGCACACAAACATCCAACAAATATCATGACATATTTCAAAACCCAAGGCCGGCATACCTATGCTTGGGTGATCAAGATTTGAGATATGGCCGCCATAATATACACTGCGGATCCATAATTGTATTGATAAAAAAGGTATAGCCACCGAAGATACACTGTGGATCTATACTTTGATGACTCGGACTGATCGTAGCCACGAAAGATACACAGTGGATCTACGAGATGATAAGACATAGCCACGACCAATACAAAGTGGATCTATGTAACAATGCATGTTCTCTTTGTCCAATAAAAACTCCTTCACAACTTGGGCGAAGCATATATCAAAGTGAATACTCGACCTAGGGTCTTCATACCAATCCCAATATGGTACGAATCTGACCATTTAAATAGATGTATTGACATCGAACATGGCAGAAACCACTTGATTACCAGTCAATGAGGTAAACCGTTAACAAGTGCGAGGGAGATCACCATTAATGTCAATGATTCCCAAGGTACCCTAGTACATTCCAGCGAATGTGAATAGATGAGCTGAGGTCGAACACCCGTGGAATCATTCGATCAGAGGTCAATGATGTAAACCCACTGTCGAACGTGAGGAGGCCTGCCATTGAGGCATGCAAGTCCCAAAGTACTAATTAGTCTCTAGGTCTAGTTCCTGGATAATGTGTCGAAGTTGACAGGAATAGACTCGTCGAGGGAGGGCCTTGATGTATCCCCCATCAACGACATGAAACAGACATAGATATGTAGTTGGTAGATCAAATGGACATGGACTGACACAGGTTTTGAGGCAAGATATTGGGATGGCTGACTCTCGAGGCGGATACTTCCCTTGAACACTGGGGAACAACAGCAAAACATGACATGGACCAAAATTGTGCAATGGATACTGCGACTTGCGTTGGGTGACCCAAGGGAGTGAAAGGAAATTCTAAGATTGGCTCAGTGCAGAGGTTCAGCGGATTATGATATGGGCAAATAACAAAGTGTCGTGTTCAAGGGCGACTCTAAGAAGTGCTAGACGGTGTTCTCAAGAGACTGCTTAGCTTGCTCCTTTCAATTTTTTCCCCCATCCAGATAGATGACTACCTCTTTTTAATTTAATGAGCTCGATGAGGATAACACATGCTCGATATAACTTACCTTCGGTAAGTTCCTCTTCCTTTTTTTAATGAACTGGAAGAAGTAAGGGTTCAGTCCCATATGGGCCTGTCGATGTGTTCTTTAACGAGTCCAAGGACATAAAACTCGAAGGTTTTTCAGGATTATAGAGTTTGGAAAAACACTTAAAAGAGAACTCTCTCAGTTCCTTTTTCGTACAGTATTCTGACGAGACCAAAAAAGGGGTAAAATATCGCTCGAAAGATGCCCTTTCTGACCTTTTAACGAGTGTGAAAGGAAGCAAGGTCACTCGACAATATTTTCATATTTAGAGAGTCTGAAAAGGATTTAAAGTAGACTCCAAGGGGGTTCCTTTTTTGTGTGGTGTCCATACAGGTCCGAAAAAGAGATAAAAGTTTACCCGGTTACATTCTCATGTATTTACGAGCACGAGAAAGAACAAAGACTAAGCTCGGTATGCCCCCATCTTTAAAAATGGTGGCTTAGCTCCAGAATGATCATCAAAGGCTGGAGACATGCCCCCAAAGCTTCAATTCATTCACCGACTTTGAGGTTGTCACTAGTTTCTGTGCTAGATGGAGAAAAAGGATACAGGTGGATGAAATGAAGGTTAAAAACGAGTCCTAATGACAGACTCGACTCGACATATACGAGATCTGTAAAAAGACTCAACTTGAAGGGAGAGGTGATTGTTTCATTGTTTAACGAGCTTGACAGAGGAAAAGAACTAAGCTCAAGGTTTCGGGTTTGATCCCTAGATTGTTGTTTCATTTTTTAACGAGCTTGCCACAGAGAAGAGAAACTATGCTCGTGATGCCCCCAACATGAAAGCTAGTGGCCTCTGTTTCATTTTTTAACGAGCTTGCCACAGAGAAGGGAAACTATGCTCGTGATGTCTTCTTGATCATGGCTTCCAAGAGGATAATGCTCTGGAAGGATACCATGTCAATGGACAAGACTCGGCCATGGCTTCCAAGAGATCTTCGTCGAATGGAAGAGAATCACTCTGGAAGGAACACATGTCGAGGGTCATGACAGGGGTAAGGAGATCAGGCTCTAATAACCCTATCGAAGAGATCACCATGTCAACTACCGGATCCAAATCATCGGAAGTTGAGGTTATGGGAGACAATGCCACATAATTGACATGCGGCGGGGGTGATACTGTCTGCATATAAGAACCACTTAGGGAGGTAACCCAGTCGGGGCCGATGAATGATAGTTGATCAATAGTCACAATTCTTCCATCGTGAGGGAAAGATATCACACGAAAAAGAGTGGATACAATAGCTTTCATAGCATAGACATAATCCCGCCCAAGGAGTAAAGAGAAATCCAAGGGGTCTCGGACTACCATGACATCGATAAAGACAGTTTTCCCTCCCAAAGTTACAGGAAACTGAGGAAGGATCCCTAAAGGTTGACTAGTCCTTCTGTTAAAAGCTAACAGATTTTATGTAACCTATGCAAGCTGCGGACAACCCAAAGCATACCAAGCAACAGAAGACAAAATACTAACAGACGCACCTTCATCTATCAGCGTTTGAGGAACGTCCCGACCACGAACCTGTACTGTAATCTGGAAAGGAACGTGAGAGGGAAGACGAGGTCCAGTTAGCCCAACCCAATCAAAAAGGATGGCTTCAGTACTTGGAGGGGGTTCCATAGGAGGAGGAGGAGTGCCCCCAGGCATGGAAGAGTCTGTATTAACGAGAAAAACATGGGTAGTATCGGGTTTACTCTCTAGAGGGAGAGTAGGATCGACCAATGGTGGACTTGGATAGACCACTTTAGCACTCTTCAGAGGAAGAGTGGGACTGACCGAAGAAGGGATCGGATCAACCACTTTGGCACTCTTCAGAGGAAGAGTGGGACTGACCAAAGAAGGGACTGGATCAGTCACTTTGACATTCCATAAAGGAGGAATGGGATCAACTGATAGCGAAACTGGATCGACCTCTTTGGCACTCTTCAGAGGAAGAGTGGGGTTGGCCAATGATGGAATCGGATCAACCACTTTGGTGTCACTCTTTTGATGAAGAACGGGGCTGATTGATGACAGAATTGGATCAGCTACTTGGGTTTGTGGTTCAATCGAGGAGGAAACTAGATTGACCACCTGATCAACCAGACTGACCGGTGATGGAACCGGATTGACCAGTCCATCAACTAATGATGGGTCGGGGAAAAGCTTACGATAACCTTTTGGAAGTTGAATTTTTTCCAAAAGAGAAGAAGCCTCGTCCATGCGAGTACAAAGGTGAGAGTAGTGGTTACCTTTACACAACATGCAAGGGAATTTGACAGTTTTCTTCTTCTCACCAACCTGAACATCACTAGTTGATGGGGTATCATCGACATGATCGACAGAGGTCGATGACGTGGAGGACCAGACTTCTAAGACCTGGGTAAGACCAGGGCAATCCCTCAGAAAATGGTCACCCTTACAAAGGTTGCAAGGGAATTTGGGTTTTGGATTGTTTCTTTTAATCTTGTTGATCTCATCAACACTCCCAGTACTATTAACAATAACTGGTTTCTTAGAGCCAACATCTGATGTTGTTGGGGCCTTGGTCTTTTTCGAGCTCTTCTTCTTCTTCTCTTTCTGTTTCTTCTTCTTCTGATCAACCTGGCTACTTTCTTTAGAGATTTCACTAGGCGAAGACTCAGTGTGGCAACATATGGAGGACCAAAGTTTCCAAATGAAGGAAAGGTATAATATTCCCTAGACGAAGGGGTTCCTCCATTGGTACTCCCAGGATTCGACGCCATTAACACTGACTCGACCTAAGGTCCACTAAGTAAAAGAAACAACATACGCTAATAGAATCTAAGAATCACAACCAAGCAAACAGGACCTTCTTTTGATGACCGTACTAGTTGGTGATGAAATCCAACATCATGTGATCAAGTCCGGAAGGGGTGGGCCTAGGGTGGAACAATTATAATGACGACCTGCTTAATGGACTTACACCCTGGTGAAAGCTTCCACGCAGTAATTGTGGATTTACCCTCCAAGGCTTCCATGCAGTAATTGTGGATTTATCTTCCAAGGAGCCCGAGTGAGTTTGACCAATGTCTGCTCCAGGTACAGTGAGACTTCCCATCACCGTCACCTTGTGTAAGAACCTAAAGATTATGGCCACTAAGGTTACCATTTTGTAGTCAGCCCCTGGGCGGGAACAGTCGACAGTTCGATCCGAACGTAAGGGCGAGGTATCAAGCCCGAAACCAACTAAGAAGCTTCCACGCAGTAATTGTGGATTTACCTCAAAGTGATCCCCATAATAAGATCTTACCACCACAATCAGTTGAACCACGGAGGGTTAGTCCCCGTAGCTCTCCCGAATGCAACCTCGTGCGTAACCCCTGTGTGAGAGGGGGGTCCCAGGCATACTTATACGATAACTGGATTTTCTCTCCCTAACTCAGGATGCTATTGTTTGCTTCGACAACTTTGGAGAGTTATGCTCACAGCCTAATCCAAATTACTACACCTATTCTACTGTTGGTGGAGGATTCTAGCAAAGAAAAAGTTCTAGATAAATTTTAATTAGTGTTGATTTTTGTGGTTGTTCTTTACGCAAAGGGGTTCATGGAAGTGAAACGAATGGAATTATGACTCAGACCCAAAGAATGCATCGAATATGATAAACATTCATTTCCTTTCGATGAACATCTAGCTAAGGGAGAGACAAAGTTCTTTCACTAACAAGCACAACTACGGAATGCTCTCAAACAATTTTTTTTCTCAATCAAATCCTGATGTAATGCAAACTTTTAAATGCCTTCTAATATGCTCAATCAATCATGAAGATATCTTTTATTGTTTGCGTATGGATGACGATCAATACAACACAATGGTTATCTTTGCTAATTATCTTCTTGGTATGAATGAGAACCAAACTAGCATAAGAAAAGATCACACAAACAATACACCCTTCGTGGTAATCAAAACAAAAAACGAAAGAAAAGAAACAATCAAAGAAAAGAAAACTTCACACCCAAAACAAGAGCTGAAGAACAATGATTTCGACTGAAATCAAGATAAAGAGGCCTGTAGGCCTTTGATGACCTTCACCAGGGTTTTACTCAACTGAAGGGAAAAGAAAAGCAATCCATAGGTTTCAAGCTTCACTCAATAGGAAAACTCAATGAAAATAGGTGAAGAAGGCTACAAGATCCAATCGATAAGGTGTTTGTTCTTCAAAAGACTGATGTCAAGATTAAAAAGGAAGAAAAATTGACTCACCAGGTCACCCAACAGAAGAGACACAGAGGCAAACCCTAAACAAGGCAGTTCTTAAGGGTTTTTTGGCCAAAAGGGGGTTGGCGCTCTGTTGCCAAGGGTAAAGAGCATTGTAGCGCTCTGTGTAAGGCTACTAGAAGTGTTGGCACTCTGATAACACTAGGTCAAGGGCACCAGGGTCTAAAAGTCCCAGAAATGTCAAAAATTTTCAAAAATTGAGATCTGAGTTTCACAAATATGCTGAATGTGACAAGGTAAGGAGCCAATCAGCTCATGAAACTAATCAAAGAGGGGTAAACCAGGTCTGAAACAATCAAGGGACAGAACAAGGTCAATGAGGAGAAAAATCCAAACAAGGGGTTTCGATTCGAGGCTATCTCCCCAGCGGAGTCGCCAGTTTCTGTTGTAGGAAAATCTTCCTGCGGACAGGTAGATCACCTCTAAGGCTTGACCTTAACCATAGACAGAAAAATGATTAACGTGGACACTGACTTCCTTTCAAATCTATCTAAACTAATGCATGAGAAGGAAGGATAATAGAAGTACCTTTTAATCAACATGTGTCCCTGCACACTCCGAGTTGCACTCTAGTCTTTTGCTCCTCGCTGAGTTCTTTGGACAAAACAAGATACGACCACTTCCTACTCTACTGACATTAGCTTGAAAACAAATCTATCAATAAATGACAAGTTCATGTAACATTAGACACAAACTAGAAAGAAACAGGCCAAGTGTGTCATATTAATGAGAATAACGACAACAGTACTTACAATCGTAGATGCGAATGCGACAGCTTCGTCAAGTCCTCTTCGTCTAACCCTTGCCTGAAAGATCCACAATCTGGATAACAGCAGCTTCATTGATCACTCTCTTTTGGCTGACTGTAAGTTTCCTCCAAGATCACAAGTTTCTTATGTTCAGTTCTTCCCCCTCAATCAGCTCCAGCACCAGTTATGAGATCATAAGTTTGGTGTCATTCTCTATTTTGTAGTCCATACCACTCATGAGATCATAAGTTTGGTATGATTCTCTCTTTCTGTTCTCACTTATGAGATCATAAGTTTGGTATCATTCTCCAATTTGCAGCCTCCTTTCACCATTAGAAAGCTTGTTTATATAGCCTTGGAGAGGCTTCAACCACTTGAGATATCTTTGGGGAAGGTGAGGAGTTTCCTCCTTCAGTTGAGGATATGCCCTAAGATCATGGATTGATCAAGGATTCGAGCTCAACTGCCTTCTAAGAATGAAAAGATGCTTCCCCCATTCATCTCAACAGCTTAACAATCGCCCAGAATAGGTAGCGCTCCCTTAAAAGGGCCATCAGAGCATTGTAGCGCTCCCTAGTAGGCTTTAGGGGGCGCCAACGCCCTCAAAATCTATAGCGCTCCCTCAAAAAGGCCAGGGGAGCGTTATAACGCTCCCTGACAGTGTATGGGGAAGCGTCGATGCTCCGAGATAGTGTAAGGGGGAGCGCTCCTCTCCAAAAACTCAGTTTTTGAGGTGCTTTCAGATGGAAAAAGGTTTTCAAGCTTGTTGACTCATTTCTCCTCTTCCAAATAAACGTTTGAGGTGTTTCAAGTGTCCTTCTCATGTCGTTATGGGCATGATCATAGGCATCATGGCAGTATGCTTTTCTTGACACTTGCGACACTTGTGAGCAACATGCGACACTTGCGACCTTGTGAGCAAAATGCGACACTTGCAACCTTTGTAATGACAACACTTGCGACACTATCAAAGTTAGTAAATTTGATGTGTAACATATATATCTTCTGTTGTATCTCCAAAATTTTGGCCCTTCTGAGTATAAAAATTTATTTTTGTATTTCTGTGATACGTCTTCTCTGCAATTCCACAACTCTGATCAAAATTGGATGTGCCAAGTGGAAGTTATGGTAACTTTTTCACACCTTGATGATTTTTTCCCCTTCCCGGAGAGCGTACTTGTAAAGTGTCCCAAGATCACAATATATGATATTTAATTCTGAAACTTGTACTGTAAATACTAAAGACTACCCACTATCCAATGCAACTGGTCTCACTTAATTTGGATACTCACTGAATAAGATATCATTGTTCTACCCGGAAGACATGTTTGAGACTAGTTAATATGACTAGTCTGATACCCTATATTGCACATGGTGTATCTAAAAATGTAGGATGACACAGAAGATAAAATTTGTATCAAAGATACCTTGGTAACTTCTATGATTATCCTCTAGATTTCATGGTCTAAAATATTACAGAAACAATTTTATAGTGATAATTTCAAGATGACTAAATTCAGGATGATTCCATAACCCTATCTTACACAGGCTATATCTCCGAAAGTATAAGGCCTCGGGAGTTTAAATTTTAACCCCATGTACCTTGATCTATCTAGTAAATATCCTCCATGGGGTTCCTTCTGAAATGATTTACAAAAAAAATTATATTGAAAATTCCAAGGTGTCTCAAATGTAGCAACGAAACCCCAAGACCTTGAGCTCTAATACCAAATGTTAGGAACCAAATATCAAGATAGCATGGAAAAACCTTAGAATGATTACTAAACTCCTTGAAAAATATATAATTTCAGATAATAAGCCTCTTTGAGGGGGAAACCTCCTTATACACCACATAAATTTCCAAATACAAGAAGATTCCAAATGAAAAGGTCTCCTTGGTATATATAGGAGACTAAGAGGTACAATTACAACTAATGGACCCAAGACAACATAAATAAAATAAAATTACTATTGTAATATTCCCTAATTAAGGGGTAATGTGCCACTATTTAGGGCTTCACAATGTGTCTCATGATTTGTGGTGGAGTTAATGAACACCTCATTCCTCTTACGGAATAATGTTCCTAAAATCCTAAGTAATGGTTTTCCTCTTTCATTTATTGGTATCATTATTTTAGACTTAATTAATATCCCATGAGAACTCCTCATTACAAAATATCTAGTCATGGGTACACTTTTTTTGCATGAACATAATAAAGGAAAAAAGGTGGTGAGAAAGGAAAATGGCTCAAAAGGGAACTAATGTTTTGTAGGTGTAAATGCATATATATTCATCGGGGCTATGGGCACTCACTGACAATGGAACAAGGTCTATGATATTGGGGTGACTCTATCAGGGCTATGGATGCTCATTGGCAGTATAGAAACACTATAAGGGTGATAAGTATTTAGAGATTAGTAATCAAATTTATCCTATCAGGGTTGATGTTAGATTTAGTTTCATTTTGTAAAGCATAGATCATTGGTGGATGATAAAGAGGTTGAAAAATTAGATAAATCCCCATGACAAAGAACCATGTCATCTCCTAGATTATATATATACAAATTTGTAAATAATGTTTGAGTTCATTGAATATCTAAGTTGTACCCTTGAAATTGATGTGATTTTTCTCTTAAGCTATATTCAATTTTTTTGGTTTCTCCCATTGAATCACCATTTGTTGAGTACACAACACACTCTTCAAAAAATATCAATTTGAGGGTACCACTTTCACTTTTTGTCATTTTTTGTATGTCCTTGTGTTTTAGTATTTGACTACATTTTTTGTATTCTTTAAATTAATATATTATTGTTCTTTTTTAATTCATGTCTTAAGATTAAGAAAACTCCAAAAATAACTCTTGTGTCGGTATAGAAAGAGGGAAAAAAATAGGAAAAAAGAAGTCAAAGAAGAGCTTAAAATGTATAAATTTCACAAGTGTTGATCAAACCATTAGGGTCATGGAATGCAAGAATAATCCAACATAATAAAAAAATCTGATCCTGATGAAGGAATTTAGGAAAGCACCAGTGAACCATCAACATCATAAATTTTTTTATTCAATTCAAATTGAAACTATTGATGTTTTTTGTCAATGTCGATTGAACCCATCGGCATAACTTGTTGGGAGTTAGAGAGGAAACAGGTAATGTTATTCATTGATCATTTATGGGTAAACTATATGTACTAATTTCCCTCAATTAAATTGTCAATCTAGGGTAAGTAAACTTAGAGTTGTGGCACAGTATGAGCCAAGGAAGAAAGCAAATCTAACAAGAAGATTAACTAGCTAAGGATATGGTTTACGCTAGGGATCAATGCTCTTTTTAATTTACAATTCTACTTTTAAAATATGACTTTTAAAATACATTCAAACAACATACTCTATGCTAAATATGCAAAGCAACCTTTAACTAATAAGATTTAAGCAATCTAGAACTATGAACTATTTAATCTAAGTAGTTTTAAAAAATCTTGGACTATGAACTATTTAATCTATCTATTCAATCTATCTTTGCATAAGAAAATTGTTAGAAAAACAGGACCGCGGAGCAATAAAATAAAACAAATGCAGAAACAAAACACAGCAGACACACAATACAAGAGAGACACAGATTTACGTGGTTCACCCAGTATGGGCTACGTCCACCAGAGAAATTGCCAGGTCCTTCCTTTATTATTATCCAGCAAATGAAGGGATACAACCTACAACAAAACCCACTGTAACTTCCTCTTCTTTCTCTCACAGTCTCCTCCCATAGAATACAATATTCACCCTCATACATAGTTGCAATACATTTCCCTCATAAAAGAGGGTTTCCTTCTAGGGAAAAAAACCCTAACATAATCTCTACCGTTAGATCTGCGACCTTATAATGAACGGTCTAGATTTACAATGAAATTACAATATACTTTTATAAGGTAATTTTTTCTTCGGGGGCTTCGCCCCCAAACCCCCATCGGGGGATGCTACCTCCGAACCCCCGCTGGGGGCTTGCTTGCCCCCAGACCCCCCGGACCCTGCAGAGGGGGTACCCCCCCTCTGCACTCCCCTGCGTGGAAGAGTGTACATAATTCTGGGGTGTAAATACTTCATGGGGGATAAACACGGCTAAAATCAAGGACCTCTGCATCAGGAAGATAATCAGGCTCCACAACCAACAATCTCCCACTTGGAGACTGATCTCAACAACTCCACCGCTGTTGTATATGTTGGATTCTGAACCTTCTTGGACCTGGAAAATTTCTCATCTTCATCTTCAATCTTGAAGACCAACTGAAAGTGAGCAAGAACTCGGTTTCTCCCTGGTTACTCCCTTTGTTAACATGTCTGCAGGATTCTGGCTAGTGTGTATCTTTTCCAGCTTCAATTGTCCATCTTCCAAGACAGATCGTATGAAGTGGTACCTCAACTGTAAATGCTTAGTCTTCGAATGGAAGGCTAAGTTCTTTGCAAGGTGAATGGCACTTTGACTGTCACAATACAACTTGTTGTTCTCCTGCTTCTTTCCCAATTCCTCCATAAACCTTTGTAACCAAATCATCTCTTTACTAGCCTCTGTAGCAGCAACATACTCTGCCTCTATTGTTGAAAGTGCAACAACCTTTTACAGTTTTGAAATCCA
>ML806771.1:80061-107152 GCA_009831015.1 Picea engelmannii | reverse complement strand
TTCTCTAGCACCCACTAGAAGGAAGCACCAACTCCCTGAGTATTCCAGCACCAACTGGATGGAAGCACCAACTTCCAGTTACACAGGCTCCAACCTGCATAACAGAGAACACATGTTCTCCCTAGCACCACCCTGCCACCCTGTTTTCTCTAGCCACTACCAGATGGAAGCTACAACTTCCTGTGTTCAAGCTCCCACTTGAACCTCTGAGCACAACAGTCCTCCCGAGCACCTCCCAACCTCCCTTAAATATTAATGATTAAATACACATTCAACTTTACAGATAAATCAGTTCTTACCAGTCTTTCTTTGTTCTTTAATTCTGGTCTTCTGTTCACTGTTCTGCTACTCTTCTCTTATTCAACAGGTTTGCTCTGTATCATGTCTTCTGTCATTCTGCTCTGCTTCTATTATGTCCATCATGTTGCTCTTCTTCTGTTCTCGTTCTTCACAGTTCCTTCACTTCTTGCTATTCCTCTGCTCATCTTCTTTTTCTTATTGTTTACACATTTTTCATTCAGAACAATCACACCATTCAATGTTACTCGTTTTCTTTTATACATTCTGTTATGACAGTTCCACTTCCCCTTCCAATGGAAAATCCGAAGACATCTGTCTTGGAAACTGAAACGCTAACCAATTCTTCATCATAAGCTAGTTTCATTTAACTGATTCATTACTGAAGCATTATTGTGTGATGAACAACAGCAACCCTCCGATCAATGCCTGATCCAACGGTTCAGATCCCATCAGGATTTCACTCCTCGCGAATTCGGCATTCTCATTGTCGATATGCACTTGTACTCGGAACCCCCGATTCCCCGATCCCCGATGTGCTCATTCCCGAGCGTTAGCCCCTTCTGGCTACATAAAGGTCCATGTGACCAGCTATCATGTGATCGCCACCATACCACTCGTCGGGGTTTCGGGGTTTGCGATGACATAATGTTTATGTCCACATGATTCACGATTTCCCGATTCGCGATGCGCTTCAGCCCTCCTGGCTGAGTCCTGGTCCACGTGACCATTAGCCGTGACCGCAGCTTTTATCCTATCGGGGCTTCGGGGTTTACAAGGATAATGTGCACACATCCCCTGGAGCTGTGATATGCTGATTCCCGACCTCCTCTCTTCTCCTTACACCTGTCCTCCACTGACTCCTGGTCATTTCTGGATCTGACGGTTCAGATTCATTCTGTATTCAACGGCTGCGATTAAATCGCGAATTCAGAGTTTATATTGCAGTGAGTTCTTGACATATCAAAGTCCCGATCGTTGATGTCTCTGCTGACGTCACACGTGGTTTGACACGTGTTAGGTCCTGCCACGTGTCACTCTGATTCGTGAATTGCATGAGCCTAAAGTGTTAGATCTGCCTAACACCTGTCATCCTCTAATTGTGCCATGTGTCCCTGGGTGACGTGGTCTACCAACGTGAGTTGGATCAACGGTCTAGATCTCATGTTGATCTGACGGTTCAGATTCAGTCGGGATTTCGCATATCGCGAAATCGGGGTTTTCGTTGCATTGTATTCTTTGCATTATGAAATCCCGATCCCTGAATCCCCGATGAAGCCTCCTGGCTGCCACGCATCCAGACGAATAGACGGTCCAGATCCCGTCAGGATTTCACCTTGGCTTTAACGGCTGCCACGCGTCCACACGAATAGACGGTCCAGATTACTTCTTAAATTAACGGCTGCGATCAAATCGCGAAATTGCATATCGCGATTTCGGGGTTTTCGTTGTCATTGTTCTTTGCATTATGAAATCGCGATCCCCGATTCTCCGATGAATTTATCTCTCTCGCAGCTTCTACAGATCTGACGGTCCTGGTTCTTTCGGGAAATTTGGATGGGATCCAACGGTCAGTGACTCTTCTTCCTTTTTCCTCTGTAAGCTCTTGCTGTGCGCGTTTTCTTCAAGGTTGTTCCTCCTGAGATTTTACTTCCAAATCCCCACAGGGTTTTATCCTTCTTATCCTACTGTCTCTACTGTTGCCATTAATGACAACAACTATCACTGCATTCTATCCGTTGAATTTGCCAACATGTCCTACACTCAAAGGTGATAGCATACGTTCCTTCAGCCTCTGTGAAGGACATCCTTATACAACCTGGCATGGATGGGAAAAGAGGGAAATGGATTGCCAAAATCCTATAGTTTGATCTGGAGATTAAGCCCACCAAGTTGATAAAGGGGCAGGGTTTAGCCAAGATGATGGCTGAATCCAATTGCAAAGCCTTGGGGATTAGCTACATCAATGCCTGTTCAGAAAATCAGCAAGTTGATTCATCCAATAAAAACTCTCAGGGTGCCTTGCTGCTAGCAGCGTGCACCTGGTACAAGGATATCTTGTACTTTTTGCAAGAATTGAAGCCTCCTGATGGAATGGAAAAAAGAAAGGCGAGAGCTTTAAAGCTAAAATCGGTCAAATATTGCCTCGTTGACCAAGCCTTGTACTGGAAAGACCCTCTAGGGGTATTGTTAAAATGCCTGGACCCGCAAGAAGCCCAGAAGGTCATGTTTGATTTCCATGAAGGCCTTTGTGGGGGGCATCATTTCTGAAATACCACAGCTCATAAGATCCTCAGGGCTGGATATTACTGGCCCACTTTATTCACTGATGTCTACAGATAAATCAGAGCTTGCATCAAATGCCAAAAGTTCTTAGGGAAGCAACAACTCAAATCACTACCATTAAAGCCTATAGTAGCTTCGACACCTTTTCAGCAGTGGGGGTTGGACTTCATTGGAGAAATTCATCCTCCCTCAAGTGGTCAACATAGATAGATCTTGACTACGAAAGACTATTTCACCAAGTGGATAGAAGCCATCCCTACCAGGAGTACTTCTCACAAAGTAATTATCAGTTTCCTGGAGGATATCATAGCTAGATTTGGCTGCCCCAGCAAAATCATCACTGACAATGCCACCTCTTTCAGGTCTGAGCCTTTGGTCAAGTTCTGTGAATAGTTTGAGATTTCGCTGATCCACTCTACTCCCTATTATCCTCAAGGAAATGGACTGGCAGAGTCTTCCAATAAAAGTCTGATCAAGCTCATTAAAAAATTATTGGAAGACAATAAAAGGGCCTGGGATTCAAAGCTCAAATTTTCTCTATGGGTCGACCGGGTGACAACAAAGAAGTCCCTGGGCATCTCAACTTTCCAACTTGTTTATGGAATGGAAGTTGTTTTTCCTACCCAGCTCGCTTTATCTGTGGCAAAATTCCTCCAGGACCTTGAAGGAGAGCCTGACCATATGGTCAGAAGGATTCATCAGATGGTGGAAGTAAAGCAGATTAGGGAACAGGCCATGAACAGGGCCTACCATCATCAGCAGAAGATCAAGCAAACCTTTGACAGAAAGAGAAAAAAGAAAGTTTTTGAGCTGGGTGATCTAGTTCTCAAATGGGATGCACCCAGGCAGGATAGGGGCAAACACAGTAAGTTTGATGCCCTCTAGTTTGGGCCCCTCAAGATCTCTGAGGTATTTTCAAACAACACCTTCAGATTGCAGGATTTGATAGGAGAAGAAGTTTTTGATGGCACGGTGAATGGCCATTTCCTAAAAAAATGTTTTTGGTAAGCCGTAGGTGGCTTCTTTTGTTTTGTAAATATTGTTTTCTGTTTTCTGTTTTCGGCTTAATAAATGACTCCATAGCCCAACATCAAGGCACTGAATCTACAAAAAGAGTTCTTAGAGCATCGCGGGGATGACTCTATCCCCCATGGAGCCTAATGTTAGCAACAATTTTGGTATCAGGGCACAAAGGTACACAAGTCCGCAGGATTGCCTGGGAAGAACCTAAGAACAGCACGGAGGAACCTCTTTTCAGTTTCAATTTGAGCGCATGGGTGAATTTTTTCTAACGGCCACCAAGATCCACCTATAAATATGATCAACGGTCGTCAGGATTTCGGGGCTGCCAAGTTGTCCTGGGGTTAATGCAAGAGATAGCTCCAATAAATTCAAGACAAATCTGGGTCGTCCGATCCAATCAGGACAGGTGGCTTCCAGCCGATGTATTGAGGATCAGAGTTTCAGGAAACAAGGAGCCTCCCATTCATTGCAGTTGAGATCGTCGATCAGTGAAATTCCGAAAGCACCTAAGGATCCAAGCCCATGGTCCTAGCACTAAGTCATTTCAAGTGAGCATGTAAATGAGGGCGGCTCCCTTTTAATATCGAATGCCCCCTCGTCCATTCATCCTAAGGATGTGTGGCGCAAGAACTGGTCGCATCGATTTTCGGCAATCGCAAGTTCAAAGGGTAAAAGTTTCGTATCACTTTGTATCGCAAAACCCGGAACCCCGAATGGCCGAAAGCGCCCAGGGTCGGACCCATAGTTCAAGGGGCAGTCTCAGCCATCCATCTGAAGCAGACACTTGGCGTGCGATCGAGCTCCTCGCCAATTCTCCCATCATGAGTTCAAGGAGCAAAGTGTGGCATCGTCATATCCCCGATGTGTGAAGTAGCGAGAACATCCAGGACCTGGGGCCCATAGTATCATCATGAGAGCTCAGAGCCGTCATATCTAAAGAGACGGGTGGTGCCTACTCAAGCCATCTCGGCGTTTCACTCATCGCAATTTTAAGAAGCATGGATCAGCTCCTTCTTATTCTCGAACGCCGAAAGCATTTTGGGAATAGATACAGGGTCACGGCCTGTGGTCACTTGGGAAAGAAAGGAGCTATGCAAAAAGGGGCCAAGGGCGTTGAGCCTAGTCACTGTTATAGGATGATCGTGATCTCCATGTGCCATCTGATATGACCTCGACCCTGGTTTTCGCCTGGAGTTAATAAAGACAAGAAAAGGTGGTTGAAGCCTCTCCTCAGGCATTAAGTGCAGAGTATGGATAGTCTAGAAAGTGGTCTGCTCGAGAGGTCCTGCGTATCAATTTTATCAAAGAAGCCACGCCGAAGTTCTCAACTCAATAGAGAAGTCTGTGCACGCTAGCCTAGCACTTAATGGCTCAGCTACCCTCCTCATAGGAGCCATGCATAGTTAAGGTGGGGCTTAAAGAAGGATGTTAGTATGATTTTGACTGAAGGGACACCAAGCTTTGGGTGAATGGACACGCCTCTGTGAGGGGAATTTTCCTGAGTATTTGGACTCAGTCTTTGTATTTTGTAGGGATCGATGGTTGAGCAAGGATCCCAGGTTGTAAAGCTTTAATGAAGCAATGTTATTTCTAGTTATGTATGAAATTTCGAGACTTCATGCCTTATGAATGTCAGTTTCTTTCATGTCTTTGTTCAAACTGTGTTAGAGCAGCTCGGAATTGGAGAATCTAGTCGAGTTGTAACTGTTATAGGATGATGTATAATTTGATCATTGTGACAGTCGCATTGTCTCTAATCAGTCCTTGCAATTTACCTAATGTTGAATGACTTGGAATTGGAGAATCCAGTCAAGTCCCTCTTTCAGTATCTTGAAGCCCTGAACCAGAGGATCTTGCATTCAGATTTTTTCTTCTACAAATTACCGAAATCCTGTTGCCCGAAGTAGATTGTTCACTCTTCTTATCAAGTCTTCCACCTATTCACCTTTTAATCAACCCGCTGACCGAATTTAGATCAAGAACTCCTTTGTTTCTTACATGTCGGACCCAGTCTCTGAGTTAGAGTGACATCTCCCTGAGTCATGTCCATTTGATCACCCATTAAAAACTATCGTGACATAAAAAACTGATGGGCGTCGGGCTCTGCTCCTGCAAGAAATTCAGGAGTGACATTTGTCACCAACAGGTTCAATGCTACAATAGCACACCAACAAAACCCTAACTACTGGCCCTTTCGGCAACACTTGTGAAGCAGATGAAGTCTCACCCGAGGTAGAGGTAGGGGTGGTTGTAGGACTCAAATGTCTGCAACCTTGGATGGGACATATATATGTGATTCTAACACTTAACAGAGCACTTAGCAGTTAATCTTCATCAATATTCGATTCTTAGTAATAGCACAGACATACCCTAATTACAAAGTATTGTAGTATGCAACCACATCCATCATCTAATAACACTTAACATAACAAGAACACATTAGATCTAGCAGATTCAAGCACTAAGCACATCCACATGGGTCAGATCTATCATTCATTCACATGATTAGGAACAAAGCAACATCAGATCTAACTGACATTCATCACATAGAAACACATCAATACATCAGACAAAGCAGAGAAACACAACATGTACGTGGTTCACCCCCACCCTGGGGCTACATCCACCAACTCTTCTTCTTTATTAATATCTTCAATCGGTTACAAGACACAGTCACCAAAAACCCTTCCACACACATGACAGAAGATTTGTGCAGCTCGCTAGATCCTTCCTCCTTGCATTGTGGCACAAAGCCTTCTATACTCTCTATAATAACTTGCACTTAGCTCTGTAACCCTTCTATAGTCATGCACAGGGCACTACTAGCACTTAGCTTACATCACATAGATAGGCTACCATCCTCTACTTACTTCACCTAGACATCTATTTATACATAAAAAAGTGGGCCTAGGCGTTGGTAAGCCCACGGGCCAGAATCCCTTTCCCATTACATTGTCCCAAAACCAAAAAAGGGGCCCAAAAGTGGCCCTAGATCCCATGATATCTACTTCATCTGGCACTCCATCTTCGACAGGCTATCGAAATCCCAAAAACGGTCAAATATGACCAGGTGTTCCTCAAAACTTGGTCAAGGGACAACAAGCTCCTCTCCTCTTTGTAGGAACCAAAGAAAAATCTTTATGAAATGAATCTTATAGCTCCTTAGGTTTATAATTGATAGGTGTTGAAGGCAATGGAGAATTATCAACAATATTTTTAATTTTCTTACTAGATGAGGTTGTAGGGGAATCAATAATTTTCTTGGCCTTATTATCAGACAGGGAGATATTTTTAACTAGAGGATTTGGAGTTTTCAGAGAGTGAGGCTAAGGTGGGGTGACAACCCCTGAATTGACCGATATCTTGCTTGTCTTAACTATGAGATGGGGATTTGAGAATTGATAAAGGAAATCGTCCCATTTCTTACTATGTTTTGTCAATTTTGATATAACAAGCAATTTAATGAGGCCATGGTGAAATAAACTATTGTGAGGGTTGGACAAAATTTTACTATCCTGGGAAGACTTTGTCTCGAGGCTTTTCAGGAAATACAAGGGAAAATTCATGGGTTTGTTGAATTGAAAATGGGCTAAAAGACAAAAATGACAGGCTTTAAAAAAAGAGTACCTACCTTCACAAGTGATGAGCCTGGTAATTACGATCAGAGGGTTGATCAATTTTTCTTTGATCCATTCTTTCGAATACCCTTTGGCTCCAGAGAGATTTTTGAATTTGGGCTTGAACACTCTCTTATAACTTGGACATGGAAATTTATGGTGTTTGAACCACCGATATCCAAACCCTTGGAAATTTTGTGGTCGAGGAAATGGATTTCTCAGAGACCAAGAAGACCAGAGACACTATGTGAGCCAGTATCCCATCGAACCTGAGAGATTTCATCATCGTGCCCCTACATATTGGCCAAGAATGGTCCCCAACCCGCACGGAGGAAGATTTCTCTATAGGCTATGAATTCCATAATGGACAGTAGCTCAATGTAGGAGGATGGTTCATAATGGTTGGGCATGGTTACGGAGAAAGGGATGAGCAGGAGGATAAAATCGGGTAGAGGGAGAACGCGATATGGAAAAAAGAATATGAGAGAAATGAGAAATCGTGGCAGAGTACATATTTCTTAATGCAATTGTGATGGAAACGGTTGAATCATGGGCGAATTCATCATACACAAACACCATGTGTGATCATAATTGCGTTGAGTTTGAATTCGAATGGTGTGTACTTTGGAGGTAAACAAAATCGTGTAAGAATTAGATCAATGTACAAGTCTTAGACTTGGACATATGATCATAAAGTGCATTTATAAGTTTAATTTGATCACCAAAATGGAATTTGAAAAATACACCATTCAATTCATCTAATTTATCATTGCAACGGGCATAATTAATTCGAGAAATCATATCTACTTGCGATCATGATCATTTACAGTATATAAATACCTCACCTGATCCTCCATATGACACTCCATCCGGTCCTCTAGATGGCACTCCATCCAGTCCTCTTGTGTAAGTGGAAATTATCCCATAGTAAACAGACGTTCACTCATAGCACTTAGCTTGGACAATTTCTAGAAAGTATGGTGAACAAGAGCATGGATAGGATGAGTATGAATAGTATTATCCATTTTTTATTTCATTGTCATCGATCTGTAACAATACAAAACAACTTGTTCCTCTTTTCATAGGCGTGTAATACAGATGGCAGTGAGCATTTAGTAGTTGGTATTGATTTGTAATTTTCTCAAGGAACAAGTAAGTATAAGAAGTCTTCCATTTTATAAACATAAATAAAAATGTACATCAGCCTTATAACACACAAAGTGATGTCAACAGTGTAGAGTTTATCATACTAATACAAACAACTACTGATATAATAGCTTGAAATATTGTAAAGACAATATGAAAAAAAAATTGACAGATATCCTACTACCTCTTCTCATGGATTGTAATATATATGGTAGTGTTTATCATTTGTCATCTTAGGAAAACCCTCCCCCACTCTTAAGTATTGTGACACCTCACAATTAAATATATAAGGAACCAGTTAATTCTCCCAATAGCCTAAGATTTGCAGTTTTCCAAGTGTAGAGATAAATTTCAGACATTAGTCTGACAAGACGGTTAAAATATGGCCCCACCTATAGCATAGAACATCCTACATATAGTTAAGAAGAGGTAGGTGATAGAGTCTTAGGATTTTCTTAAATTTAGTTCCCAATGGAAGATTGATGGAGTTCATTTACCTTTGCTTAACCATGCATACTTCTTTTCATTTTTTCCTACAAGTAGTGGCATACATTAGGATAAGTTTTAAGATTTAGGAATTTTATTTATTGTTTGTCAGATCATCACCCTCGCTAGGTAGAATGCCCTGCTACCAGCAAGCATGTTCAGTACTCTGGCGGGTTTACCTAGTCATACCATAGGCCGGTACCCACTACTAGCAGACTTGTTTAGTATCCCAATGGGTTAGCCTCTTACACCCTTATACAACAGAGACTGTGTTATCTCCTCAAATAAATTGGTGGATTTTATTTTCTTTTCGAGGTGATAGGTTGTGATCTAAATTTTATGTCTAAATTTTTGTAAGTAGGTTAGAGAGTCTGTATTTTGAAAACAAGCTCAAAAGAAGTTTTGATTTTGGTTCGGTCAAGAAAAGGTCAAAATATCAGGTTTCGGTGGTTTAGGCGAGCCTCCAATGTGCTCATTAACCACCGAAAGTCTTCATTCTCGGCAGTTAAGGGGTCGAAGCAGGAAGGCGACTAACCACCGAAAAGGTTTCATCAGAAAAAATGGAAAGCCCGTGATTTCATACGAGCCAGCTGTCAAGTTGGCGCAATGATTAAAAATTCAACCGTTGAAAGCTCGCCATGGGGGAGGTGATGCACGTTCGTGGTGTCTATCCGAAAGGTTTGAAGCCCCTATGTCTTATCATCCGCATTGGTCATTTCAAATCCATACATGGCAGTGATTTGTATGTATGATTGTACGGAGCTACCCTCCATTTCAGTTGCAAGTACGCCAGCCATCATGATCAGGTTATTCCTTCATTTGAAAACTCGATGAGTCATTATGAATCCCGAAGATTGTTGAAGATAACCATAAGCTCGCGATTTCATCAGTAAATCGTATTTTCAAGAATCATGATCCCACTTTCTCTGGCAATTGTCAAAGTTTTACTAAGTCCAGCAAGAACTCCCGAGTCAAGTAAGCCTGGTCGGGTTATCAAGTAAGTTCGGAAACTATTCTCTTTCAAGTTTCAGAAATACAAATGCCACCGAAAATCTAAAATTTTTGGCATGTCTCAGTCAAACGGTCATCCAAAACTGGGTTAGTTTTCCAAACTCGGTTTGTGTTACCCTGTTCCACCGGGTTTTTATGAATGATATTCGTTGTCTACCTAATTTCTAGAGTCATTGTCTCCTGAACATCTAGCTTCCCATAATCACAGGCACACTGAGCATTGTCCCATGTCGAAAGCAGGGCCGACTTTGAGATCAGAGGTAGATGGAGTTTGGTTTTTAGAAGCTCACCCAGAAGTGGCCGAATTTTTCAAACAGGCTGGAGTTTTTGCATACTGTGAGAAATTAACCCGATTTCATCAATAGGTGGCCGAATCGTTTGCTAGTTCCTATGATGGAAGGACAGCTAAAATTGGCAAGGAGGAAATTATCATTGATGAAGCATCCATTTCCAAATACACAGGTTTACCCAGGTCGGGAGAATGTTGGTTCAAGACCACCTCACCATCAAACATAGAATTCAGGTCAATCCCCTAGCAAGAAGGAAGGATAATCAAGAGGAAATTACAGTTTGAAGATAAACAATCTAAAAACCCCTCCACAGGGAAAAACCTTCTAAATCTACCTTATAGTGATTCTGAATCAGAACAGGGGGTGGCAGAGACACAGGCTAACATGCAGACTGAACATAATGCACATTTTCATTCAAATCTACCTTCATAAATTCTTCCAGAGACCCATAGGCAACCAGAAGCAGAAGCCTCCTCAAGCAGGCCTAAGAAAGGTAGAACACAGAAAATCAACAAGCTCCTACAACATATTTATGAGATGGAAGTTCTAGAAAGGGTGATCAAAAAAGCCAACACAGACCTCACTGACAGAAATGCAGAATTTTTCAAAATGAATCAAACTATTAAAGATAAACATGACAAAATTAAAGACAGAAATAGAGTTTTGATCCGAGAAAATATGAAACTGTATAGGCAGTTCAGGATCCTGAGGCTGAAGTTAAAGCAGTTTCAGTCACCAGAAGAGGAGCAGACTAGATTGGAAACTTTGGCTAATTTAGCCACAACTATGATGGACACACCAGAACACCACATACAGCCAGTAGAGGTTCGCAGGTCTGCAAGAACAAGGGCTGCCTCATCTAGGAAACCCTGAGCATCAACAAAGGGATCCAAGGTGAGTATTTTTGCAAAGTTTTGAAATTTTTTCAAAGATGTAGTTTCGGTGGTTTAGGTGAACAGGACGACTATTCATTAACCACCGAAATCTATGCTTTCGGTAGTTAATCCACCCAGAAGCTTTCCAAATAACCACCGAAAGCCTGTCATGTTCAGAAAAATCAAGTTTTTACACAGATCAAGTTTTTTCAAGTTGAAAAGGTTTGCAATCTTTTCGAATGAACATCTGATAAATTATCAAGACAAAACCAACAGTAATTTTTGACAAATGGTTGAAAGAAGAGGTGTTCCAAAGATTTTTGATATCTTTTGACAAGACATAAAATCAGGGTACTTTGCCATCTCAATAGATTCGAATTTGCCTCTCTTGGAGAGTCATCATTCAGCCTTGGGAGGCTGCCCTGCACTTCACCAACAATCAAGAAGAAAGAAAGGCCATGAAATCTGGGATTAACCTCATTTTTTGGGATCATCCCACATATTTTGCAACTTCATTTTGAGTTACTATCTTTAGTATATTTGATCCCTGTTTTCAGGATCTCAGAACTACTTTGTAATGCTATAAAGCTTAGGATAGAAGATGAACCAAGGGTTCGATTTTGGGTTCTATATGCTGCTACTGTAAGAGAGACTTATTCTTAATATATGAAACATTGCAAGCTTGCTTCAGTTGTGTTGTCAGACTTTTTCTTTTCTGTTCTCTGATATCTTATGAGTGAATGATTTCTTTATTGGCGCTTATTCAATCTACATGTGACTGTCATCTCACTAATTGATTGATTAAGTTAAGAATCATAAGTTATTTCCTTAGTTCTTAAACCCATTGTGCTTATTTTATATGAGTATAATCTGGTTCAATAGCTATCTTCTCTTCTATTTAATCAAACCTTGTCTGATTGCATTCCTAGAAGGCCTTGTGATATTTGATATCTCTAGACAGTCTTAAACACACAGTCCAGTCCCTAGATATTCATCTTGATCCAAAAACCACATCAATTATTAAGAAAATAGTTTCCAAAAAGAGTTAGTTACCAGGCATCTCCGACTTACAGCCTAGGAGAGTTTCCTGGAGTGATAACAGACTGGTCTACCATATTTTAAGATTTGTGTATAATATTGCTTCTTGCAAAAACATGGGGCGACATCTCTGAAAATTTTTATTTTGGACTGGGATGGTATTTAAGTTAGAGGATGACTCTTCTTTATGTATTCCTTATAGATTTTCCTGATGTAAGGGATACTTAAGTGGGTGTATCCAATCTAAATATATGGTGGAATCAAGAATTTTTAGTGTGTATTGGATGGTACCATTGGAAAAGAACAGAAAGGTATGTTCATCCCCTACTCACTTTCTTCTTTTTTAAAGTTATAATGATGTTTCCATGGCTAACCACTAATCAGACCTTCTTACTACTCTTTCATAGAGATACTTTACTCACCTACTCAAGGTTCTTGGGGAAATTGTATGAGTAGCCTCTACATTTGATAAGACAAGGTGTCACTTCCTTATATCCTCTAGTGGTGGAGGTTATGATCAACTGTCGTTAAACATACCTTCAGAGAAAGAAAGATAGAAATCTTGTAAAAATGGATATTTTAAAGCAGGCAATTTCTAAGCATAATAAAAAATTCATTATCCAACTGATGCTTAAGCAGAAAACAAATTTCAAATATAGAAACATCTTCTTCTGAAGTAAAATACTTCCCTTTTTGTCTCCTTGGAATTGTCCACTTGTGGTGAAATAAATACCTGCAGAAATCTCTAAAATTGTTTATCAGCAAAAACACACTTTAAATTATTTACATATGTACAATCAGAATTCAAAAAAAAATTCAAGAACGGGGGGAGGGAAAAGAAACTTCCCCATCCACCAAGGCCAATACCTTGTCGGCTGACATGACCTATAAAAAATATTTCTTGGAAATGGGTATGTGGTAAAGTTTAAGTCGATGTCCATTCACTACGAAAGAGACTTGTCCATCATCAATTGTTTTTATTTTAACAGCCCCATTATCATACACGGTAACTACCTCATAAGGACCCAACCATCGAGTGGTAAGTTTGCCTTTAAAATTTTTGAATCAGAAATCAAACAACAAATCCCAATCACCAGGTTGAAATTGTTTCTTCTTCATAAATTTATCATGCCACTTGGCCCTCTGGTTTTGAACTAAAATTGTTTGTTGGATAGTATCTTGTCTAATCTCATCCAATTCATTCAATTGTAGGGCTTGTTGTTTTTGTGCCTCATCTAAGTCTAATCCCAATTGTGAAGAAATATGAAAAGTCCTTACTTGAAATTCAATTGATAGAGGTACTTGTTTTTCATAAACTAGTTCATATGGGGTATGCCCAATGGTGTTTCTCCAGGTGGCACGATATGCCTGCAAATCCTCTAGAAGTATATCCACCCAATCTCTTGTTATAAAAAAAGGATCGGGGAGCAATAAAATAAAACAAAAGTAGAAATGAAACATAGAAGATACACAATACAATAGAGACACAGATATGTGTGGTTCACCTAGTGTGGGGTACATCCAGCAGAGAAATTGCCAGGTCCTTCCTTTATTATTATCCAGCAAATGAATGGATACAACCTATAGCACACCCACTATAACTTCCTCTTCTTTATCTCACAGACTCCTCTCTCAGAATAAAATATTCACAATGATGCATAGCCGTAATACATTTCCCTCATAAAAGAGGGTTTCCTTCTAGGGAAAAAAACCCTAACATAACTTCTACCGTCAGATCTACGACCTTATAATTAACGGTCTATATTTACAATGAAATTACAATATACATTCACAAGGAAATTTTTCCTTTGGGGGCTTCACCCCCGAACGCCCAAAGGGAGGGTAACCTCCCCCGCATGGATGAGTGTACATTCTTTTGGGGTGTAAAGTCTTCATGGGGTATAAACATGGTTGAAAACAAAGACCTTTGAATCAGGAAGATAATTAGGCTCCACAACCAACAATCTCCCACTTGTAGTCTAATCTCAACAACTCCACCATTGTTGTATCTGATGGACTATGAACCTTCTTGGACCTATAAAAGTTATCATCTTCATCTTCATGCTTGAAGACAAACTGAAACTGAGCAAGAACTCAGTTTCTCCGTGGTTACTCCCTTTGTTAACATGTCTACAGTATTCTGGCTAGTGTGTATCATTTCCAACTTCAAATGTCTATCTTCCAAGATGGATCATATGAAATGGTACCTTAGCTATATATGCTTAGTCTTAAAATCAAATGATGAGTTCTTTGGAAGATGAATGGCACTCTCATTGTCACAATACAACTTGTTATTCCCCTACTTCTTTCCCAATTTCTCCATAAATCTCTATAACCAAATCATTTCTTTACTAACCTCTGTAGAAACAACATACTCTGCTTTTGTTGTTGAAAGTGAAACAACCTTTTTCATTTTCAAAATCCAACTTGTTGTTGTTCCACCTATAGTAAAAACATACCTTGTGGTGCTCCTCTTGCTATCTTTATCACCTGCCATATCGGAATCAACATATCCCTGTAGAAAAGTGGTTGAACCTCCAAAACATAATGCATGAGTAGAAGCACCTCTCAAATACCTGAGAATACACTTTACTACCTCCCAATGTTCTTTACTTGGATTTTTCATATACCTATTCACAACTCTCACTGGATGTTCAACATCTGGTCTTGTGAAAACCATCACATACATCAAGTTGCCAACTACTGATGAATAAGGAAACATGGACATGTATTCTATCTCCTCTTGTGTCTTGGGACACATTTCCTTAGTTAATTTTAAATGGATGGCCAAAGGTGTACTAACTGGTTTTTCATTCTGCATTCTAAACCTCTCTAACACCTTCTCTATGTACTCACCCTGAGACAATGTCAATTTGTGATTTTTCCTGTCTCTTGTTATTCTCATACCAAGGATTTTATTTGCAGCACCCAAATCCTTCATCACAAATGAATTGGATAATTTCTTCTTGAGCACATTTATATCCTGCATATTAGACCCTACAACAAGCATGTAATCTACATACAATAGCAAGATAATATAGCTTCCATTTTCTAGATTTTTAAAATAAACACAGTGATCAGAATGACATCTACTATAATCATGTTCTATCATAAACCTATCAAACTTCAAATAACACTGACTTGGAGCTTGAATTAGGTCATACAAACTCTTATTCAATTTGCATACCAAATTATCCTTCCCTTTTAGCTCATACCCCTACGGCTGTTGCATATAAATCTCTTCCTCTAAATCCCCATGGAGAAAATTTGTTTTTACATATAATTGTTCAATATGAAAATATTCTACTTCTACGAGACTCAAAATAGTCCTAATTGAAGTCAAAAATATTTCATCAAAATCTATACCTTTCTTTTGTGCAAACCCCTTTACAACAAGTCTAGCTTTGTACCTCCATTTTCATCCATATTCTTCCTTCAACTTGTAAACCCATTTATTCTGCAATGCTCTTTTTCCTACAGGAAACTGAACCAAGTCCCAAGTCTGTTTATTTACCAAGGAATCCATTTCCTCTTTCATGCTTTTCTCCCACTTCGTTTTGGTGTCTACCTACATTGCCTCTTCATAACATTCTGGTTCACCAGAATCAATCAAAAATAAATAATACAATGAAGGAGAGTATCATTCAGGGGGTCTACTTAAACTGGTATATATTCTAACAACACTTACATGAGTTTGAGGTACATGTTGCTCCTATTGTTGTACATTTTGATTTTTTGGTTCCTTTGGAATTTCTTTTTCAGTGATCTCATCAAGCACTTTGTATTATGATTTTTATTTTTCCTGTTTCTTTCCCTGCAACTGATCTTTGTACATGACCTTCTCATTGAATATAACATCTCTACTCCTAATGATTTTATTCTTTTCATAATCCCATAAGAGATATCCAAAATCATTAACATTGTATCCAATAAAGGTACACTTCTTGGATTTTGCCTCATGCTTTGTTCCATTTTCTCTATCAATATGGACAAATGCCTCACATCCAAAAGTCTTCAAGAAAGAATAGTTTACCTTTTTACCTGTCCATGCCTCCTTTGAAATTATACCATACAAAGAGATTGAAGGTCCTCTATTTATTAAGTAAACAATAGTATATACAACATCTTCCCAAAACTGTAAGGGAAAACCAACATTCAATCTCATACTCCTTGCATGCTCCGTGATTGTCATGTTCTTCCTTTCTGACACATCAATTTCTTGTAGTGTTCTTGGAAATTTCTTCTCTCTACGAATCCCATGGTATGAACAATAACCATCAAACTCCTTGCTGCAATATTGACCTCCATTATCTGATCTGAGACACTTCAACCTTTTCCCTATCTCATTCTCAACCAAAGCTTTCCATCTCTTAAAAGTATCAAAAACATCATATTTTCGTCGAATGCAATAAACCCAAGTTTTTCTAGTTGCATCATCAATAAAAGTAACATAATAATGAGATCCACCAAGATATGATACCTGAGCTGGTACCCATACATCTGTATGCACAAGATCTAACCTTTCACTCTTATTTTCTTTTCCAACTCTGAGAAATCTGACTCTCTTCTATTTTCCATAAACACAATTCTCACAGAAGTCCAAATCAATTTGTTTAAGATATGGAAACAAATTTATATTTTGAAGTATTTGCATCCCCTTCTCACTCATGTGTTCAAGCCTATGATGTTGTATTGTTGTATCCATTCCTGTAGAAGCTAAAGAGATAGAAGATTTAGTATTACTAGTACATAAATACAATGTACCTACATTCTCTCCTTTTGCTATCACCAATGATCCTTTGGTGACCTTCCACACCGTATCTGTAAATATGGATATACAACCTTCACTTTCCAAATTCCATGTTGAAATTAATTTTTTCCTTATATATGGAACATGTCTTACCTCTTTCAACAACCATTGGTTTCCATTACTTTGCTTTATTTTTACCATTCCCATTCCAACAATTTTGCATGGTGCATCATCACCCAAATGAACCTATCTAAAATCACCTTGAACATAATCTAGAAAATGTTTCCTATGGGGTGTGGAATGAAATGAAGCCCTTGAATCTACCACCCAAGCCTCATACATATTATCTACAGAAAGAATCAAAGCATCTTGTAACACATCACCTATTACATTTTCTTCTTGAATTTTCTCCAGTTGTCCATCTCTTTGTTTCTTTGGAGCTCTGTAGGATTTCTTCATATGTCCTTTCTTCCCACAATTCCATCACTCTATATTTCCAAGTCTAGATTTGGATACGCCCTTCCTAGAATTCCCATAGTTCTCTGATCCCTTTCTTCTATCCTTTTTTATTCCCCTATTCTCCATGTTCAACGCATTTCCTGATGTCTCACCTGTGCTTTTCCATCGCATTTCCTCACTAAGGATAACACCAACAACATCATAAAATTTTAAATTATTTGAACCAAATATAGAGTTACTTATAGCCATGGACAAGTCATTCCATCTTTCTAGCAATGAGCACAAGATTAGAAGATCCCTGACCTCATCATCAAAGTCCACTTTTATAAAACTTAGTTGATTAGAAACCGTATTAAATTCATTTAAATTATCTACAAAAGACCCACCTTCTGACATCTTCATATTAAATAATCTCTTCATTAGAAATACCTTATTGGACACCGAGGGTTTTTCGTATAGTTTAGCCAATGCATCCATCAGATCCTTCATTTTCTTTTCTTTTGAAATATTGAAATCCATTGACATTGTCGGGCTTAGCCATATCATTCCTAGAGTATTTTTTTCAAGAATATCCCATTCTTCATCCTTCATAATCGTCGACTTCTTTTCTATTCTACCCAATGGTAGGAATATATCCTTCTAATATAAATAATCTTCGATCTGCATCTTCCATAACTGGTATTTTTGGTCATTAAATTTATCAACCCTAAACTTTCCATCTTCCACCATTTCTCCCACTCGAAATAGCAACCCTCTTTTCCTGCGAGTTACCTTTCGCTCTGATACCAGTTGTTAGAAAAACAGGATCATGGAGCAACAAAATAAAACACAGTAGATACACAATACAATAGAGACACATATATACGTGGTTCACCCAGTGTGGGCTATGTCCACCAGAGAAATTTCCAAGTCCTTCCTTTATTATTGTCCAAAAAATGAAGGGATATAACCTACAGCGCACCCGCTGTAACTGCCTTTTCTTTCTCTCACAGTATCCATTCTCATAATACAATATTCACAATGATGCATAGCTGCAATACATTTCCCTCATAAAAGAGTGTTTCCTTCTAGGGAAAAAAAACCTAACATAACTTCTACCATCAATGGAGTATAAACACGGTTGAAAACAAAGACCTCTGAATTAGGAAGATAATCAAGCTCCACAACCAACATGTCTATGGTGTAATTGGACAGTTTTGGTTAAGATATTTTCCAATACTTTGTTTGTTGAATCTACTTGACCATTGGCTTGTGGGTGATATGGAAAAGACTTACAATGCTTGATCCCATATTTTTTCATTAATTCCTTCATCAGCTTAGAAGTGAATTGTGTACCCTAGTGTGTAATGATCTCACGAGGAACACCAAAGCAGGTAAAGATATATTCATAAATGAACTCAACAATACATTTTTTAGTAGCCCTAAAAAAGGTTTTTTCCTCTACCCGCTTGGTGACATAATCTGTGCAAACCATAATATAATTCTTCTTATGAGACATGAGGGAAATTGGTCCTACAAAATCAAGTGCCCATTTCTCAAAAGGTTCTATCATAACTTGTGCACGTAAGGGAATTTCATCAGTTTATGTGGGTCTACCAATCCTCTGACGGCTATCACAACTTCTCACATATTTGGGAGCATCCTTAAAAATGTTAGACCAATAGTAACCTGAATGTAAAACCTTATTGTTATATGTTTGTCGGAAAAATGTCCACCACATGGTCCATCATGACAACTTTGTAGGATCTCTTGTATATCATCTTCCCAGACACATCTACAAATAATAAAGTCTAGTCCAGTATGAAAAAGGTCATGGCCAACCTAGGAGTAGTTAGAACTTTGCGTTATAATTCGATGTGTTTCATGAGGTGACAAATGAGTTGGTAACTTTCTAGTGGCCAAATAATTATTTATGTCTACAAACCATGGGTTATTTATAAACATGGAAAATATATGCTCATCTAGAAAACTATCATCAACATAAATACTATCACCCTCATGATTAATGCACGAGAGAAAATTAGCTACTAAGTTCTCTTTTCCAGGTCGGTCAAGGATGGTGATATTGAACTCTTGTAATAACAGGAGCCACCTAGTTACTCGACCATTGGTAATGGGTTTATTCATGAGAAATATAATGGCAGAGTGATTTGTATGTACAAATACTTCATATCTTTTTGATATAATGGAGAAATTTATTGATGGCATAGACAACTACCAAGAATTCATTTTCATTGACTATATAGTTTAACTCAACAGGGGACAAGTTCTTACTCACAAAGTAAATAACAAAGGATTTTTGGTCTTATTTTTGTCCTAATACTCCTCCTATTGCAGTATCATAGGCATCAGTGGATATGTGAAATGGAAGGGCCCAATTGGGTCCCCTAAGAACTAGTGCCATAGATAATTTATCTTTTAGAGTTTCAAAGGTGGTTTGACACTGGTCAGTCCAAAGAAAATCAACATATTTTGTAAGAAATCCAAACATGGGTGCAACAATCTTTGTAAAATTCTCAGTAAATCGTCGGTAGTATCTGGCATTTCCAAGAAAGCTTCTTACCTCTTTTTAAGTCTTTGGAGGTGGAAGTTTAACGATTACCTCAATCTTAGCAGGATCCACTTTAATCCCTTTAGATGAAACATGATGCCCTACAACTACTCCTTTAGTCAATAACATTTTACACTTTTCATGACTTAAGGATAGATTCATTTCTTGACATCTAATAAGGACTTTCTTCAGATTATCTAGGAATTCTCGATAAGTATTACCATATACTGTAAAATTGTCCATATACACTTCCACAGAATCATGAATGATGTTATAAAATATCCCTAATATTGCTCGTTGAAATATGGAAAGAGAATTACACAAACCAAATGGTAAGACCCTATAGGCATAGGTGCCCCAAGGACAAGTGAAAGTAGTCTTGTCCTGATCCTCAGGTTCTATGATAATTTGGTTGTATCCACTATATCCATCCAGGAAGGAAAAGTATCGCTTCTCTGACAAGGTATCTAAGACTTGGTAAATGAAGGGAAGATGAAAATAATCCTTAAGAGTGGCCTTATTAAGTTCCCAAAAGTCAACACAAATTATCCATTTTCTGGTTACTTTCTTTGGAACCACTACAAGCGGGGATACCCATTGACTTTCAGACATTGGATAAATAAAATTGACATTCAATAGCTTATGCATTTCTTCCTTCACTATTTCCTTTAGTGTCGGATTAATCCTTCTCTGGGGTTTCCTAACAAGAGTTACTTCTGTCTGGGTATATATGTGATGAATGCATGTGTCAGGGTGTATACCCTTCATATTGGTATATTCCCAGGAGAATTCCCATGATTGGTCTTTAAGTACATTTACTAATTGTTCTTGTTGATGTGCATCTAGTCCAAAAATTTTATGTAGGAATTTCCCAGGACTAATCTCATAAGGCATGGTATAAGATATGGCAGATTCATCTATCTCAAAAATAAAATATGTTGAAGATAAATTTGATGGGTCCAACTATTCTTGAAATTATTCACCAAACATGTACTCGAATTGGGGAAAATATTGTGGAAAATCAAAACACGTGATTATAGAAATAAATTGATTTAGCACATTTTTCGTTGTTTTCTCCTGAAGTGCCTAGGAATGATCACTCAAAAACATGGGTTCTTCCCAGTTCTCATTATCATATGGACATTCAAGACACCACATATTCTCTAAAACGGGTTGAGTTGGTGGGTATATGGTAAACTTTTGTATAGAAAGTCCATTAGATATAGTCATTTCACTTTCTCTACAGCCAATAAATGCATTGGTTGTGGCCAACCAAGGTCTTCCCAAGATAAAGCAATTCCTTTTAGTGGGATCCTTTGAATGAATGAAAATAAAGTCTATTGGATATTCCCATGATGCTAATGTAACTATGATATCATCCAAGAATCCTTTAGGTATAACTTTTGTCGTATCTGCTAATTCCAAAATAGTTGGGGTAGGTCTAAGGAGGGGTTTCAACTGTAATTCCTCTAAGGTCGTAATATTCATAACATTAATGGCTGCCCCCAGGTCTATGAGAGTATTTCCGATGGGAACCTTATTAATGGTTATTATTACTATGAGGTTCCTTGGGTTTGCATACTTTGTGATCCTAGGCTACTCTGATATGTATTCATACAATTCTCCTATCAAATGTACTGTTGGAGGATCTTTTTGTTTCCTACATGGTTTCTTGATACACAATTCCTTGAACACCTTACTGTAAATTGGAATGTCCTTTATGGCTTGTAATAGGGCAATTTTGACACAGATATTCTTTAATTCATTTAAAATGTCAAATTCTGGTCGAATCGTTGGTTTCTCAATTGGTAATATCTCTAGATAAGGAGGGGATTTTGTAATCTTTGAAGATTCACTTTGGGGAATTTTTTTTTCCTATGCTTTAGGAATGATAACATCTTCCCACTTAGGGTCATCCATGGGTTGTTCAGGAGTTTCATGTTCTTCTTCTTCCCGGATGACTATTGAAGGCCTCTGTCTATCCAGAACTTTTCCTGACCTTAGTGGAATCTCATGTAGTGGAATAGGATAAATAACATATGTAGAGAAGGTTTGCAACTCAACAATGTGAAGAGGTTGACTTGGTTTGTTATTCGTGTTAGGCACTAGTTATGTTGGTAATAATGTTGGTCTTGGGGAGCTTGTATTTTGAAATTGTTGGGGTTGTTGTGGAATAGGAGGTAAAGGTGGGGAAACAAAACCTGGAAAAAGTTGTTGGATGTTCGGTGGAAGCTATGGGTAAGGATGAGTGGGCATAGAAACAGGGGGAACCTGAGTGTTTCCTTAGGTATGCCCCCCTTTCCATCCTTGTAGCCAAGGGTGGTGTGAAGCATACTTTGGAGACCAGTTTTTCCAACTTGGTGGGTTCCATTGTTGTGGTTGTTGATGATAAGGTGGAAATTGAGGTGGTAGATCTTGGTATGTAGGCTAACTCCTAGGATACCATGGCCTCCTAGGTGCATAAGAAGATTCTTCAGGATCCCCAATTTTGTAAATGGCTAACAAACCAGGCAATGTTGGGAATTTTTAAGTTGGGTGATCTTCAGTACAAAAGATAAATACTAAAATGTTTTATAATGGGGATTCCCTTGAGAAATGCTTCCTCCTGCACCTTGGACAAAATATGCACATTGTTGGATTCTCTTCTTCTTGTTTCTTCTTAATATTTAGGTTGTCCAAATGGGAAACTATTTTACTTAGAATATTGGTTTTGAAGTTCTCTAATAGGTTTCCTATATATACCATTGTAATACCACCAGAACTAACTTCTTTTAGGTTTCTACTATAAGGATCCCAAACACTCTTCCTGGTTTTGGCCCTACTCCTCGAGTAATTTCTACACATTTCACATATTTCAGTGAATGGTTTATGGGAAATGTCACCTGATGCCATTAGGTTAAGTGTCTCTATATATTCTTCCAAAATTCATTTAAGGAAAAGAGTCTTGAATGCATCATATGGAAGGTCATGGTATTTCGATTTATATGAGGTATAAGCAAATCGTTCCATGTAATATTCAAGACTCTCATCCTCTAACTGTTGAATTTTAAAATATCGCTACGAGAATCCTTAAATTTTCAATAGTATTGGTATTTATTAAGAAATATAGCTTTCATATCTTCCCAAGACCTAATACTATACTCTCCTAACCCCATGAACCATCTTAGTGTAGAATCCTTGAGAGTGGCATGCAAAAGTTTTAATTTCTAGGCATCTTGCAAATAGTTATAGCTTCGACACAAGATGTCAAACTCAAATAGGAAGGTATTTGTGTCTTCACTGCTCTTTCCATAAAAGGTGGGAAGTGCATAGAGTGGAATGTTCTTCATGTTGACATTTTTTGTGGTATCCAAAATGGGAAACCCAAAGGTGGTTTCTATTTTGTTTCCAGCTTCTTCTCCCTCATCATGTCTCACATAGTTGTGATCCTCCTGATCATCCATACTGATTTGATTCCAAAAGAGGGAATACATGAATGGTTTTATCCTTGAAGATAAAAAAGTGTCCCAAGTTTCTTTTTCAGGAAGGGTATTCCTTCAATAGGAAGATTTATCTACTATTTGGATGTTCAGGACTTTACTCGAGCCTGTTGAAATTACTAGTTCCAAAGTTGTTGTTTCAACTTGGGATACAACTGTATTGGTTGAACTTCCAAAGAGAGCATTCACCTGTTCAGAGTCAATGATATCTAAAAATTTATTGTCCCAGGATGGTGGTGAAAAGGAAAAGGTTGTGTTGGTTGGTTCTAATGAAGGTTTGAGTGATCTTGCATCATGTCCCACTAGTGTTGATGCCTCAATTTTCAAGTCTATAGTTTCCCCATTTTTGGTCTCTTCTGAGACATTTTTAGCTCTTTGGGTTGAGCTATCCCCTACTTTCTAGTATCGTTCTATGGAGTTTATGGGTGGAGTTTTCCTTTCTCCAAAAAGGTTATAAGGAACCTTGATCAGAATTTTTGGTTTGGTTTTGATATATCTACCCTTTGGGTCCCTAAGTTTGTTCATGAAAGAAGTACAAAAAGAAAAACTGCCATTGCGTTTGGGGGAACCTTCTATAACATATGCACAGGTTCTTACCTCTCATCTTAAAGTTCCCCCACCACCAAACTAGTACTAATGTTCAGAAATAATCTACTTCCTAACTATTTTCTACCTTAAGACAACTTCCCGGCAATGGCGCCAAAAATTATGGGTAAACTATATGTACTATTTTCCCTCAATTAAATTTTCAAACCAGGGTAAGTAAATTTAGAGTTGTGGCACAATATGAGCCAAGGCAGAAAGAAAAGATAACAGGAAGATTAACTAGTTAAGGAGATGGTTTACCCTAGGGAACAACACTCCTTTTAATTTACAATTCTACTTTAAAAATATGACTTTTAAAATCCATTCAAACAACATACTCTATGCTAAATATGCAAAGAAACCTTTAACTAACGAGCTTTAAGCAATCTAAGACTATGAATTATTTAATATAAGTAGTTTTAAACAATCCTGGATTATGCACTATTTAATCTATCTCTAAACTATTTAATCTATCTATTCAATCTATCTTTGCATAAGCAAATAACAAGTAAATCTTTGCATAATAAAATAACAAGTAATCTATCTCTAAGATATTTAATCTATTTAATATACCTCTGAATGAACAAGCAAATAAGAAAATAATATGTTAGAATTATCTTTACAAGTGAACTTTATTCTTAAACAAAAAAACTCATTATTATTTCTATTTTGTAGAGAATAAACATTAGTCTACCTAACTGAAAGAAAGAAAAGCAAAAACTCACAATTATTTCTATTTTGCGGAGAATAAACACTAATCTACCTAACTGAAAGAAAGAGTGTTGTGATAGTATTCAAATGTGATGATTGTGTCTATGATGGCAAATGACATCACGATGGCATCTAACCACTAATGACAATTCAAGTGGAATTAACTCAATGCTAACTTCTACAGAGAAATGCATAGTATGGATAAGGGAGTCTATAGAAACTTTTTCCATCATAAAAGCAACATTAGATGTTATTGGAATCCATATGATCTTTAAACATTGTGCAGAAGAGATTCAAAATCAATCATTTTCTCTATCACACTATTATTGGAAAATACTTTGTTCATAATCAATAAGTCATGCAAACCTACAAACTCATAACTAATACCGATTAGAAACCATAATTCAAATTCATAACTAGGATCTCATTAAAAATCATAAATTAAAATTAACTAAGCTACCATTGAAGATCATAAACCAAAATCAACTTCTATCTTATCATGTTGATGCTAGAGACAAAATTAGCAAGTTAAGCAAACCTACATGGAGTATTTGAAAACCACAACTTGATAAATGAATACTATCTAAATAGCTACTATATAAAGTGATTTACAGCTTTATGAAACAGAGAGAAAAAGACATGATAGCATAATTAAACAGTTTCTAAACAAGTGAACTACATCCTGAAAGCAAAGTGTTAAGAAAATATAAACAAGTTAGCATGGACTCTGTCTAAATTGTTATTCTGTAGAGTGATTTACAACTTATGAAAAAGAGACATGATGGCATAATTAAACAGTTTATAATCAAATAAATTACAACCTGCAATCAAAATGTTAGAAACCAAACTATAAATAAATAAACATGGACGTCCACACATTCTTTGTGATACCCACACAATTCAAGAAATGAGCTGCAAGTTAGAGAATATATACAATGATATGAATTAAACAAACTATCTGAAATTAAAAAGATATACACAACGAATGAAATTAAACAAGCAACTTCAAAATTGAAGAGATGTGAAAGGAAACTATACATACGCAAATATATATTGATATGAACAACTACCCAAACCACTGGTTGGCATCCTAGAAGGTCGTGGCAATACTTCAATAGGAAATCGCAGTCACTGAGTTAACACAACATTGGTATTAATCATCAAAAACAAAGTATACAAAAAAATGAAGATAATGTTTGTGTATAAAATAAAATTCATCTTCTTCTTCCTGGCATAGGCAGCCATATTTATAGATTTATACAGATCTTGAGAGGTCGACCACTAGTAGGGTCGACACTCTCTAAAAATAGAAAATACATTAAATTCGTTTAACGGAAAGCATATTTGTTTAACAATCTCATGTGCTACACATAGTGGCCGCTACAACCACCCAAGTCTGGATGTGTCAAGCTCTGTAGTTGGAGGGCATGAGTGGGTGCAAAACCCATGTTCCTGATTCTCCCATCGAAGCCCTCCGATATGCTAACCGCCAACTCCTTTGCGCTCCAAGTGTCAGATCAAGTGTCATATGGAGTGTTGTATCAAGTGCCAGATAGAGTGGAAAATGGAGGTCTGGACAAAGGACTCGATGGAAGGCTGGATCTCATTTTTTACCTATTGCAAGAAAACAAGAAATGTTAGATCGGTGTAATCATTCAACTGAAGATGAATTAATCATAAAACCATTGCAAAACTATGATTACACATACCTCGTGCTATTCCATGGAAAATTGATGCATAAATCTTGATAATACATTTTAAAATGGCTAAATAATAGCATAGAATGTATAATTTTCGTATGCAAAAAGGATTTGGCCATTGGAAAAACAGTAAAAACACCAAACCAACAATCATTGATGGGCCATCAACATTGGTAAAACCCATATTCACATCGAATGGATAGATGTATCTTCTCTGGACCGATATCGATGAGCTATGAACCAAGAGATCAATATTAGCCATCTAATTCTTTACAAAAATGGATCTTCACCATCGTAACATTTAGTGTGAATGATAGCCTACCTAGTAAATGTATGGGTCTATTTCATCATTTCCATGTCACCAAATTTACATCCACATCATCATGCCACATCATCAATCATACACTTCCATGTCATTGACCAAAATTCATTTTATCCACACTAGCATGACACATGTACTTACAATATCCTCATCAAATGCCATGTCATCATATGGATATTCATTAAAATGGAAAAGCATGCCAATAGAATAGAATGAATATACATGGAATATTCACCAAGATTTGGTGGTAATTGTCAATTTATATAGGTTTTAAACACTAATTAATGCAAATTGCCATCCCTCGATGAACGAAACAAAACATGCCAAAATAAACATATTTTGAAAACGCTAATGAACTAGAAAAATGACATAACAAAGTACCACTAGCCATTAATACATGTTTTAATTCGAATGTAATGAATTTATGATACCATTTAAACTTGTACATCCATAGAACCACAATTG
>ML806771.1:16025-33169 GCA_009831015.1 Picea engelmannii | reverse complement strand
GAGGGTCATATTCATTTTGGCCATCGGGACTCACATAGGTAAGTGTTTTTGGTTTGGCATTTGGCGAAGTCTGAGGCTTAATCTGGACCGTCCATCCATTTGAGACGCGTGTCGGAGATATGAAGAAAGTCAGGGATCAGCATATCGGGGATTCTATGGGCACAAAATATTTGCATTTCGGAATCGTGAACCCTGAAACCCCGAAAGGAGGGAAGAGCCATTGTGGGAGCCAGTTGTCAGCACATCAGAGAAGAGGAAAGTGCCATCGTGAGGGGCCAGCTGTTAGCATAGCGGGGAGTCGAGATTCAAGGAATCGGGAATCCTGTGGGCCAATGCATTTTGGCATTGGAAACCCTGAAACCCCGACGAGGGATAAGACTGAGGTCACTGGGATAACGGTCATATGAACTTGAGTCTAGCCAAGAGGGCTAACACATGAAGAGCGCGTCAAGATTCGAGGGATCGCGAATCCTGAGGATGATTGTATTTGGACATTGGATAGTCCGAAACCCCGATGAGGAGGTATGGCTCCAGTCAGGGGGAGGTCGTATGGACCCAAAGGTCTAGCCCAGGGGACTAGCGGAATTTGACGTCATATCGGGATATCAAGGATTTCGAGGACAAATTGTTTTTGCATTTCGACATTGCGATGCTCGAAACCCCGATGGGAGACAAGGCTGCGGTCTTGTGAGATAGAGGTCACGTGGACCACGATCTTAGCCTGGAGGGCTAGCGGGAAAAAGAGCTCATTGGGATTTTGAAGTCAGAAACCCCGATGGAAGAAATATAAGGCTGTGATCCTATGAGAACTAATCACATGGACTAGAGAGTCTAGCCAGGAGGGGTTAAGGTCGGATGGGAGCTCATCAGAGATTGGGGAATTGAGATTACAAGAACTCTTGACAGTGGAAAGGATGAAACCCTGAAATTAAGATCAGGAAAAGTCGCAGGTGCGTGTAGAGGCCATGACAGGGTGAAGAACGGACTTGTGGACCGGGTTTTTCATAGGGATTCCATTGGGAGTCCAAAGAGATTCTTTGGCTAAGTGGAGAAATTGAACGATCCTTAAGACTGGGAGGTCAAGCGCAGAGACCCTGCGGGGTATGTAGGAGAGTGTCGTTCGCATCATCAAGTGGTATCAGAGCCTTGTTCTTGTCTTTATATTTCAAGCAAGAGAGGCAAGAGATAAAGAGTACTCTGATACACATCAAGTGGTATCAGAGCCTTGTTCTTGTCTTTATATTTCAGGCAAGAGAGGCAAGAGATAAAGAGTACTCTGATACACATCAAGTGGTATCAGAGCTTTGTTCTTGTCTATATCTTTCAAGCAAGAGAGGCAAGAGATAAAGAGTACTTTGATACACATCAAGTGGTATCAGAGCTAGAACTTTGTTTGTATATTTCAAGCAGAGGGAGGAAGACAGAGCATTGAAGACTCTGTAAGGTGATTGTTTGTAGGTAGGCAACAATCGAAAAGATAGTCAGGGAGACTGTAGGAGGATGAAGCTGGAAACACTCGGGATGCAGAGTGACAACAGGTTTGCTAGGAGAGCAGACAGAGACATCAAGATGGCTACTGAAGGCCGTAGATTTGTTGGAAGGAAAAACTCAGAGTTGTGGAGTCAAGAGGACATATATGAAGAGCTCACATATATAAGAGTGGAAATGGAAAGGATTGTGTTGAAGATGCAGCTGAACACGAGGATAGATGAGCTCGAATTGAAGCTGCAGTAGGATAAAAAGCCGAGATGGGCATATGAGTGGCCCATGAAGAAGGAAAAAGAAAAATGGCTAGTCAAGGAGTTGATGGTCAGAAGACAGCGCAGGTTGTTAAGAAGATGGTTGAGGTATGTTGAAAACCTCAAGGCCACAGAGGAAAAGATGATTTATGTCTGTGAACTAGATACTGGGAGAGGTCTTGATGATTTTGAAAATGAATTGGGATCAGTTGAAGATCTCAAGCACTACAGGGAGGGTAGAGAAGAAATTCCAGTTTATCAGGTGGGCAACGAAATGAGATCATTGCGAGGTCTAACAGACTGTCAGGAGGACAGCCAGGGAATTTCACATTGCCAGCTGGGAAATGGTATGAGGTCGTTGTGGGATCTCGAAGACTGCCAGGAGGGCAGCGGAAGCATCTCATATTTCTAGGTGGGCAAAGATGAGAATTCGAGACTATCTGAAAGTCTCATGGACTTGGAGGTGAGTTCAATTCAGCAAGGGTTGTCGATGAAGATGGGATTAGTTGATCTCATAGTCTGCCAGGAGAGCAGCGGAAGCATCCCATATTTCCTGGTGGGCAGGGATCAGCAGATGAGACTGTCTAAGGGTCTCATAAACTCAGAGGTGAGTTGGAATCAGCCAGGGGAGCTGACAGAGCAGGTGAGCTCAAAGATGGATTTGGATCAGCAGGTGAAGCTGACCGAGAAGGAAGATATGAGAGATCTTCTAATGATTGGAGGAATTGGGATATTCCTACCACTTTCCCGAGGAGGTAGAAGTCTGTGTTGCAGAGAGAGCAGCGAGAGCAGAAGAATAGTCAACTGTGACTGTCAGGAAAGAAGAAGAATTGGAGCAGACTTTGGAAGTTGCCCAAGCAGATGAAGAATATGAGCATTCTGAGGAATGGATCATTACTTTCATCTAAGAAGCTGAAAGAGATGTATCATTGGAGCTGACAGCAAAAGAAGCAGAAGGAGAAGACGAGCATTCTGAGGAATGGCTCGACATTTTCAGCCAAGAAGCTGAAAAGACTGCAACGTGGGAGTTTGCAGCAAAAGAAGGACAGGGGGTAGACAACATTTTTTTCGTTGATCTATGGAAACAGGTTGAAGCCCTGGAGAGAAGGGTGAAAGTGCAGGGCGTGCACATCCAACAGGTGAAGTTGGAACCTGATGAAGGAGGCATGGGAGATCATGATGATCTGCTCATGTGCTAAAAACTTTTGCAGCTAAGGAGACCGCATGAGTAGAGCCAACCATGGGAGCAGCTGGACGAAGTGATCAAAGATATCAAAAGGCTGATGTTGAGGTCAGCAGAAACTACCAGTGAGGAGAGGCTGAGTAGAAAAGAAGCAGCAGCAGTAGCAGCGCAGAAGCAACAGTAGAATGGAGCAGATGGGAAGCTCCAGATATTTATTTGGGATCCAGGATGATTTCAAACAGCTGAGAGGGGAAGCTCATGAGCAGGAGCTCATGATTTTGTTGTTGAGGAGTTTGATGTAGGAGCATCTCTCCACATCATCCAGCCAACCAGCCAGCCACGTCCGCGAATTCAAATCGCACGCTAAGAGAGAGGCGCAGCCTCATTTAAATATGAATTCAATGTAACTTTAATGTTTAAGCTGTTGAGCTGGGAAGTCGTGCCTTTGTGCACGTTGTAGATAAGATCAGCCATTAATGTCTATAATGGCTGAGATCTAGATCCGATTCTGGACTAGACAGCTATTCAATGTAATTGAATAGGGTAGGTAGGTTGGAGGGAAGAGCTATAAGAGCCCCCTCAGGTAAAAGAGATAGAAAATATCTTATTTTGGTAGTAAGAATTGTAAGAGTTAGATGAGTAGGAGTCTGAGAAGAGCCAGAGAGAGCTCGAGAACACCTTGTAATTACAGGCGTTTTCCATTTTTAATATAAACAAAAGCAGTTTTTCCTGCATGAATTCTATGTTATGTGAATGTTTGTGAGAGTTCTTTTATGTTGTAGATGTATACTGTAGTTGTGCATTTGCAGGAGTGTGTTTGATTTCAGGTGAAGGTCTTTGAGACTTCACACCAGGAGGGTGTGGAAGAACGCTACGGGTTCTGATAGCCATGCACAGAGGATGCACTTCTAAATTCTGTGGGTTCAGACAAAGACGTGCTGCGGCACAAGAACTGAAGTCAACAACTCAGAGTAAGACCTCAAGGTTGTTGAACACCTTGGAGGCAAGGTTGTGTATGAGAGACACAGTTGCAAATAGAATTTTGTTGTGGATTCTGTAAAGGCTCTTCCAGGTGGGCATTGATCACAGGCACAGGGTGCTGAAGAAGAACTCTGTTGTGAGTTCAGAAAGGAGAACCAGAATCACTAAGGATTCTATGAAGCTCTGCCAGGTGGGCATTGAGCAGGTGCAAGGAGTGCACAGAAGAAGGACTCTGATGTGATTTTGGAGAAGAACCAAAATCACTGAGGATTCTGAGAGCTCTACTAGGTGGGCATTGAGTGGGTGCATAGGTGCACAAGAAGGAAACAGAACTACTAGAAGTTTTGGAAGAAGACACTCTGCCAAGTGGGCAGTGAGACAGTGTGCAGACAGGCACAAAAGAGAAGAGAACTCTCTTGAGTTATGTGATTTGAAGGAAGAATTCACTGAGGGATCTTCATAGGGTTACTGAACACCCTGAAAGCTCAGCAAGAGGTTGCTGGAGCAAAAGGAGCCAGGAGGGCATCCAAAAATTCTCCATTTGTGGGAGAAAGGAGCAAGGGAGAGTTTCTGTGGAGGTCGAAGCTACAGGAAAATCTCAGGAGGGACAGCGTTTTTATACGCGTTGGCGAGGCTCAAGGTAAGAGGAGTTCGCAGAGGAGAAAGAGAAGACAAAGGTCGAGGCCTTTGAGGAATTTGAATTTTCTCCCAAGTCTGGGAAGAAAGCGCAGGAAGCTCAGGAGGGAGCACAGTAGTCGTCATATCGGCTGGAGAAGAAGATCTGGACCATTGGTTTTCACATCCAGGAAGGCGTCAGAAGAAGCGCACAGAAGAGGAGATTGTGGACCGTCAAATGTTCACACAGAATCCCGTCAGCCGTTGGATCGGGAGAATATGATCGGAGTTTAGTCTCCAGAGGGTGGACAGGAGAAAGAGATGAACTGAGTCTTCATATCTAGAGTGAAGAACCCGATAGTCGTCAGATCTATCATGAGTTACACGGTGGTTAAACCATCAGGGAAAGCCAAGGGGAAAGTCCCGAAAGAGTTGGCTTATCGGGATATCGGCAATCAGGATATCGGAGGTCTCGAGGTCGAGAAAGCCAGGACATATCAAGTCCTGAAATAGCAAAGGAATCATAGCCATCCATATGAGAGAGGACGCATGTCACGCGATCGTCCATTCCGGAGATCCGGACACTAGACATCGGGACATCGGTGCTCAGGAAATCGGGATTCTCAAGGTGGAGAAAACCAAGACACTTCAAGTCTCGAAATACCGGAGAGATCAGAACCATCCATCTTAAGGAGGACACGTGGAAGTAATCGAACGCCATCGGGAAAAGTATCGAAAGGGAGGACTCCATTGAATCTTCGAGAGTCGGCAAATCAGGAGTTCTGTGAGCAAGAGGTCGGGGAAATCCATAGTGAAAACTCGATACAATCAGAGTTGTCCATTTGTTGGGACAGGTGACAATCATCGAGGGTCATCGGCGTTTTGGCCATCGGGACTCACACAGGTAAGTGTTTTTGGTTTGGCATTTGGCGAAGTCCGAGGCTTAATCTAGACCATCCATCCATTTGAGACGCGTGTCGGAGATCCGAAGAAAGTCGGGGATCGGCATATCGGGGATTTCGTGGACACGAAATCTTTGCATTTTGGAATCGCGAACCCTGAAACCCTGAAAGGAGGGAAGATCCATTGTGGGAGCCAGATGTCAGCACATCAGAGAAGAGGAAAATGCCATCGTGAGGGGACATCTATCAGCATAGTGGAGAGTCAGGATTTGAGGAATCGGGAATCCCATAGGCCAATGCATTTTGGCATTGGAAACCCCGAAACCCCAACGAGGGATAAGACTGAGGTCACGGGGATAATGGTCATATGAACCAGAGTCTAGCCAAGAGGGATAATGCGTGAAGAGCGCGTCGGGATTCGAGGGATCGCAAATCTTGAGGATGATTGTATTTGGACATTGGATAGTCCGAAACCCCGATGAGGAGGTATGGATGCGGTCATATAGGGGGAGGTCGTATGGACCCAAAGGTCTAGCCCAGGGGACTAGCGAAAGTTGATGTCATATCGGGATATTGGGGATTTCGAGGACAAATTGTTTGTGCATTTTGACATTGCGATGCTCAAAACCCTGATGGGAGACAAGGTTGCGGTCTTGTGAGATAGAGTTCACGTGGACCACGAGCTTAGCCTGGAGGGATAGCGGGAAAAAGAGCTCATCGGGATTTTGAAGTCAGAAACCCTGACGGAAGAAATATAAGGCTGTGGTTCTATGAGAACTAGTCACAAGGACTAGAGAGTCTATCCAGGAGGGGTTAAGGCTGGATGGGAGCTCATCGAAGATCAAGGAATCGAGAGTACAGGAACTCTTGACAGCGGAAAGGATGAAACCCCGAAAACCCAGAAACTAAGATCGGGAAAAGTCACAGGTGCGTGTAGAGGCCGTGACAGGGTGAAGAAAGGACCTATGGACCGGGTTTTTCATAGGGATTTCATTGGGATTCCAAAGAGCTGCTTCGGCTTAGTGGAGGAAATTGAACAATCCTTAAGATCGGGAGATCAGGCGCAGAGACCCTACGGGGTATGTAGGAGAGTGTCGTTCGCACCATCACGGAGAGACATCTGGTGCTCAAGTATCATGGTGCTTTGCATAGATACATCCAAGCCGAAATGGAATTTCCGAACATCTCATCCTTGGGCACAGCCTACCAATATGTTGTCAAAATCGAGCAGAAGCTCAAACAAAAGACATGGCAATTTGGGCCTGGGAACACCTCACAACAAAAGCCAGGAAAGGGAAGCCCCAACCCATGGAACAAAGGATAGAGAAAATATGGATAGTATCAGGACAGCCAATCCAAGCCGCAAAAAAAGAAGGACATCAGAAAGACAAAGAAAGACATCAGGAAGTGGTGCGACTTCCATAAGAGCCCTTGGCATAACACTATTGACTTCCACTCAAAGAAGTCGCTGGTGGATAAAGTGAAAGCCTCTTAATCAAATGCAGGTTCTGAATCTGAGTCAGAACCATAAAGGGGAAGACAGATCATTGACGCAGAACCCAATGCCATTGTTGTTGCCACCAAGCTCCTGCCTTGTGAACCAGACGAGCCAGAAGAAGGAGAGCACCTCTTCCATTCACATATGTGGGTAAAAGGCACCCCACTACACTTCATCGTTCATAGCGATAGCCAGAAGAACCTCATCTCAGCAGAGGTCATAAAGTGGTTCACCCTACCGACAACGTCGCATCCACAACCCTACACCATTGGATGGCTTCGCCAAGGAAGTGATCTTCACGTCAGCCAACAGTGTCAACTGTCATATGGCATCAAGCCCTTCAAAGACGAGGTATTTTGTGATGTTTCTCCTCTTGAAGTTTGTGATGTTCTTTTGGGCCAACCTTATTTATGGAAACATCATGTTGTATATGAGTTTAGGCCTTGTAGTGTTATTATTACTTTCAATAGGAAATTGTACAGTATACCCGAGGCAGTCCCACCTAGTGTTATTTCCTTGATCTCTGCTAAAAAATGTAGGAAGGTCATCTCTCATACGGGGAAGTTTGTCTTCTTCGTGATTCACTCTCAGAATGAGTGAAATATCACAACCACATCCAGGGTCTCTGCGGTCAAACTCTCCACACAGCAGAAGCAAGTAGATAAGGTCATGGAAGAATACTCATATATCTTCTCCTCACTTACCGGGGTACCTCTCCACTTCCAGGTCAAGCACCCCATCGATCTGATGGACTAGTCTATCACTTCTCTCTTTTAGAGAATGAGGAGATCAATCGACAGATCCAAGAACTGCTCCACAAGGGGCACATATGTCCCATCTCATCACCTTGCAAGAGACCAATCATGCTGGTACAGAAGAAAGATGGAACCTGGCGACTCTACATTGATTACCGGGCTCTGAATAAAACCACAGCCAGAAATCAGTACCCGATTCCCCGAATCGACGACCTCCTTGATCAAATCACGAGGGACAAATACTTCAATAATATTGATCTGAATTCTAGCTACCACTAGGTCCCAATAGAACAGACAGATGTATGGAAGACTTCCTTCAAGTCAAAGGAAGGCCTTTTTGAATGGTTGTCCATTCCCTTTGTTTTGACAAATGCTTGAGCCACTTTCATGAGGATGATGGACAATATCATGCGACCATTCACCAATACTTTTGTAGTGGTGTATCTGGATGACATTTTCATTTACATCAAGACTTAGGCCAAACACTTGCAACATATTCAGCAGGTTCTGCACACCCTGCGGTAGCACAAGCTATACGCCAACTTGGAAAAATTCTCCTTTGGCATGGAAAAGGTCCATTACTTGGGCTACATCATTGATCATCATGGCATACATGCGAATCCATCAAAGATCGAAGTCATTCATGATTGGCCAGCCCCAACCATAGTCACTGAGCTTAGGATCTTCTTGGGCCTTCCCAATTTATACCGTAGGTTCATGTTGGGATTCTCCCATATTACATGGGCCCTCAGCCAAATAACCATGGGTTGGTAAGGAGAAATTTGTGTGGGGTCAATCCCAACAACAAGAATTCAATGATTTGAAGTAGTGCTTGTGCTTAGCCCCAGTAATTTCACTACAAGACCTGCAACAACACTTTGAGATTGAGACAGATGCTTAGACTATGTTGTGGGTGTCATTCTCACTAAGAATGGCCACTCCATGGCCTATCATAGTGAGGCACTATCAGATGTTGTTCGTAAGTACCCTACTTATGAAAAATAAATGTACTCCATTATGCAAGCCTATATCCAATGGAGACATTACATTCTTGGGAAGGAGATAGTCATCCACACTGATCATAAGCCACTGCAATTCATGCAGACACAAGGAAAATTACAGAATGACCTCCATCAAAAGTGGTCCAAATACTTGCAGCAATTTCACCTCAACATCAAGTATAAAACAAGAAGCACCAACCATGTTGTTGATTGCCTCAGTAGACCACCAGTCGCGGCACTCACCACAGTGCTAGACTCTTGTGACCATGAGATGTCTGGATGGCCCCAATTCTATTAGATAGACCCAAAATTCTCCACCACCTACCAAATGTTGGGTGCAAACACAGTTGTCAGTAATTTCCATCTTCAGGATGGGTTATTGTGTCATCTAGGCCATATATGTGTTCCATCAAGAGAGAAAGCGAAGCTAATCTAGGAATCCCACTACAGTAGGGTGGCAGGACACTTCGGCATCGAAAATATAGTGGTGATGCTACAAAAACATTTCTACTAGTCGAAACTTCGACAGGAGGTCAGCAAGTATATCAGGTCTTGCACTGCCTATATTATTTCCAAACCGACCACTAAGAAACATGGCCTTTACACCCCTCTTCCTACTACTGGAAAACCATGGGAATCCATCTCAATGGACTACATGTTGGGCCTCCCATCCACCAAGCAGGGAAATGACTATGTTTTTGTGGTTATTGATCGCTTTTCTAAGATTGCGATTCTAGTTGCCTGCAAGAAGAGCATCATAGCAGAGGCCACTACCAAAATCTTATTTGAACGAGTCTAGGTACATTTTGGAATCCCACAAACCATTGTCTTAGATCAGGATAGTCGATTTCTCATCACATTCTGGTCAATTCTCTGGTCACTGCTGGACACCAAGCTCACCAAATCCACGGCCTTCCACCCCCAGATAGATGGCCAAACCAAGGTCATAAATCGAATGATTTTGCATATCCTTTGCATGTATAATTCCAAGCACCCTAACACATGGGATGAGAGCCTTCCCTATGTCTATCATATATACAACTGAGCCCTGCATAGCTCAACATGACACAACCCCTTTCGAGTGGGGTTCGGATTCCAACCATTGGGTCCCATAGATGTTGCACTTCCCCTTCCGGTCACCTCAACCGACTCATATTCTACTCCAACCGAAGCTGAAAAAGCCACCCAGTTCATTGAACGGATCCATAATATCCACCAACAGGTTCAAGATATCCTACATAATTCCAATGACAAGTACAAGCATCACCATGATCAACATCGGGTACCACATATGTTTCAGGTGGGTGACAAAGTTTGGTTGCATTTGCAGAAAGAATGCCTTACCGGACCCCATCGAAAGCTTATCCCACTCTGTTATCAGTCGTACACCATCACCAAGGTCATGGGGGATAATGATTTTGAGCTCAACATTCCTCCTTTCCTTGGCCTACACCTAGTGTTCAATGTGGATCTCCTTTGCCCTTATTTCCCACCATTATTGAACACCTCAAAAGTAGTAGAACAATTAACACCAACAGAGATCAAACCTGACAGCATACAACAGGCATCTAGTGATCCTATTGTGGACACATAGATCAAGGGCACTTGACAGCAAAGGATTCATCTTTATCGAGTCGTCAAAGCAAGGTAGCTCCTGCACCAAGGCAAGTAGATCACCCGGGGCCAAATTCAGCAGAAAATTCCTCATATGATGGGGGAACTCAAAAAAATGGAGACCATTGATTCCTAAGGAGGGAGGAATGGTCCAAGTGGATATTGGCGGCCACCCACCTTTTCCAATTGGCTCAAAATAGTTTTCTGGCAATTTTGGTAATTTACTAGTTTTAGCGGTTTTTCGAGTCTTGAAACTTCCAGAGCTGTTTTGAGGCCCTAAACGACGTTTTTTGGGAAAATGGGGACCAAAATGGTTATTTATTTGATGTTTCCCCCAAAATAATTCTCCTCAACAATAGCTTTCCAATGGACCATCATGCACCTAAAACGGAGATCGTATGCAAAAGTTACGACCCCGGGAAGTTGATGTACTAACTTACTGAAACGGGGCCCACACGACTTTTGGCACTTCATCTCCTAGGGTTAGGTTTTTGGATGTCTAGGGTTTTTGGAATTCCTGTTTATTGTAAAAAGGCCTTCAGAGCCTCATTGTAATATCTTCTTGTGAATGAGCATAGCCATCACATCTCTTCTCAGAGATAAGCCACCACCATTCCAACAAGCTTGTTTTCTGCAGCACTTTACAGTTTAAGGTTATTTCCTTATTGAATAGAAACCAATTTTACTATATCTCTATTATTTTTTGTTAAGAACCTATTAATAATTTGTAGTCATTTCTTTATGCCCATAAAATCTGGTTCAGTGGTATCAGAGCGATTTTCTCCTTGTCGTCTTAATGCATGACCCCACCAAGGTTAGAGTACAAAGAGTTGGGTCTCGAGCTTGTTTCTCTTGAGGAAAAAATCTATCGCATGCCCAAGCGACCTCTCAAGGAAGGAGAAAATAAATATGATGGGACAGGAGATCCTTTCAAAATGTTTCTTGAGGAATCCCTCATGCAATGGAGGAACGAAATGATGGACAGTTTCACACAAATCCTTCGATGTCTACCAACAGGCAACGCATCTTCTTTGAGCAGAGGTGTCAGAGCCCTTCAAGGTACAAATAAACTTTGATATTCCTATATTTGAAGGTCATATAGAGGCATATGTTGTAGACAAGTGGTTGAATCTACTATAAGTGTATTTTTATTTCCATAAATTTTCGACTAGAGAAAAGATTACTTTTGCACTCCTCAAAGTCGTTCCCCATGTCAAAGATTGGTGGGAAACTTTCTATGAGCAAAAGGAAAATGAGGAACCCTCATTATTTATAGTCATGGCCACCTGGAAATCCTTCATGGATTCTATTAAGGAACAATACTACCATGTCGAAAGTTATGATGACTCGTATACCAAATGGACCACACTGTCGCAAGAAAGAGGCCAAGCACTGTCAGATTTCACAAATATCTTCCATACCTTGCGCACCAAGCTAGGTATCAAAGATTCAGAGCGACATCTGGTGCTCAAGTATCATGGTGCTCGGCATAGATATATCCAAACCAAAATGGAATTTATGTACATCTCATCCTTGGGTGCGACCTACCGATATGCCGTCAAAATCGAGCAAAAGCTCAAACAAAAGACGCGACAATTTGGGCATGGGAACCCCTCACAAAAAAATCCAGGAAAGGGAGGCCCCAACCCACAGAAAAAAGTATAGAGAAAATATGGATAGTATCAGGACAACCAGTCCAATCCATAAGGAAATAAGGACATCGGAAAGACAAAGAAATACACCGGGAAGTGGTGTGACTTCCATAAGAGCCATTGGCATAACACTGTTGACTGTCACTCAAAGTCGTCGTTGGTGGCCAAAGTGAAAGCCTCTGAATCAGATGCAGATTCTAACTCTGATTCAAAACCATAAAGGGGAAGAGGGATCATTGACACAGAACCCAGTGCCATCGTTGCTACCACCAAGCTCCAGCATGGTTAACCAGATGAGCCAGAAGAAGGAGAGCACCTCTTCCATTCACAAATGTGGGTAAAAGTCACCCTGCTACACTTCATCATTGATAGAAGTATCCAGAAGAACCTAATCTTAGCAGAGGTTTCCAATCAACTATTCCTTCCAACAATGTCGTACCCACAACTCTACACCATTGGATGGCTCCGCCAAGGAAGCAATCTTCGCATCAGCCAACAGTGTCGACTTTCATATGGGATCAAGCCCTTCAAAGATGAGGTATTGTGTGATGTTGCTCCTCTCAAAGTTTGTGATGTTATTTTGGGTCAGTCTTATTTATGGAAACATCATGTTGTATATGAGTCTAGGCCTTGTAGTGTTATTATTACTTTGAACAGGAAATTTTACAGGATACTCGAGGCAATCCCACCTAGTGTTATTTCCTTGATCTCTGCTAAGAAATGAAGGAAGGTCATATCTTAGATGGGGAAGTTTGTCTTCTTCCAGCTAAGATCCAATTCATTCTTGACTGGCCATCACCAACCACACTCGCTGAGATTTGTAGCTTCTTGGGCCTTGCCAATTTCTACCGCAGGTTCATGTTTGGATTCTCCCATATTGCATGGGCCCTCAGCCAAATAACCATGGGTGGTGGTAAGGAAAAATTTTCATGGGGCTGGTCCCAACAAAAAGCGTTCGATGATATGAAGCACCGCTTATGCTCAGCCCTAGTACTTTCACAACCAGACCTACAACAACCCTTTGAGATCGAGACAGATACTTCAGATTATGTTGTGGGTGTCGTTCTAACTTGGCATGACCACCTCGTGGCCTATCATAGTGAGACACTATCAGATGTTGTCAGTAAGTTCCCTACTTACGACAAATAATTGTACTCTGTTGTGCAAGCCTGTCACCAGTGGAGACATTGCATTCTTGGGAAGGAGACAATCATCCACACTGATCATAAGCCACTACAATTCATGCAGACACAAGGAAAATTGTAGAATGACCACCATCAAAAGTGGTCCACATACTTGCAGCAATTCCACCTCAACATAAAGTATAAAACAGGAAGCACCAGTCGTGTCGCTGATTTCCTCAACAGACCACTAGTTGTGGCACTCACCATGGTGCTAGACTCTTGCAGCCATGAGACCTCTAGATGGCCCAAACTCTATGAGACAGACCCGAACTTCGCCACCACCTACCAAATGTTGGGTGCAAACACAATTGTCGATAATTTCCATCTTCAAGATGGGTTGTTGTGTTTTCTGGGCCATATCTGTGTTCCATCAAGAGAGCGAGTGAATATTATCTGGGAATCCCACTACAGTTAGGTGGCAGGACACTTCGGTGTCAAAAAGACAGTGGCGATGCTACAAAAACATTTCTACTGGTCAAAACTTCGACAGGAGGTCAGCAAGTATATCAGGTCCTGCACTACTTTCATTATTTCCAATCTGATCACTAAGAAACAGGGTTTATACACCCCTCTTCCTACTCCTGACAGGCCATGGGAATCCATCTCAATGGAATACATGTCGGGCCTCCCATCCACCAAGTGAGGAAATGACTGTTTTTGTGGTTGTTGAACGCTTTTCTAAGATGGAAATTCTAGTTGCCTGCAAGAAAAGCATCACAGCAAAGGCCACTGCCAAGATCTTCTTTAAACGAGTCTGAGTACATTTTGGAATCCCACAAACCAATGTCTCATATCGAAACAGTCGATTTCTCAGCACATTCTGGTCGAGTCTCTAGTCACTGCTGGACACCAAGCTCACCAAATCCATGGCCAAAACGAGGTCATAAATCGAATGATTGTGCATATCCTTCGCATGTATAATCCTAAGCACCCTCGCACATGGGATGAGAGCCTTCCCTATGTCTAGCATACCTACAACTGATCCTTTCATAGCTCAACTAGACATAGCCCCTTCCAGGTGGGGTTGGGATTCCAACCATTGGGTGCCATAGATGTTGCACTTCCCCTTGCGGTCACCTCGACCGAATCATCTCCTGCTCCAACTAAAGTTGACAAAGCCACCTGGTTCATTGAGTGGATCTAGCACATCCACCAACAGGTTTAGGATATCCTACATAAGTCCAATGAAAAGTATAAGAAGCGTCATGATCAACATCAGGTTCCACATAAGTTTCAAGTGGTTTACAAATATTTGTTTCACTTGTAGAAAGTACGCCTTACAAGACCCCATCGGAAGCTTCACCCATTCTATTATGGTTCGTACACTATCACCAGGGTCATGGGGGATAATTCTTTTGAGATCAACATTCCTCCTTTCCTTGGCCTACACCCAATGTTCAACGTGGATCTCCTTCATGTTGGCAAATTCAGTTAACATACAGTGAATGCAATGCTTGTCATTGATGGCAACAGTGAAAATGACAGGCAAATAGAAGACAATAGACAAGCAGAAGACAAGTTCAGAGAGGTGAATTATCAAAGGCAGCGAATGTTCGAAGGCAGCGAATGAGAAAAAGCTTGAGAAGAATCTCTTGAGAAGAAGAATATTTGATTGTTGAAGAGGGAGACAAATCTCAGCCGTCAGATCCAAGCGCAGGGTCTGACCACCGTTGGATCGAGGAGAATCTACACGGTCTTTAAAGTGCAAGGAGAAGTGGGCACAATCACAATATGAAAAATTGCGATGAAATCTGAGCCGTCAGATCAAGCTTTGATATGGACCGTTAATTCCAGTCAGTATCGGGGGTCGGGACTTTGAAGTGACAAGAACACTTGACATCAAGAACCTCGATTTCGTGATATGCGATATCGCGATTCAATCGCAGCCATTGAATCGAGAATGAGATCTAGACCGTTGATCCTCTGCATGGAGTATCGGGGATCGGGACTTTGAAATGAAAAAATCACTTGACCTCAAGAACCCCGATTTCACGATATGCGATTTCACGATGCAATCGCAGCCATTGAATCAAGAATGAATCTAGACCGTTGATTATGGATCGTATCGGAGTTTCAGGGATCGCGACTTGGAGAGGCAAAGAAACCAATGCATCAAGAACCCCGATTTCATGATATGAGAAATCGGGATTGAATCTGAACCGTCAGACCAAGAAGTGATCAAGACCATCGACCCAACTCACGACAGCAGACCACGTCATCTAGGGACATGTGGCACAATCAAGTAATGACATGTGTCAGACTAATTCAACATTTCAGGCACATGTAAGTCATGAATCAGAGTGACATGTGGCAGTATTCAACACATTTCAATTCACGTGTGACATCAGCAGATGGACACATATTGGAGTTTCACAAATCGCAACGTGGAGTGACAAAAACACTGCAACAAGAAATGTGAAATCGCGATATGCGAAATGGCAATTCAATCACAGCCGTTAAATCAAGCGTGGATCTGGGCCATTGATGTAACTCCATCTCGGAGTCTCGGCTATCATGACTTGGAGTGATGAGACCCTTCATCACAGGAACTGCGAGATGCGAATTCACGAAGAGATCTGGACCGTCAATACACCAAGATTATGGACCGTTGATCCAGCTCCATCTCAGAGCTTCGCCTATCACAACTTGGAGTGACGAGAAAATCCATCAAAGGAACAACGACATGTGATATCACAAAAATATTAGGACCGTTGGATCACCAAGAACGTGGATCGTTGATCTGAGCTCCATATCGGAGCTTCACCTATCACAACTTGGAGTGATGAGAACCTCCAACTAAAGAACAGCGAGATGCGAGATAGGGAAAAGATCAGGACCATCGGATCACCAAGAACGTGGATCGTTGATCTGAGCTCCATATCGGAGCTTCACCTATCGCGACTTGGAGTGACGAGAACCTCCAACTAAGGAATAGCGAGATGCGAGATCTCGAAAAGATCTGGACCATTGATTCATTGAGATCATGGACCGTCGATCAGGGTCGATGAAGATCATAGAAAAATGGACTCATGATTGAAAATCAGTTAGCATTTCAGTTGGCGTTTTAGTTTCTTAGACAGTTGTCGACATTTTGCCTAAGGAGTTGGGAAGTTGAACCGTCGTGTTCATGTGTATAAAAGAATATGAAATAGACTGTGTCGGGTTAGTCATTCACTAAGGGAAAAAGAATGAAACTGTAAGAATAGAGATGAAGAGGATGCACAGGAAGAGATTGAGCATATGTGAAGGGTGAGATGAAATGCAAAGCATAATAATAGAGATTTGAAGAAGAGCAGAATGAGAGCACGAGTTGATGTAGAGCATACCTGCTGAACAGACAGAGGAAGAGTAGAGCTACAGAACAGTGGGCAGAAGACCAGATTTACAGAACAGAGAAAGGAAGGTAAGAATTGATTTATCTGGGTGATTGTCTGTGTATTCATTATTTTATATTTAAGGGTGGTTGGGAGGTGCTCGGGAGGACTGTTGTCCTCAGAGGTTCAAGTGGGAGCTTAAACACAGGAAGTTGTAGCTTCCATCTGGTTGCAGCCAGAGAAACCAGGGTGGTAGGGAGGTGCAAGGGAGAACTAGTGTTCTCTGTTATGCAGGTTGGAGCCTGTGTAACTGGAAGTTGGTGCTTCCATCCAGTTGGTGTTGGAACATTCAGGAAGTTGGTGCTTCCATCCAGTTGGTTCTGGAATATTCAAGGAGTTGGTGCTTCCTTCTAGTGGGTGCTAGAGAAATCAGAGAGTTGGTTCTCTCAAACAAGTTGCAACTTGTAAAACAGAGGTAGCAACCTCCCATTGAGTTGGTGCTCAATTTTAAATGATGTACAGAACTGAAAAATACTGCTTATCATTTCGAAGAAGAAGAGGTTTTCTCCCTTTATGGGTTTCCTCATGAAAATCTGTCTCTGTGTGTACTTTATGTGTGACTGATGGTCTTTACTTTTATTGTTCATATGTTGTATATTGTTGATGATCACTTGAAGGAAGATTAAAAGTAATTAAAAGGTATAAA
>ML806771.1:0-14157 GCA_009831015.1 Picea engelmannii | reverse complement strand
ACAGGTGAGACACAACAACAACTATGAGCATAACAATCGTTATGATCTTTTATTCAGTGAACCAGAATGCTACATCTGTCATAATTATGGACATAAGGTAGCAGACTGTCATTTAAAGAATTATAATCCAGATCGGAATTCCATCGCTGAAAATGTCAAGGTTTGGAAGAAGAAAGTAGATGACAAATGTGGATTAGCGCTATCAGCCCAAAAGAAAAAGAATCCTTGGTATATTGACAGTGGATGCTCCAAACACAAGACTGGAGACAAAAGTAAGTTTCTAACTCTAGGAGATAGCAAATCAGGAAATGTAATTTTTGGAAATGATGCACCAGGAAAGGTAAAAGGTAAAGGAATTGTAAGTTTGTGTAACGGAAAAAGAAAAGCTCAATATGTGTTGTTTGTAGAAGATTTGAAACATAATCTGCTTAGTGTCAGTCAAGTTTGTGACTGAGGGTGTGAAGTTGTCTTTACCTCTAAAGACTGTAGAATAAAAATTGTGGACTCAGGTCAACTAGTTGCAAAAGGTATAAGAACAGAAAACAATGTCTATGTCTTAAAAGAAGAAGAAGAAGAATGCAACTTAAGCAAATATGATGAAAGTTGGTTGTGGAATAGGAGACTTGGTCACCTAAACTTTGATCACATAATCAAACTCAAAAACAATGGGGTAGTAAAAGATCTTCCAAAGATATCAAAGCCATATGACTCTGTTTGTAAATCCTGTCAAAAAGGAAAGCTTACTCGCACTCAGTTCAAATCTAAAAACTTTCCTTCAACAGAAAAACCTCTCCAGTTAGTACATATGGATCTATGTGGACCATCAAGGAAGGAAGGTATAGGTAAAGAAAATTACTTCATGTTGATTATTGATGATTATTCTAGACTAACTTGGGTTGCCTTCTTGAAAGAAAAATCTTAAGCATTTGAAAAATTCAAAGTGTTTAAGGCTCTAACTGAGAATCAAACAGGAAAAATATTAAAGGCAGTAAGGTCTGATAGAGGAGGAGAGTTCAGTTCAGATAACTTCAAAGAATTATGTGATAAGCATGGGATCAAAAGAGAGTACACAATTCCAAGGACTCCACAGCAAAACGGAGTTGTTGAGAGGCAGAATAGGTCAGTACAGCAAATGGCAAGATCTATGATGAATGAAAGGAACATACCTCGGACATATTGGGTGGAAGCAATTCATACAGTTGTTCATATTCTTAACAAAGCTCATCTCAGACCACACGGTGACAAGACTCCTTATGAACTTTGGTTTGGAAGACCTGCTTCAATCAAGCATTTTAAGGTTTTCGGGAGTACATGTTATATCAAGAACAATGATGAAAATATTAGCAAATATGATGACAGGGTAGATGAAGGTATATTCTTGGGTTATTCTATAAACATTAAAGGATACAGAGGCTACAATAAAAGACTGCACAAACTAGTTGATTGTATAGATATAAAAGTTGATGAAGAAATCTCAGTCAGAAATGTAAGCAGTGCTGAACCAAGAACATAAGATATAGTTGAAGATGAAGATGAATAGGTCCAAGGATCATAAAGAGAAGAGTCTAGATCAGATGAAGATATGAACATTCAAACTGACACAAATCAGCAGAAAGAAGTAAAATCTCCTCTCAGAATTATTAGAAAGAATCATCCTGAAAATCAGATAATTGGGGATATAAATGAAGGAGTTTAGACAAGAAGGAAACTGATTAAGGACTCAGAACAATCTCATGTTGTTCTTTTTATCTATGACTGAACCTAAAAATTTTGAGGTAGCTAGCCAGGAAGATAATTGGATTAGAGCAATGAATGAAGAGCTTGATCAGATTGAGAAGAACGATACTTGGGAGCTTGTTCCTTGACCTGAAAATAAGAATGTAATAGGTTCTAAATGGGTGTTCAAGAATAAAATGAATGACAAAGGTCAAGTTGTTAGAAATAAAGCCAGATTGGTCTGTAAAGGATATGCACAAGTTGAAGGTCAGGACTTTGATGAAACTTTTGCACCAGTGGCAAGATTGGAAGCTATCAGAATGTTTCTTGCTTATTCTTGTCATAAGAATTTCAAAGTTTATCAGATGGATGTTAAGTCAGTGTTTCTTAATGGAGATCTAGAGGAAGAATTATATATGGAGAAACCTAAAGGATTTTCATTGACAGACAATCCTAATTATGTTTGTAAACTGAAGAAGGCCTTATATGGACTAAAACAAGCACCATGAGCTTGGTACTACAGACTGGACAAATTTCTACAAGAAAAAGGGTTCAAGAAAGGTATTGTTGACAGTAACCTTTACATTAAGTCTAAAGGTGATGATTTACTAGTTGTTTTGGTTTATGTAGATGATATTATTTTTGGTTGTACTAATCAATCATCTGTCCAGTGGTTTGCTAATTCTATGCAAACAGAATTTGAAATGTCCATGATAGGAGAATTGTCATATTTTCTTGTCTTACAAGTAAAACAAAGCTCTGCAGGAATTTTTATTTCTCAAGAAAAATATTTGAAAGAGATATTGAAGAAATTTCAGATGGAATATTCCTCTACAGTCAGCACACCTATGGTGGTTGGTTGCAAGCTGAGCAAAGATGATATCTCACCTGATGTTGATCAAAGAACATATCGTTCAATGATAGGCAGTCTTCTGTACATCACAGCATCCCGTCCTGATATAATGCAAGTTGTTGGAATGGTAGGTTGTTTTCAGTCTGCTCCTAAACAAAGTCATTTGGTAGCTGTCAAGAGAATATTTAAATACTTGAGGGGAACAATGACTTATGGACTGTGGTATCCTAGAAATCAGAATTTTCAGTTAACTGCTTATTCAAATGCAGACTGGGCAAACTGTGTTGATGAGAGAAAAAGCACCAGTGAAGGAGCATTTTTTCTAGGTGACTCATTAGTTGCATGGCTTAGTAAAAAGAAGGGATCCATTTCTTTATCTACTACAGAGGCAGAATATATTGCTGCTGCTACTTGCTGCACACAAATTTTATGGATGATACAAACTCTTGTAGATCTGAAGGTAAATTACACTGATCCCATTCCAATTCACTATGATAAAACTAGTGCTATTAGTGTCTCCAAGAATCCTGTTCTTCATTCCAAGAATAAGCATATTCCAATCAAGTACCATTTTCTCTAAGAACAAGTTACAAACAGAATTGTTCAACTGAATTATATACCTTATACAGAACAGATTGTTGATATCTTTACTAAAGCATTAGCAGCAACCCCTTTTGGATATCTTCGTCAAAAGTTGGGGGTTATAATCTCTTGTGTCTAATATGTGCACCTGGTCAGGGGGAGTGCTTATTGAATATCTGGTGTATTTCTAAGATGCTTATAGTTGACAGGGCGAGTATGTTTTTATAACAGATCAGGGGAAGAATGGTTCTTCTTTGACATTGATGTCAAAGGGGGAGAAAAGAGCAGGAGAGAAGATCTGAATACATATGGGTGATAAGATCTGAATACATGTGGGTGATATATGTGGGTGCTTATGTTTCCATCAATGCCAAAGGGGGAGATTGTTGGAAAATTCAGTTAACAGACAGCGAATGCAATGCTTGTCATTGATGGAAACAGTGAAGATGACAAGCAAACAGAAGACAAGTTCAGAGAGGTGAATTATCGAAGGCAGCGAATGTTCGAAGGCAACGAATGAGAGAAAGCTTGAGAAGAATCTCTGATCGTTGAAGAGGGAGACAGATCTCAGCCATCAGATCTGAGCGCAGGGTCCGAACATCGTTGGATCGAGGAGAATCTGCACGGTCTTTAAAGTGCAAGGAGAAGTGGGCACAATCACAATATGAAAAATCGTGATGAAATCTGAGCCGTCAGATCAAGCTTTGATCTAGACCGTTAATTCCAGTCAGTATTGGGGATCGGGACTTTGAATTGACAAGAACACTTGACATCAAGAACCCTGATTTCGTGATATGCGATATTGCGATTCAATCGCAGCCATTGAATCGAGAATGAGATCTAGACTGTTGATCCTCTGCATGGAGTATCGGGGATCGGGACTTTGAAATGACAAAACCACTTGACCTCAAGAACCCCGATTTCGCGATATGCGATGTCACGATGCAATCGCAGCCATTGAATCGAGAATGAATCTAGACCATTGATTATGGATCGTATCGAAGTTTCGGGGATCGCGACTTGGATATGTTAGTGATAATTCTTGTCCTGGGCTCGAGAGCATTCAGGTCTGTAGTTACACAAGAAGCGCCCGAGTGCAACATGGAAAAATATCGTTTTACGGCTTCCAATCAAATGAGCGGGTGAACTTACGTTGTCAACAGCCTAGATTCATCCATAATAATAGATCAACGGTCATTGGGATTTTGGGGCTGCTAAGTTACTTGATATATAGCGTAAGAGAAAGCGCCTATATTTTAAAGCTAAGTCTGGGTCGTCCTATCCATTGATGCGTGGCGCAAGATCTGGTCACATCGGCATATCGGCATTCGAGAGTTCGAGGGGTAAAATTCCTTCGTCATTTCGCATCCCGAAACTCCAAACCCCGAAATGCCGATGAGTGATCTTCAAAGCCGAGCTCACGGTCTTAGCGTTAGGTCACATCAAGCGAGCCTACAAATGGGGGGCAGCCCGCTTTTATAATAACGCACTATCTGGGCCGTTCATCTAAAGGATGCGTGGCGCACATCCGTGTCACGTCGGCATTTGGGAGTTCGAGGGGCAAGTGCTCCTCGTCACTTCACTTCTCTAAACCCCGAACCCCGAAATGTCGATAGCGCCCAAAATTGGGCCCGTGGTTTTGGTGCCTGGTCGTAAAGGAAGCAAGCCTGGAGGAGAGGCGTTTGTGTTATCATGTGTCCACCGGGGCCCGCAGCATTTCCGAATCAATTCAGAACCCTCAGATCAGTGGGAGAACACGTGGCCACCGTCAAGGTCTCCCGGTATTTTGCCCATCGCGATTTCGAAGGAAAAGAGACCCGCTCTTTTCTCATCCGCGAATCCCGAAGCGTCGAAAGTTTCCTTAAAGCTAGGCATAGGTTCACAGCCCGTGGTCACTTGGGCGGAGAAAGAAAATAGCTACGTAGGGAGGTCCGTCGCAACTTCCAGTTGCCATCGGGCCCGTCCTCGAGCATGGTTTTCGCTCAAAATAAATGAATATAGGAGGAGGTGGTTGAAACCTCGCCTCACTCCTTAAATATAAGGCATGGAGGGTTTGACCAGCAGTCTACTCAGGAGTCCTGTGTACCCATTCTTCCAGAGAAGCCATGCTCGAGTTCTCTACTAGCCGAAGGAAGACTGCACATGCTAGCTCAACACTTAATGGATCAGCTACTCCCCTTGCTAGAGCCACACGTAGTTAAGATGGCATCTTTCATAGGCGCACAATCATCCAGTCTGCATGCGCAGACTATCAGAAGGCATGCAGACGCAAAGTTTTAATGCAGCTTCTCATTTCTTCTACTGTTGTTTTGTTTTGGCTATATGTAGGCATTTTTTCCATTTTGTAAAGGATCGATGGTTGAGAAGAGCTCCCTACTATAATGTTTTAACTGATATTCTAGTTTGTTGGTTATGCATCTGTATATGAGATATCTTGTTTTATGACAGACAGTTTTTCTTACTCCATCTAATTTTCGTCTTATGCTAAGAGAGTTCGTGAACGACCGACTCGTGCGAATTATTGCAGTTCTGCTATGATAAATGATTTTTTGTTTCATTATTGCATTCTCTGGCCTTGTGTTTGAATGTAAGATGATATTGCATTTAGACATCTTCTTCCTCAGCCTGTTAGAAACCCGATGTTAATAAAAGACCTTTGCTTTTCTCTTATATAAGTCTTCCACCTGTTCACCCTTTACTACAACTCACTATCTGAAGTTTACGTAAGACCTCACTTGCCCATGCATACCTGGCCTAGTTTTAGATTTGGAAAGCTATTGTTTTGAGTTTCCCACCATTTGATCACCCATCTATGAACAACCGTGACATAAAACTGATGGGTGTCGGGCTCTGCTCCTGCTAGCAATCTAGGAGTGACTTCTGTCGCCAACAGGAGAGGCAAAGAAACCAATGCATCAAGAACCCCAATTTCGTGATATGAGAAATCGCGATTGAATCTGAACTGTCAGACCAAGAAGTGATCTAGACCATCGACCCAACTCACGATAGTAGACCACGTCAGCTAGGGACACGTGGCACAATCAGGTAATGACAAGTGTCAGACTGATTCAACATTTCAGGGACATGTAAGTCATGAATCAGAGTGACACATGGAAGTATTCAACACGTGTCAATTCACGTGTGACGTCAGCAGATGGACACATATCGGAGTTTCACAAATCACGACATGGAGTGAAAAAAACACTGCAATAAGAAATGCGAAATCGCGATATGCAAAATGGCGATTCAATCACAGTCGTTAAATCAAGCGTGGATCTGGGCCATTGATGTAACTCCATCTCGATGTCTCGACTATCGTGACTTGGAGTGATGAGACCCTTCATCACAGAAACTGCGAGATGCGAATTCACGAAGAGATCTGGACTGTCAATACACCAAGATTCTGGACCGTTGATCCAGCTCCATCTCGGAGCTTCGCCTATCACGACTTGGAGTGACGAGAAACTCCATCAAAGGAACAGCGAGATGTGAGATCGCGAAAAGATCAGGACCATCAGATCACTAAGAATGTGGATCATTGATCTGAGCTCCATATCGGAGCTTCGCCTATCGCGACTTGGAGTGACGAGAACCTCCAACTAAGGAACAGCGATATGCGAGATCGTGAAAAGATCGGGACCATCGGATCACCAAGAACGTGGATCATTGATCTGAGCTCCATATCGGAGCCTCACCTATCGCGACTTGGAGTGACGAGAACCTCCAACTAAGGAACAGCGAGATGCGAGATCTCAAAAATATCTGGACCGTTGATTCATCGAGATCATGGACCATCGATCAGGGTCGATGAAGATCATAGCAAAACGGACTCATGATTGCAAATCAGTTAGTGTTTCAGTTGGCGTTTCAGTTTCTTAGACAGTTGTCGACATTTTTCCTAAGGAGTTGGGAAGTTGAACTATCATGTTCATGTGTATAAAATAAGATGAAATAGATTGTGTCGGGTTAGTCGTTCAGTAAGGGAAAAAGAATGAAACTGTAAGAATAGAGACGAAGAGGATGTGCAGGAAGAGATTGAGCATATGTGGAGGGTGAGATGAAATGCAGAGCATAATAACAGAGAGTTGAAGAAGAGCAGAATGAGAGCACGAGTTGATGCAGAGCATACCTTCTGAACAGACAGAGGAAGAGTAGAGCTGCAGAACAGTGGGAAGAAGACTAGATTTATAGAACAGAGAAAGGAAGGTAAGAATTGATTTATCTGGGTGATTGTCTGTGTATTCATTATTTGATATTTAAGGGTGTTTGGGAGGTGCTCGGGAGGACTTTTTTCCTCATAGGTTCAAGTGGGAGCTTGAACACAGGAAGTTGTAGCTTCCATCTGGTTGCAGCCAGAGAAACTAGGGTGACAGGGAGGTGCAAAGGAGAACTAGTGTTCTCTGTTATGCAGGTTAGAGCTTGTGTAACTGGAAGTTGGTGCTTCCATCCAGTTGGTGCTTGAACATTCAGGAAGTTGGTGCTTCCATCCAGTTGGTGCCGGAATATTCAGGGAGTTGGTGCTTCCTTCTAGTGGGTGCTAGAGAAATCAGAGAGTTGGTGCTCTCAAACAAGTTGCATCTTGTAAAACAGAGGTAGCAGCCTCACATTGAGTTGGTGCTCAATTGTAAATGATGTACAGAACTGAAAAAGACTGCCTATCATTTTGAAGAAGAAGAGGTGTTCTCCCTTTATGGGTTTCCTCATGAAAATCTGTCTCTGTGTGTACTTTATGTGTGACTGATGGTCTTTACTTTTATTGTTCATATGTTGTATATTGTTGATGATCACTTGAAGGAAGATTAAAAGTAATTAAAAGGTATAAAATTGTTTAATCTCATAAACAACTGATTCACCCCCCCTCTCAGTTGTTTTAGTATTTCCAACACTTCACCCTTATTTCCCACCATTATTGGACACCTCAAAAGTAGAAGAACAACTAACACCAACAGATCTCAACCCCGACTGCATACAATAGGCATCTAGTGATTAGATTGTGGACACACAGATCAAGGGAACTTGATACCAAAGGAACCAACTTTATCAAGTTCTCAAAGAAGGGAAGCTCCTGCACCAAGGCAAGTGGCTCACCTGGGGCCAAATTCAATAGAAATTTCCTCATATGATGGGGGAAATCAACACAATGGAGACCATTGCTTCCTAAGGAGGGAGGATTGATCCAAGTGGATATCAGTGGCCACCCACCTTTTCCAACTAGCTCAAAAGATTTTTTTGGCAATTTTGGTAATTTACTATTTTTAGCAATTTTTTAGGTCCTGAAACTTCCGAAGCTGTTTTGAGGCCCTAAACGACGTTTTATGGAAATTTTGGTAATTTACTATTTTTAGCAGTTTTTGGGTCTTGAAACTTCTGGCGATGTTTTGAGGAACTTTGATGTTGCCCCCAAAATGAATCTCCTCGATGATACCTTTCCAAATGGCTATCATGCGCCTAAAACAGAGAACGTATGCAAAAGTTACGACCCTAGAAAGTTGATGTACTAACTTACCCAAATGGGCCCACATGACTTTTGATGCTTCATCTCCTAGGGTTAGGTTTTTGAATGTCTAGGGTTTTTGGCATTCCTGTTTATTGTAAAATTCCTTCAGAGCCTCATTGTAATCTCTTCTTGCAAATGAATGCATTCGTCACATCTCTTCTCAAAAATAAGCCGCCACCATTCCAGCAAGCTTGTTTTCCACTACATTTTATAGTTTCAGCTTATTTCCTTATTGAATAGAAAACTAGTTTTATTGTATCTCTGTTATTTTGTGTTAAGCACATGTTAATAATATGTAGTCATTTTGTTCTTCTCATAAAATCCATATCAAGGGTATTAGAGCAGTCTTCTCCTTGTCATCTTAATGCATGCCCCCAACGAGGTTGGAGTACAAAGATTTGGGTCTCGAGCTTGTTTCTCTTGAGGACAAAATCTCTCGCATGCCCAAGTGACCTCTCATGGAAGGAGAAAATAAAGATGATGGTACAGAAGATCCTTTCAAAATGTTTCTTGAGGAATCCCTCACACAACAAAGGAATGATATAATGGATAGTTTCACGCAAACCCTTCGACGGCTACCAATAGGCGATGCATATTCTTCGAGCGGAGGTGTCGCCCCCTTCAAGGTACAAATAAACTTCAATATTCCTATATTTGAAGGACAGATAGACACAAATTCTGTAGACAAGTGGTTGAATCTACTAGAAGGGTATATTTTTGTCCATAACTTTTCAAATAGAGAAAAGATTACTTTTTCACTCCTCAAAATCGTTCCCCATGTCAAAGATTGGTGGGAAACTTTCTGTGAGCAAAAGGAAATAGAGGAACCCTCATTATTTACAGTCACATCCACCTGGGAATCCTTCAGGGATGTTATTAATGAAAAATACTACCCTGTCGGAAGTTATGACAAATTGTATACCAAATGACCACACTGCGGCAAAAAAGAGACCAAGCAGTGCCAGATTTCACAAATATCTTCTATACCGTGCGCACCAAGTTGGGTATCAAATATTTAGAGAGACATCTGGTGCTCAAATATCACGATGATCTACATAGATACATCCAAACCGAAATGGAATTTCTAGACATCTCATCCTTGGGCACGGTCTGCCGATATGCCGTCAAAATCTGGCAAAAGCTCAAACAAAAGATGTAGCAATTTGGGCCTAGGAACCCCTCACAACAAAATCCAGGAAAGGGCAGCCCTAACCCACAGAAAAAAGGACAGAGAAAATATAGATAGTATCAAGACAACTAGTCCAAGCCGCAAGAAAAGAAGGACATCGGAAAGATAAAGAAAGACACCGAGAAGTAGTGCAACTTCCATAAGAGCCCTTGGCATAACACTGTTGACTTTCACACAAAGAAGTCGTTGGTGGCCGAAGTGAATGCCTCTGAATCAGATGCAGTTTTGACTCTAAATCAAAACTAGAAAGGGGAAGATGGATCATTGACACGGAACCCAATGCCATCGTTGCTACCATCAAGCTCCATCCTGGTGAACCAGACGAGCCAGAATAAGGAGAGCACCTCTTCCATTCACAGATGTGGGTAAAAGGTACCCCCCTGCACTTCATCGTTGATAGTGAAAGCCATAAGAACCTCATCTCAGCAAAGGTCATCAAGCGGCTGGACTTGTTGACAACGCCGCACCCACAACCCTACACCATTGGATGGCTCCACCAAGGAAGCGATCTTCGTGTCATCCAAAAGTGTTGATTTTCATACGACATCGAGCCCTTCAAAGATGAGGTATTGTGTGATGTTGCTCTTCTCAAAGTTTTTGATGTTATTTTGGGCCAACCTTATTTATGGAAAAATCATGTTGTATATGAGTCTAGGCCTCATAGTGTTATTATTACTTTGAACAAGAAATTGTACAGGATACCCAAGGCAGTCCCACCTAGTGTTATTTCCTTGATCTCTACTAAGAAATGTAGGAAGGTTGTATCTCAGACGGGGAATTTTGTCTTCTTCATGATTCTCTCTCAGAATGTGAGAAAGATCACAGCCACATCCAGGGTCTCTGCAGTCGACCTCTTCACACAACAGAAGAAAGTAGATAAGGTCATGGAAGAATACTCGGATATCTTCTCCTCACTTACTGGGGTACCTATGCACTGCTAGGTCAAGCACCCCATCGATCTAACCCCTGACACATTGCTTCCTAATGGGCTAGTCTATCGCCGCTCTTTGTTATATAATGAGTAAATCAAGCGACAGATCCAAGAACTTCTCCACAAGGGGAACATCCATCCCAGATCATCACCTTATAGGATCCCAATCACGATTGTACAAAATAAATATGGAACCTGGTGACTCTGCATTGATTACCGAGATCTGAATAAAATCACATTCAAAAACTAGTACCTGATTCCCCGAATCGACAACCTCCTTGATCAACTCACAGGGGTAAAATACTTTAGTAATATTGATCTAAATTCTGGATACCACCAAGTCTTGATAGAACAGACAGATGTATGGAAGACTGCCTTCACATCAAAGGAAGGCCTTTTTGAATGGTTGGTCATGCCCTTTTGTTTGACAAATGCTCAAGCCACTTTCATGAGGATGGTGGACGATATCCTGTGACCATTCACCAATACTTTTGTAGTGGTGTATCTGGATGACATTCTCATTTACAGCGAGACTTGGGTCTAACACTTGTAGCATATTCAGTAGGTTCTGCACACCCTGCAGCAGCACAAGCTATACACAAACTTGGAAAAATGCTCTTTTGGCATGGACAGGGTCCATTAACTCGGCTACATCATTGATCAACATGACGTACATGTGGATCCATCCAAGATCCAAGTCATCCATGACTGGCTATTCCCAACCACACTCACTAAGCTTCAGATCTTCTTAGGCCTTGCCAATTTCTACCGCAGGTTCATGTTGGGATTCACCCATATTGCATTGGCCCTGAGCCAAATAACCAAAGGTGGTGGTAAGGATAAATTTGCATGGGCCTGGTCCCAACAACAAGCGTTCGATGATTTGAAGTAGCACTTTTTCTCAGCCCCATTACTTTCACTACCATACCTACAACAACCCTTTGAGATCGAGACAAATTCTCCAGACTATGTTGTGGGCGCCATTCTCACTTAGCACGGCCACCCCATGGCCTATCATAGTGAGACACTACCATATGTTGTCTGTAAGTACCCTACTTACGACAAAGAAATGTACTCCATTGTTCAAGAATGTCTCCATTGGAGAAATTACATTCTTGGGAAGGAGATAGTCATCCAAACGAATCATAAGCCATTGCAATTCATGCAGACACAAGGAAAATTGCAGAATGACCGCGATCAAAGTGGTCCACATACTTGCGGAAATTCCACTTTAACATCAAGTATAAAACAAGAATCACCAATCGTGTCGTTGATTGCCTCAACAGAATGCCAGTCACAACACTCACCATAGTTCTAGACTCTTGCAGCCATGAGACCTCTGGATGGCCCCAACTCTATGAGACAGACCCGAACTTCTCCACCACCTACCAAATGTTGGGTGCAAATGCAGTTGTCAATAATTTCCATATTTAGGATGGGTTGTTGTGTCGTTTGGGCCATATCTATGTTCCATCAAGCGAGTGAGCGAAGCTAATATAGAAATCCCACTACAATCATGTGGCAAGACACTTCGGCGTTGAAAATACAAGGGTGATTCTAATGAAACATTTCTACTAGTCTAAACTTCGACAGGAGGTCAGCAAGTATATCAGGTCCTGCACTGCCTATGTTATTTCCAAACCGACCACTAAGAAATAGGGCCTATACACCCCTCTTCCAACTCCTGACAGGCCATGGGAATCCATCTCAATGGACTACATGTCAGGCCTCCCATCCACCAAGCGGGGAAATGACTGTGTTTTTGTGGTTGTTGATCACTTTTCTAAGATGGCAATTTTGGTTGCCTACAAGAAGAGCATCACAGCAAAGGCCACTGCCAAGCTATTCTTTGAACGAGTCTGGGTACATTTTGGAATCCCACAAACCATTGTCTTAGATCGGGGCATTTGATTTCTCAGCACATTCTGGTTGAGTCTCTGGTCACTGTTGGACACCAGGCTCACCAAATCCACGACCTTCCACCCCTAGACAGATGGCCAAATTGAGGTCGTAAATTGAATGATTGTGCATATCCTTCGCATGTATAATTCCAATCACCCTTGCACAAGGGATGAGAGTATTCCCTAAGTCCAGCATAGCTACAACCGATCCCTGCATATCTCAATTAGACATAGCCCCTTTCAGGTGGGGTTGGTATTCCAGCCATTGGGTCCCATAGATGTTGCACTTCCCCTTGCGGTCACCTCGACCGACTCATCTCCTGCTCCAACTAAAGCTGAAAAATCCACCCTGTTCATTGAGAAGATCTAGCACATCCACCAACGGGTTCAGAATATCCTACAAAAGTCCAATGACAAGTACAAGCAGTGCCATGATCAACATCGGGTGCCACATAAGTTTCAGGTGGGCAACAAATTTTGGTTTCACTTGTAGAAACAACACCTTACAGGACCCCATCGGAAGCTTCACCAATTCTTTTATGGGCCATACACCATCACCAAGGCTATGGGGGATAATTCTTTTGAGCTCAACATTCCTCCTTTCCTTGGTGTACACCCAATGTTCAACGTGGATCTCCTTCGCCCTTATTTCTCACCATTATTGGACACATCAGAAGTAACAAAATAATTGACACCAACAGAGCTCAACCCCAAATGCATACAATAGGAATCCAGTGATCAGATTGTGGACACAAATATCAAGGGCACTTGACAGCAAAGGATCCATCTTTATCGAGTCATCAAAGTAGGGCATCTCCTGCACCAAGGCAAGTGGCTCACCTGGGGCCAAATTCAACAGAAATTTCCTCATCTGATGGGGGAACTCAATGCAATGGAGACCATTTCTTCCTAAGGAGGGAGGATTGATCCAGGTGGATAATGGTGGCCACCCACCTTTTCCAACTGGCTCCAAAGAGTTTTCTAGCAATTTTGGTAATTTACTACTTTTAGCAGTTTTTCAGGTCCTGAAACTTTCGGAGCCGTTTTGAGGCCCTAAATGACATTTTTGGGAAAAATGGGGAGCAACATAAAATTTTCTTTGATGTTTCCCCAAAAATGAATCTCCTCGATGATACCTTTCCAACAGGCTATTGTTGGTCACTATAATTGCTTAATTAATTTCAAACAACCAAGTGAAACATAAATTATCAACCCAGGGAAGTCTTTTGTTTCAAAGATAGATGCGCACTATATATGCTCAATTCCAAAAGCACTAGTGTTGTAGTAAAGAAATCATTCTATCTAAACTTGCTGAAGTGAACTGAAGCTCTGAATTGTATCACATGAAAGAAATCTCCCTATTGCAATTCTTTATAGTTCAAATTAAGAATCATGGATTACATTTAAAATAACATTGCAATGGGTAAGAACAACTATCTTGTAATCAGAGAACAGGACCCTTACTCTCAAACAGAGACTCAGTACTAA
>ML806770.1:236104-247118 GCA_009831015.1 Picea engelmannii | reverse complement strand
TTTAATATAACATATTGAGTTGTATAATGCACCCCACTTTTGGACTGCAATAATCAACTAAAATTTATTAAATCAATATTTGTTGTTGGATGCTTGCTCCCTGGCATAGATAATGGACAACTGTCAATACTTTGTGTATTTGTAACACAAGTTGACGTTGTGTGTGTGAGTGATTTTAATTTATTTATCTCCTGCTAAGAGTTACGTCTATGTTTTTTAACATTATGATTTATGCTTTATCACTTACAGTTAGAAAACCTCTTTATGATGTGATCACAACACAAGGTTTTGAGGTTGGCCAAGGTTTTTCCTTTGGTGCCATGGCTATAGATTCCCTTATTGCTCGCTCCTTTATTATTTATGGTTTCTCTTTGCAACCATATGATGGATTTCCTTTCTCTTCATGTTGTAGTATTAATGGTTTCAGTTGGTAAGAAGCAAATACTTGATAGTGCATTTCTTCAATCTTGTGATAGTAGTGAACCCATGCCTAACATTACTCCTTTTCCCATTTGGGGTTAGGATACTCCACATTCTACTCACTCCATAAAAGAGGATGGACTATGTTGCATCCTCTCTCTATCCAAAGTCCAAATGTCTTTGCTAAGGGGTCATTCTAGCTAATGTTGAGCAATCTCTACAATTAAGTGTCTCGAGGCCCTCCTTTGAATATGGGATTGTCCCTTCCACATTTAGAGACATTGCTGTAGGGATTCATTGTTCTCTCCTCACATTGGGAGGCCTTTAGGTGGAAAATGTTGTTAGGAATCCAATTGCCAAGCTTGACCCTTTGATGGCCAAAATTATAGGACTATTTCAATTCCCATGGATTGATTTGTTGCTCCACTAATTTTTGGCTAGAGTTCATTGATATATACTTGTGGATCTCAAGATCATGGAACTCATTTTTGATTGGGAATGTATTTATCCTTCCTTTTGTTAGAGGATTATTGTCATGATTTTTTTAAAATTTAATGATAGATAAAAGGTGCTAAATAGGGCCCCTTGGTTCTAGGGAAATGATTTATGTGACCTTGGCATTGTGTTAGAATATAATGGATGTGCTTGTTTTACCATCGACAATATCACTATTGTCACCCAACGATAGGTCGAAGCCACCCTCCTAGCACCTTAACCTTGAAAGAGAATCATTCTGGAAGCAAACCCTAGGCTAGACAACCAAACAAAGGGTAGCACACCTTTCCCCAAGGATAGCACACCAAACAAGAGCTGATCAGATAGTGCAAACCATAACCAAGAGATAGTCTAAGCCAAAACGAAATCTGCTAGCTGCAGTAGCTGCAACAACAAATCTCCTCCAAACTTGTGCACAAACTGGGCATCTACGGTGTGCACAAGTGCTTCTCCTGCAATTATGAGAATGCCTACCAAAATGAAGACTGACCTCCTGTATTTATACTAATTCTGGCTAACTTCCTGGGCCTACTTCTCATTCTGGGTGTCTATTTACTTAGTATATAATATTTCTTCTCCCCGACTTCTTCTCTTGTAGGCTAATAACCAATACTAATTATCCTCTTGAGCCGACTTGTCTTCTAGGGTTATTAGCCAACTCATTAGGATTTTTTCTTGCTTCCTGGAATATTCTATTCTCGTTAGGTTTACACATGGAGGTAAATACCTCCCGTAGCTACCATAATATTAACACTCCCTCCTATCTAGGGATGTATTACAGGTAATGGTCTTGAGCACAAACATACCATTAACTTGGTAGCTTCAACATAGTTGTATAGAATATCTCATGACTAGATCATGAGCACAATCATCACCATCATTGTCATCAACTGCATCATCCCTTGAAACAATACTCTATCTGAGTAATTAGACATGATGTTGGATAAGTCATTCACACCACAGAGTGACACAAGAGCCATTCTTCTAATCTGGACATATGTCCTGAACCATTTTTCGTCTAGGAAATATCTGTCCATTGATCATCTATCTAGCTAATAATCATTTTCAACACTGCTGATAGTCTTCAAGGAAATCATAACAATACCATTCAATAGAACACAACTGTGTCTATTCATAGTAGTACACAACTACAATCCAGTGGTACACTAACACACCAAGTAGCACACAGGTACTTGATCAATGACGTATAGTCACAAACAGTGGAACACATCCACCATAGTAGTATACATCTACTATCTAGAGACATACAATCTTCATAACAATCATCTGATATCAACCTGCACAGAAACAATGTTATGATATAAACTGAATCATCTGGACCATTCTTCCACTCACATCTGTGAGATCTTGGAAGACCATCTACCCTCAAAAGTTAAAACATCAATGATGAGCTATCTGGACTATTCTTCTCAAGCAAGGCAGAATAACTATCCTGATTTATGAGCCTGGACCATTCCCTACCTTGGGCCATTCCTCCGACACTAGACAAAGTGTAACCTGGAGAGAATGAGTCTGCCCTAAGGAATGTTTGTCCCTGATTGTTGAACCTGGACCATTCCCCACCCTGGGCCATTCCTTCGGCACTAAACAAAGTGCAACCTAAAGAGAATGAATCTTCCCTAAGGAATGACTGTCTGGACCATTTCCTAAGGAAATGTTTGTCCTGCACCAACCTCCAAAATGGACCATTCCCCATGTTAACTACAATGAGAAGTCGTTTTCCGGCGAGGCGGGCCAGTCTTCTTGAGTAACCCTCAAGAAGAGAGACTTCCCTAGACCATTCCCCATGTTAACCACAATGGGAAATCACTGTCTATGGTAGATCAACAATCCATAGAACCATTTTCATTACAAAAATGACTGTTTGATCTGGACCATTTTCCGAACTAGAAAATGCGTATCCGTCAGAAATATCAAACCACTTTCCAAATCTGGAAAGGAACTGCTCATCCTGGACCATTTTTTGAACTGAAAAATTACTGTCCATCAATCAATAACACATTGGTGCTCCCTCCCAAACTGGGAGTCATCTCTTCCTTTTTCAATAAGGAAGTCGTCTCCATGAGCTCCAACTTGAGTACACAAACTCTTTCATATTGGACATAAGCTTTACCAAAATGTCTGCTTATCTACTCATATGTGGAGATATATATTGAAGAACCACTTTCTCCTTTCTGGACTTCATCACAGAGAATGTAATGCTTGATCTCAAATGTACTTCCGTTTGGAACACTGGTTTTCTCTTAAGGCTTCATATAGCTCTGATAAATAAAGTATATCATTGTTGGATTCCTCTTTGGTTCCTGCTAGCTCACAAAATTGTAGCAAGGGTCAAATTGGAACATATCCATGTGGCACTTCTTCTGTCATCATGAGATCTTTGTCATGGATTGGAAATCCATCATCCTGATCTTCTGAGTAATCATTTTGATACAATATCTCTATTATAGAAAGTCTTCACCACGCTTCTGTTGTGCATTGGGGGTTCTCCACCAAGTTGTCTTCTTCCATCTTCATACAAGGGTATCTTTCTGGTATGCCTCAAATCCTTGAGGTTTCTCTTCATACGCTCTTTGTTCAATTGCTATGGAGAATAGTTTTTTTTTTTTGAATTCATCTGATGTAGAACTCCAACCCATAGATATTGCAGATGATATAATGACTCATGTAGAGGTATGTCTAGTTTACTGGAATGAGTAATCATCATAGTCTTGTCCCTCCATCTGGGAGAACCTCTAGTTCTAGATCTCACAATGCTTCCATTCATAAGTCTTCCATACGCTATTCTTCATCACAACTTTCAGTTCCTCTGCTTGATTGCTTTTAGTGACTTCATATCATGCTGGTAATCTTGTGATTCTTGATACAATGACTGTTTGTTATGGCTTTTGTTTCTTTCTTGGAATCTTCATGTTCTTCCTCATGTTTCTCTTTAGCTCTTGGGTAGATGGAGTTTCTTATAGACTCCATTCCCTAGAGATTCCACTTCTTTTTTTCATCATAGGATCATAGATGTGGATGGAAAACCAAGGATACTTTAAGGCTGCTCTTCGAAGAAGACTTCTTCTAAGGATGAACTGACAACGTACTGCTTTTCATGGCTGCTACCATGGATATATACTTCATCATCTTCATAGGATTAGTTCCCTCCTAAACCTTTCTTCATGTATGAGTGCATGTTTTTCTTTTATATAATCGACTCCCTCCATATAACATAATCCATACTTCCTTCTACATCCTTATTGCCTTCTACAAGGTGTCATAAGTCTTTCTCCAATTTCTTCTTGATTGCTATTTTCGGCTTATCTTGCAGTTGTTACTTATGTAATAACTTCCACATGATTTGTTTGATGTACTTCATCCTTTTATTTGTATTGTCTGACTTGTAGTCATAATGATAACAATCCTTTTTGTTTCTTCCATAGGTATAGTTTCTCTTTGAACACATTATCTTCTAAGAAGTAGATATGCAAGATATGTACATAAAACATGGTCTGTACAAGAACTATGAAGAGTATTGTTACCTTGTCTTAGAAGAAGAAGTTTGTTTTATCCTGCTTGGTCTTCTTTGTAGGTTCCTTTTCTTCGGCAACTAATGCTTCATGTGTCCCCTTCCTTTTCTTTAGCTCGGGACAATGATTCTTGTAGTGACCATACTTTTGACAGTTGAAGCGTTGTATTTCTGACATGTCTTTCTCTCTATTTGGCTTCTTCCTTGAACCAAACTTCCTTTTGTTCCTGAAATTATTGAATCTTGATGTAAAGGCTTGATCATCGTACTTATTTTGGGGTTTCTCTTTTGCATTGATCCTTTATTCTTCTTGAGCACAACAAGTCCAAAGTTCTTCAAATGTAGGATACTCCTTCCTTGTGTTCATGCTTGCGGAAAATGCATCCCATGTCTTGGGAAGACCGTTGAGTACTATATTTACCAGTTCCTTCTCTGAGATGATCTCTTAAATAACTTGTAGTTGATCTCTTAACTGAGAGATTCTCACAAAGTATGATGTTATGTTGTCATCATCATTCATCTTCATGTCACGAAGCTCATTCTTCAGACTCATTACTTGTCCAATGTTTCTAACTGAGAAGAGGTTTGTTAGGGCATCATACATCTTCTTCAATGAGTCAAGATGGGAGATGTAGGGTATTAAGTGATCTTTTATAGAGTCCACTATGATACTCATGGTATTGATGTCACCATCTTTGAATTTCTCCATAACTGCAACGTTTTGCAATTCCTTCTCTTTTCCTTCTTCAAACTCTTGTTCCACGATCTTTCCTTTCATGATATCCAACACTTTATTCTTGGAAAGGATGAGGTCAATCCTTGTCTTCCACGCTCTGAAGTTAGAAGCTCCATCTAACTTGTTTTATGACTTCATAGAGTAAATCATGGCTGCTTTGACTTGGCCAACCCTAGATTTGACCATAAACTCAAACTTGACATCTCATCTTGCAACTACACCTGCTAGTAGCCCTAGCGACAATGCTTTGGTAACTTCTCCTGCTAGAAACCCTAGCGAAAGTTCTTCAATGAGCTTAGTATCCTTATGGCTATGCTCCCTTCAAGTGGTTAGACTGAATGAAGGAGTTGTGGGCCCATAACCTATTAGAATATAATGGATGTGCTCATTTTACCATCGGCAATATCACTATTGTCACCCAACCATAGGCCGAAGCCACCCTCTGAGCACCTTAACCTTGACAGAGAATCATTCCAGAAGAAAACCCTAGGCTACATAGCCAAACAAAGGGTAGCACACCTTTCCCCAAGGATAGCGCACCAAACAAGAGCTAATCAGATAGTCCAAACCATAACCAAGAGATAGTCTAAGCCAAAACGAAATCTGCTAGCTGCAGCAGCTGCAATGACAACTCTCCTCCAAACTTGCGCAAAAAATGGGCAATTGCAGTGCGCACAAGTGATGCTCTGCAATTCTGAGAATGCCTGCCAGAATGAAGATTGGCCTCCTGTATTTATAGTAATTCTGGCTAACTGCCTGGGCCAACTTCTCATTCTAGGTGTCTATTTACTTAGTATATAATATTTCTTCTTGTCGACTTCTTCTCTTGTAGGCTAATAACCTAATACCAATTATCCTCTTGAGCCGACTTGTCTTCTAGGGTTATTAGCCAACTCATTAGGGTTTCTTCTTGCTTCTCGGAATATTCTATTCTTGTCAGGTTTACATGTGGAGGTAAATACCTCCTGCAACTACCATACTATTAACACATTGATCCTTTAAACCTTTCATAGAGGTCATATTCAATCTCCCAATTTGGTGAGTGTTAAGCCCTAGACAAAGCCCCATGTTAAGAATAAAATCCATTATTAAGTCCTAGATATTGATTTATTATATTTCTATTGTGTTATATTTCGGGGGTTCGGGAGCAGTGCCCCAATTTTTTTTTTTTTTTTTGCATCGGGACCGCATTTTTGGGACCGCATTATATTTAGGTGGTTTTTCGACACATGGTTTCTTTGCCAATGGTTTTCTATTTCTGGTTAAGGAATTAGGTTTTTGGACTAATCCAGGTCATTGGGTTAGGGTTTTGAATGCCGCTGGATCCTATATGTATTTTGTATTGTAAAAATTGTAACACAATGAATGAATATAGAATATGCTGGATTTCCCGATTTGGGTTTCCAAGGGAAAAATCTCTGTGTAATGTTTGTATTTTCAATTATATATTTTCTGTTCTTTTCCTGAATATCTATTTGCAGTAGATATTGTACAAGGTTAGAATTTACATCTATTATTATATTAGTAGGTCAGATAGAACCTTTCATTGTACCATTTCATTATAATTGTACCCTTTGTCTTATATATATATATATATATATATATATATATATATATATATATATATATACCAATGATTCTTAGTCTTAAGATAATCTCATCTTGTCTTGTGCATTGAATGTATTGTAAAAGGAGGTTTCCCCCTCAAAGTGGATTGTTACTTGTTATCGCACAATTTGTACTTGGATGTAAAGGAAAGGTAAAAGAAGGAAAACTGACGCAACTAGAGACTATCCTATCACTATCACCTTAACATGAAGTCTCTTTCTATTTAGGGTGGTAGGCCCAGGGGAGACATCCCTAGTGACCCAGGGTTTTGAGAAGGCAAAGGATTTAGGCCAAGTAAAGGTTTTTCCCTCTCACAGGTCACCACCGATTAGAAAGTCCGGCTAAACATCCAATAAGGATAATAATAACCAAAAATGTACCTGCCCACAACAAAGAAACAAGAAACTATATATATGCAAGATCACTTGTTGGTTAGTACTTCATATAATTGGACTTTCTCAAATAAAGCAATTGAATGATATTGTTGATGAAGCAATCAATGATGTATAATAGCAATAATCACGATATGTTACTTCACAATAAATTATTTTAAAGAAGCTTCACAATGAGCAAGAACGATTTATCATCAATGTCACAATATCAACATTCATTAGAAGCAAAGACTACTATGCATTAGTGAATATTTCAATTTATTAAAGGAGATAAATGATGCAAAGTATAATTATAAATAAAATGGATAATGGAAACAATAGGGTTAGTAGGTTAGGGTTATATGGTATTAGTAGTTTTTCAAAGAGTTTGGAGGTTGTGATCAAAACACTCAAACAAGAAGTCTAAGACTAGTGCATTCATAGGGAAAATGGAGTCAACAAGTAACAACAAGAGTTGAAGGAACAATATGATAATAGTATGGATAAAGATAAGAGAATTTGATGGTGAAGTGTTGATAAGCCAAGGCTTCACCCATCAAACCCTAGGGGAAAACAATTTACTAAGGTGTAGGCAACCCTAGGCCTTAGCACGTTTTCCTCCTTCTTAAGCTCAATAACAAAGTAAAATCAGCTAGGGTCAAGATAAAATGACAGGGTGTTGCAATGGAAAGGCCCTAGAAATGTCTTCAACAAGTAAAATGGCTCCTTGTCACAATCTAGTAGGGAATTAAAATAAGGACACCAACATGTGCTTATTTCCTAGGGTTTATTCCAACAATTTATTAACAAAATGCAAGTAAAATACTATAACCATTCAAGTAATGGAAGGATTGAAGAAATTCACTTACATTCACCATGCATTCATCAAGACAAACCCTAGTTGTAAACCTTCCACCAAGAAAAATGCCAAAAATAGCCAAAATAAGCCTCCTTCAACAAGTGTGCACTAGTAATTTCAGCCAAAACCTTAAAGGAGGGCGCAAATTTCAGACCTCACATAAGTTGATCCGGATTATTTTCGGCACGAAATGAGATCGGAGATATAATAAAGAAATGCACAGAGATATCACAGATGTTCAATAATATAACAGAAATGTATCAAAGATGCAACCATAAACACAGATATACAATAATACACGATTTCTATTAATCAAAGAAATGTACAGAGACTGTAAAAATACAGAATGAAAGACTCGCTAGAATGGTGGCATCTTATCTCTGAGAAGAGATGTGACGGCTACTCACATTCACAAGAAGATGATTACAATGAGGCTCTGAAGGCCCTTTTACAATAAACGAGAACGTCAAAATTCATAGACATCCAAAAACCTAACCCTAGGAGATGAAGCGCCAAAAGTCATGTGGGCCCCGTTTGGGTAAGTTAGTACATCAACTTCCTGGGGTCGTAACTTTTGCATACGATCACCATTTTAGGCGTATGATAGCTCGTTAGAAAGGTATCGTCGAGGAGATTCATTTTAGGGGCTCAATCATTCCTTTGGCTATCATTGAGAACCTTTATCTCGAAAAACCTTCATTTGGGCCCTCAAAATGGCCCCGGAAGTTAAAACCTACTAAAAATAGTAAATTGCCAAAATTGCCAGAAAGTCATTTTGAGCCATTTGGAAAAGGTGGGTGGCCACCAATATCCACCTGGATCAATTTGCCAAAATTTATAGAAATCCATTTTGAGCCATTTGGAAAAGGCGGGTGGCCACCGATATCCACCTGGATCAATCCTCCCTCCTTAGGAAGCAATGGTCTCCATTGCATTGAGTTCCCGGGGGAGAGGGAAAAAAATTTGTTGAATATACATCTTGGTGAGCTTCTTGTCTTGCTGGAGACGTTGTGCTGCTCAGTTTGTGGAAATCTGTCACGAACCTGTTGCGGTTGAGGCTGCTCAACAAGTTGAGATACATGAGAGGACGATGTGCAGAAGGAATCTTTGCACTTTGCTGTAGCCTTGTCGACTTGCTTCTGTTGGATAGAAGGTGCTTGGGGAAAGGTTGTAGTGTCATTTTTTTCTCCTTTTGAACAGATTGTGAAGAAGCTGAATTTTGCAGTATGAGATACTACCTTGCGACACTTTTTAGGTGGAATAGTAGTCGGAACTACCTCTGGTATTCTGTAGAGATGACCCCCCAAAGTAACAATGACACTACAGGGTCGAGACTCATAAACAACATGGCGTCTCCACATATATGGTTGGCCCAAGAGGACATCACAGACATCCAGTGGGGCAACATCACATAATACCTCATCCTTGAAGGGTTTGATGCCGTATGACAATCGACACTGTTGGTTGACACAGAGATCTCGTCCTTGCCGAAGCCACCCGATGTTGTATGGCTGCGGGTGTGGTGTTGTCGACAATCCCAACTGTTTGACAACCTCTACTGAGATGAGGTTCTTCTGGCTTCCGCCATCAACAATAAAATGTAGCAGGGTCCCCTTCACCCACATCTGTGAATGAAAAAGGCACTCCCCCTCTTTAGGATATGTTGGTTCTTCTGGTTGAATTGCTATGGTCGCGACAATAGCAGTGGGGTCTGTGTCAATGATCTGTCCTTTACCATTTTTTTCAGAATTAGATTTTGAATTAGGGTTTGGCTCTTTGTCTTTGATCTCGGCCACCAATGATTGTTTTGAGAAACATTCATCGGTGTTGTGCCAGGGGATTTTGTGGAACTCGCACCATTTTCCGGTGTCCTTCTTTGTCTTCCCGTGACCCTTCTTTTCTTGTGTCTTGGACTGGTTTTCAGGAGACTACTTGTTAGGGCCATCTTTGTCATACTTTGGTTGTTGCAGATTTGCAGACCCGAATTCCCATTTGTTCTGGTGCTTAAATTTCTGCTCAATTTTAACAGCATATCGATAAGAAGCATCGAGTGATGAGATGTCCAAAAAATCCATTTCAGTTTGGATGTATCTGTGTAGAGCCCCACGGTATTTCAGAACCAAATGTCACTCGGATTCTTTGATACCCAGCTTGGTGTGCAAGGTATGGAAGGTATTGGTGAACTCCAGAACTGCTTGGCCCCTCTCTTGCCGTAGTGTGGTCCATCTCATGTACTGGTCCTCATAGTTGCCAATAGGGTAATACTGTTCTTTTACCACATCCACAAAAAAATCCCAACTGGGATCGACCCCATATATTCTAGACTCCTCTGTGGAACTTTGCTCCTAGTAAGTTTCCCACCAATGTTTGACATGAGGGAGAGATTTAAGGAGTGCAAAGGTGATCTTTTCTTTGTTGGAAAAGTTGTGAACAGCGAAATAACCTTCTAGCAGAGTTAACCATTTTTCTAGGGCTTCTGCATCTATCTGTCCTTCAAATACAGGAATATCAAAATTAACTTGTACCTTGAAAGGCGAGGTGCCTCCAAAGTGGTCGCTTGATGAAGATGCACCTAATGCTATCGGTAGGCATTTAAGGATGTGAGCAAAATTCTCCATCATTTTGTCCCTCTGTCGCGTGAGAGCTTGCTCAAGCAACAGATTGATAGGATCGTTTGCTCCATCGTTTTTCTTTTCTTTTGCCATTGAGGGTTTCTTGGGTGTGCGAGAGAAATTCTCTTCAAGAGAGACAAGCTCGAGACCCAACTTGCTATACTCGGACCTCGTCAGGGACATGCACTGAAAAAAAAATGATCAAGAGCAGCCTACTCTGATACCACTGATCCGCATTATTTTCAGCATGAAATGAGATCAGAGATATAATAAAGAAATGCACAGAGATATCACATATTTTCAATAATATAACAGAAATGTATCAGAGATGAAACCATAAACAAAGATATACAGTAATACATGATTTCTATTAATGAAAGA
>ML806770.1:191613-236054 GCA_009831015.1 Picea engelmannii | reverse complement strand
TGATTTCTATTAATGAAAGAAATGTACAGAGACTGTAAAAATACAGAGTGAAAGACTCGCTAGAATGGTGGCAACTTATCTTTGAGAAGAGATGTGACGGCTACTCGCATTTGCAAGAAGATGATTACAATGAGGCTCTGAAGTCCCTTTTACAATAAAAGGGAATGCCAAAAGTCGTAGACATCCAAAAACCTAACCCTAGGAGATGAAGCGCCAAAAGTCATGTGGGCTCCATTTGGGTAAGTTAGTACATCAACTTCCCAAGGTCGTAACTTTTGCATACGATCTCCGTTTTAGGCGTATGATAGCTTGTTGGAAAGGTATCATCGAGGAGATTCATTTTGGGGGCTCAATCATGCCTTTGGCTATCAATGAGAACCTTGATCTCGAAAAAACTTCATTTGGGCCCTCAAAATGGCCCTGGAAGTTAAAACTTGCTAAAAATAGTAAATTGCCAAAATTGCCAGAAAGCCGTTTTGAGCCATTTGGAAAAGGTGGGTGGCCACCGATATCCACCTGGATCAATTTTCCAAACTTTCCAGAAATCCATTTTGAGCCATTTGGAAAAGGTGGGTGGCCACCGATGGATCATAAGTGTGAGTGAAATATGATGAATAAAAAAGAGTTTTAGCTCTCTTACTTATACCATAGCAATGAACTTAATTTAATTTTAGGTCACACAAGCCCGACAAGGCCAAAAATACATAATAATATTTTTTTTACATTAAATGTCAAAATCAAACCCTAAATCAAGCAAATATGAAGACATCATGCCCTTTTAGGGTGACATTATCCCTTTCTAGGGCAACGTTGGCCTCTTGGAGAAAAATGTTAGGCCCCCTTGGGCCTCTTGAACATGCCACATGTGCCACACATGACACAACTGCCTCTCAAAACCTCCACAAGTACTCGATGACATCATAGGTGTCCTGGGTGATGTCATGGGCCTTCCAAGGCCAATGTCCTGGTGGAAATGGCACAACCCCCGTGGGTACAAGTTTGCTAAGATGCCTCTGGTGGAACGTCCTCCTATTCTCTAGTGCAAACCCTCTGATTTGTCTCTGCCCCCTGCTCGGGTCTCAACATCCATCTAGTGGGCTTTCATCCCCATGGAGGTCCGAACTAATCATCTCCCCATGTGTACCTATCCATCTAGGTAACTGTCCATCAGGTATGGTCTTGCACATCAACATATACTCCCTCCATGGGCTCGTAAGTCACAGGGATCATAGCAATTTCAATCACATCTAATCATCAATTTTATTAAACATGTGCATAAAACCCCTTTTACTCATTCAAGTTCTCAAAGACATTACACTAATCTGCAAGCCAAGTTTGGAGGAAGTGACAGGGCATCCTATTGGGCTAACACTCACTGGATGTGGGTTTTTTCCGAGAGAGATCAAATACAAGCCATTTGAGTGGATGAAATGGATAAGGGATGCATGTGCAAGGGGTGCAATGATAACAGGGAAAAGCATAGCTTACCCATGGGTGCCTCTGTCGACAGTGAGCTGGACCTGTCATGGATGCAAATGTTTCCAAGCTCATTCATGCCTTTTGTCTTTATTCTTATTGCTTTTTCTTTGAAGAAGCTAGTCAGGAGACACATGGTGACTAGTGGTGGCAATGTTACCCACAATAATTTCATGGAAATGAGAAGGTTGGCTCATGATGAGATCCCCTTTCTCTTGGCTATGCCACCAAAAGACACTATCCCGGCGTGGTGGCCAACTGCTAGTAGTGTCATACCGCTAGATGCCCATGGAACTAGTAGGATGGTTCATGATGAGAACCCCCTATCCTCTAACCAGGTCTTTTATTTTTTATTTTTTATGGGTCCCTCTATTTCTTGCTGAGAAGCCTTTTACTACTTTCTTGGAGATCCATGGGAAAATAATCTCGAGGTTCATTGTTTGGATTCTATATTTTTCCAGCTACTTTTACCCTCTGGGCCTTTAGCCCCTTCTTCCCACAAGGTAAGGTACAACCCTTAAGTATTTGGCCAACCCAATGCCCAGACCAATGTAATGGGATGGATGAGAAAGAGAAATATGGAAAGTGGTAAGTATGGTGGGAGTAGACGATGGCTTCTCATGAAATCCCCCCAGTGGAAACTAAAAACCTATGGGTACAATCTTACTAGGGAATCCTATCATTCCCCCTAGATATGGTCAAGTTGATAGGTATAAGATCCAATCACCCGTTAGAAACAAAAAGAATTGAATACACATATTCAAATGTTTTGAGGATCAGAGTGACACATACCATGATACCCAAACTCATTACCTCATGGAGCAAGATCCACCTCTGCTACAGGACTAGGCCCAGATGATGGATGGTGCTACTACTGACAAAGTGGAGCCACTGAAGAAAATAAAAGGATGGGCCCTTCAGGGCCATGCTCAAGTTGATCTATCTCTCGGTACTCCATGTCTAGGACATGTGGGGCTTGAGACATAATCTCCTTAGTTATCCCTAAACTGAGGGATAACATCTGGCTCCAACTCGGGGACATGTGCTCACCATAGAGTGCATGAGAACCTCAGGATATCTGGCATAACTTGTAACCTTCTTGATCTCAATATAAAGTTGTTAGCAGTCATTTGGGGTGGTGATATCACCCCCGACTCATATAAAAAGAAAAACAAGAATATGTACAAATGTGAAAGAAAAGTATTATAGCATGAAATGCAAATGGTATATACAATGAATGCAAATGCCTACTTACCTATACTTACCTTCCAGCTGAATGCTAGGTGTAGTCAAATGACCAATGAAACCATCCTAACAATGTCTCACAATACCTACCTTTGTGCTTCATCATAAACCAAAACAATGATAAGTTAAGCAAGAAAAAACATGGGTTAGAGAATGTATTGTATCATCGGAAACCATAAATTCTATCTCATGGAGGCGGGTGGGAGGGACACAATCATGCCAAGTCATTCTCTAAGGAAAGTGCTCAATTCACTTTAGGAAGGGGTCGTGAAAATTCAAAGGTTTAGAAAACTGGCTCATAAAGTCTGAAAGATGGCTACCTAGGACATCCTCATAATCTGAAATCCTAGAAGGGATTGGCAAAGATCTAGAAGATGACTGACAAATTATTAAGGGAAGTTTGAAAGGCTGATATGAAATACTTTTTCTTGAGGTATTCAACCTAACCTTGAACTCTAGGGTTTTCCTTAGAGGAAACTGAATACAAAGGACATAATTCCCAACTACACCTTTAATGACACAACAAGGTAAAGTGACCAGAGGTGGCTTGAGAAAGTTGTCACAAGAATCCTTCTTCAGGCAAATGTTGTTTTTACTCCTACCAAGACCTGAGCACAATGGTGGTTGATAATATTCTTCATGGAATAAATTGAGGTTCTGAGAGGGGTATTAATCAAAATCCTCAAGGTATGACTGAAAATCATCAGGAAAATATGGGACTAGGTCAACCTTGGGTGTCTGGAAAGTATCAGTAATATCATCTCCTTGTTGCCACGGGTCAAAGTCAAAAGAAACATGTCATGATAATTGTAAAGGAAACACCTAGAAACGATTCTCAATGTTGTAAATGGGGTCCATATCATAACCAACTACATCCCACTTACGTCTTCTGACATGTATGAAATCATCAATGTTATTAACAATGTCATTGTCTGTATCATAACCTGAAGGATTTGAAACCTTCAAGGGCTCATTTATCTCCTCCTCACTTCCCAAATAATAAAGTAGAAAATTATCAGAGTTTTAGAGAAGAGGGTAACTTACTGTGTTTGTTTCTTCTTGTGCAGGTGCTTTGAGGACTCGAGTGTCTTTAACATGCATCATTGTTTCATCCTCATGAGTTTCCCCTTCATCTTCAACTATACAACAAGGAATATCTACTTCGTTTGAGGATTCCAATTCTTCTTCCTTCTTTGAATCATAACATAAGGTGTTGTCAATATTCTGAAAAGGAAATTGACTAACATCGCTCTCTTCTTCTTGTGCAGGGAGAAAAGGCTCGTGGATGGCTTCATCAGGAGGAGGGGATGTTGATACTTCATAATTTTTTTCTGGTTCCAACTCCTCAACTATGTCTTCAACAATCCTTTTCCCTTCTGTGTGGGGTTGGAAAGCCTCATCAAGATCTTTTCCCTTAGCATTTTGTTGGTCAATGATTTGTTCCCCTTTCTCTTGGAAATAAATGGTAAAATTTTCAAGGGAAACTAATCTTTCCAAACCAAGGTCACTGATTTTGGTCCCTAGAGAGAAAATTTGTTTTCCCTTGGACAAGGAGATATTTACCTAGATTCGCATGGCCATGTTATAAGCTTCATTGAGTGTTTTTGGCCTCTTCTTACTTAGGAGGAACCCTAAATGCACCAAGAGTGCATTGGTAAAGAGATACAAAAGGTACTTGTCTTTAGGATGATGGTTTCCAGGAATTTGATATAGAAATCTATCAAACCTATCCCATAAATCCTTGATAGTCTCATTTTCCGTTTGTTTTTCATACTCAAGTTCTTTTAGTAATGTTTGGATATCTTCCAATTTCATACCCCACCTTTTGGGAAATGTTTCTTCTAACTGGTCCATAGAAGTGATGCTAGCAATAGGGAGATCATCATACCATTTTCTAGCATTTCCATGAAGAGTGGCAGAGAAAAGTTTCATTGCCAAATCTTCAGCATCATCACTGATAGTATATGGTTGAAAGAAAGCCCAAAAATCCTCATGTGATTGTTGGCTCTTTTCCCATCACTACCAGTGAATCTAGGAAGCCACTTTTTGTACTTCGGGGGCATTTGTCGAGGGTATCCCAGGATTTTACTCATGTCTAGGGGTTTGAAATTTCCTAGGTCCCATTGAGAAGTCATAGTTGGCTTCGTCATTAGTGGAGTCGCCAGATAATTTTCTTGAAATTATCAAATAAATAAGGGAATCATCCTTAGTGGAGTTGTTAGGTAAGCTTGTAAGATAAATATTCTTTAAGGAAAGTCTTACCGAAAAAGTGTCGTCTTTGAGGAGAATTGACTCAGTGTTCTCCGACAACGGTGCCAAAATGTTATTGCACAGTTTGTACTTGGATGTAAAGGAAAGGTAAAAGAAGGAAAACTGTCACAACTATAGACTATCCTATCACTGTCACCTTAACATGACGTCTCTTTCTATTTAGGGTGGTAGGCCCAGGGGAGAAGTCCCCAGTGACCCGGGGTTTTGAGAAGGAAAAGGATTTAGGCCAAGTAAATTTTTTTCACTCTCACAAGTCACCACCGATTAGAAAGTCTATCTAAACAACCAATAAAGATAATACTAACTAGAAATGTACTTGCTCGGAACAAAGCAACAAGAAACTATCTATATGCAAGATCACTTGTTGGTTAGTACTTCATATAATTAAACTTTCTCAAATAAAGCAATTGACTGATATGGTTGATGAAGCAATCATTGATGTATAATAGAAATAATCATGTTATGTTACTTCACAATAAACTATTTTAAAGAAGGTTCACAATGAGCAAGAATGATTTATCATCAATGTCACAATATCAACATTCATTAGAAGCAAAGACTACTATGCATTAGCCAATTTTTCAATTGCGTAAAGGAGATAAATGTTGCAAAGTATAATTATAAATCAAATGGATAATGGAAGCAATAGGGTTATTAGGTTAGGGTTAGAAGGTATTAATATGTTGTTCAAAGAGTTTGGAGGTTGTGATCAAAACACTCAAACAAGAAGTCTAAGACTAGTGCATTCATAGGGAAAATGGAGTCAACAAGTAGCAACAAGAGTTGAAGGAACAATATGATAATAGTATGGCTAAAGACAAGAGAATTTGATGGTGAAGTGTTGATAAGCCAAGGCTTCACCCATCAAACCCTAGGGGAAAACAATTTACTAATGTGTAGGCAACCCTATGCCTTAGCACGTTTAACTCCTTCTTAAGGTCAATAACAAAGTAAAATTGGCTAGGGTGAAGAGAAAATGATAGGGTGTTGCAATGGAAAGGCCCTAACAATGTCTTCAACAAGTAAAATGGCTCCTTGGCACAATCTCGTAAGGAATTAAAATAAGGACACCAGCATGTGCTTATTTCCTAGGGTTTATTCTAGCAATTTCTTAACAAAATACAAGTAAAATACTATAACCATTCAAGTAACGGAAGGATTGCATAAATTCACTTGCATTTACCATGCATTCATCAAGCCAAACCCTAGTTGTAAACCTTCCACCAAGAAAAATGCCAAAAATAGCCAAAATAAGCCTCCTTCAAGAAGTGCACACTAGTGATTTCAGCCAAAACCATAAAGGAGGGCACACATTTTAGACCTCACACAAGTGTGAGTGAAAGATGATGAATAAAAGAGAGTTTTATCTCTCTTACATATACCATAGAAATGACCATAATTTAATTTTAGGTCACAAAAGGACGATAAGGCCAAAAATACGTAATAATATTGTTTTTACATTAAATGTCAAAATCAAACCCTAAATCAAGCAAAGATGAAGATGCCATGCCTTTTTAGGGTGACGTTATCCCATTCTAGGGAAACATTGGCCTCTTGGAGAAAAACTTTAGCCCCCCTTGGGCCTCCTGAACATGGCACAACTGCCTCCCAAAACCTCCATAAGTATTGGATGACATCATAGGTATCCTGGGTGGCGTCATGGGCCTTCCAAGGCCAACGTCCTGGTGGAAAGGGCACAACCCCCTGGGTACAGGTCTGCTAAGCTACCTTTGGTGGAACTTCCTCCTCTTCTTCGGTGAAAACCCTATGATTTGTCTCTGCCCCCTATTGGGGTCTTAACATCCATCTGGTGGGATTTCAGCCCTATGGAGGTCCAAACTAATCATCTCCCCATGTGTACCTGTCTGTCGGTATGGTCCTGCACATCAACAGATACGCCCTCCATGGGCTCATAAGTCACATGGATCATAGCAATGTCAATCACATCTAATCATCAATTTTATTAAACATGTGCATAAAACCCCTTTTACTCAGTCAAGTGCTCAAATACATTACACTAATCTACAAGCCAAGTTTGGAGGAAGTGATAGGGCGTCCTATTAGGCTAACACTCACTGGATGTGGGGTGTTTCCGGGAGAGATCAAATCCAAGCCATGTGAGTGGATGAAATGGATAAGGGATGCCTGTGCAAGGGGTGCAGTGATAGCAGGGAAATGCATGGCTTACCTATGGGTGCCTCTATAGAGGGTTAGATGCACCTGTCATGGATGCAAATGTTTCCAAGCCCATTCATTCCTTTTGTATTTATTCTTGTTTCTTTTTCTTTCAAGAATCTAGTCAGGGGACACTACCTTGGCATGGTGATCAGTGGTGGCAATGTTACCCACAATCATTTCATGTAAATGAGAAGGTTGGCTCGTGATGAGACCCCCTTTCTCTTGGCTATGACACCAAGAGCCACTACCCTGACATGGTGACCAGCTGTTAGTAGTTTCATACCGCTATATTCCCATGGACCTAATAGGCTGGCTCGTGATGAGAACCCCTATGCTCTAACCAAGTCTTGTTTTATTATTTTTTATGGGCCCCTCTATTTCTTGCTGAGAATACTTTTACTACTTTCTCAGGGATCCCTGGGCGAAGCATATCGAGGTTCATTTTTTGGCTTCTATCTTTTTCCAGCTACTTTTACCCTATGTTCCTTTAACCCCTTCTTCCCACAAGGTAAGGTATAACCCTTAAGTATTTGGCCAACCCAATTCCCAGACCAGTGTAATGGGATGGATGAGCGGGAGAAAGATGGAAAGTGGTAAGTATGGCGGGAGCGGACGATGGCTTCTCATGAATCCCCCTAGTGAGAAATCAAAACCTATGGGCACAATCTTACTAGGGAATCCTGTCATTCCCCCCAGATATGGTCAAGTTGATAGGTATAAGATCCAAGCACCTGTTAGAAACAAAAAGAATTGAATGCACATATTCAAAGGTTTTGAGGATCAGAGTGACACATACCATGATACTCAAACTCATTACCTCATGGAGCAAGATCCACCTCTGCTACAGGACCAGGCCGAGGTGATGGATTCTATTGCTGCTGAAAAAGTGGAGGAGATGAAGAAAAGAAAAGGATGGGCCCTCCAGGGCCATGCTCAAGTCGATCTAGCTCTCGATACTCCATGTCTAGAACCTATGGGCCTCGAGACATAATCTCCTTAGTTATCACTAAATTGGGGGATAACATTATTGATTCACTTTTTATCATTATCAAGGTGTTGGTTCATAACATTTGGTTTCAGAGCATACGATCCTAGGGTTTTTCTTCTTCAATCAAGACATACTGGCATTTTTGCTATAAATATTTTCTGGGAAGTTTCAGACAACAAAATTTTAAGGAGACTAAAGAAAGATAAAGAAGAATAGGTGGTCAAAATTTTAGGCTTTGGTTCGTTATAGTTTTATAGATATATCCCATGAAAGTTAGGGTTTGTGACTAGTCCTAAAATTAATATCAAACGAGTCATATTTTTATTTTCGCTATAAAATCTTTCGGTGAATTTTCTGACTCTAAAATTTTCAAAATCCTGAGCATACATAGTGAATTACATTTCGAAAATTTTTCAGATTATGAATCATTATAATTTGTGAGATATATCTTGTGGAAGTTGGGTTTTTTTTACTAATCTTGAAATTAGTCTTAAACAAGTCATTTTGGTATTTTTGCTATGACTTTTTACTAGTGAAGGTTCAGATTGTAAAGATTTGAGGAGTTTAAGAAGTCATATCAAAGTACTATAGGCCAAAATTTCAAACTCATAAGGGTTAAAGTTTCAAATATATATCATGACAAAGGTCAACCATCTAGAAAGTCTCCCAATTAGGGTTTGAAAGGTACAAAACTTACAATTGGCATAACTTTTGAATGTCAGATCAACTCAAAAAGAAGATGGATGAAAATAAGGAAGAAACACAAAAATCCATGAATGAAATGAAAAAGAAAATGAATGAAAATAAGGAAGAAATACAAGAATGCCTCAATTCCATAGAAAACATTCTCTTACAAAGGATCCCTAAAAGGCGTATGATTTTAAGCACAAGCCAAGATCTAGCTGTGAAAAAAAAACAAAACTAGAAAAATTGTAAGAAAAAGAGAGAAGAGAGAATGAAATAACACTCATAAAGACAATATTTCTCAAGAACCATTTCAAATTTCACTTGTATATCAATTCTTTACATGAGTACAATTTATAGACTCTCTGGGGAGCAATGCACATAAGGTTGGGGTTCTTTTTTCATGAAAGTTAATCAGATTTAGTCAATTGTTAACAAATCAATACCATGGGTCAATACCATGAGTCATTAAGTGGTAAATGATAGGTTTGACTCCATTAATAATAAAGGAAATTCACACTTCCTAAGGGGCCAAGTTATCCACATCAAATGCACATTAGTTTCCCAATCAATGCCATATATTTAGACCTTCTATAAATGTCACTACTAAAAATAGGCAACCCCTAAATTTTAAGAATGGATAAAAATGGATGTCCCTTGAAAAGTAGAATGTTGTGCATGTACTCCAACACCTCCCTTGAATCACAACCTGAGAGTAGGCATGATGTATGAGTCCCAACAATTTTCAGCCATGTTAGGTACTCATGTATAAATAAATTATGCAAAACATTTAGGTTAGGTANTCAAAATATAATGCATACTATGTCTACTATGCAGAAGGATGGTGTTGCAGATCAACAACCCCATCACATATATCCTTGGATCTATCCTATACCATCATGTGAGATTTCTTTGGATGTTAGTTCAGCATTGTACATTCTGATAATAACAGTGAGTGCTCATAGAGTACAAAAAAATGATAACTAGGTCTTTGTGACTTGACAATTTCTCCCACTAGATCACTAGTTGCCTGTAAAGTATGATGTGCCCTCCCTAGCTTGTGATTTGGATTTTCAATAGGCTGCTGATAGTATTCCAAATCAGATTCTGAAATTTAATCTAAATACTGTGTAAAATCATCTCAAAGATCTTACTTTGGAAGAGGCAAAAAAAGTGCAACTGGTTCCTCTCAGAGTGCATGCAAGGGGCCTTCCTCATATTTGTCATCTATTTATTCTCTACTTTCTTTATTTGCATGTGTTATAATAGTAACATAATCATGTTTAGGAATAAAAAGAGAAAATGTATACAACCTGGAATGAAGATCCACCTTCCTAATTGCAACCTTGGAACCATCTGCCATCTATGAAATTATCACTGAATCCAGAGTGAAATTAACTCCCTTTCCTGTACCTAAGTGTGTAATCTGGTAGATAGAGAGTAGATTCACGGAGAGATTCAAAACATGTAACACATTCTGAAAGCTTCATAATCAAGGTCTACACACTTTCATAGGTGTTTTATCTCCCACCAACATGGGAGGTCTAATGCAAGGTACCAAGGAAGAAAAATAATGCTTTGATGCAACCATATGTTTAGAGGTGTAGGAGTCTAAGATCCATATATTAGATGGTGAATAAATAGTAGTCAAAACATGACCCTTACATTGATCCTTTGGTGGCTTGTTTTTAGTCTTCTTCTTGACACTGTCTGATATGCAATCTGTAAGGTTGTGTTGTTGAAGTGATTTCTCCATAAGATCAACTGTCTTTACCATACAATAAATATCATGATGAAACCCTCTATTACAATAGCTACACTTTTTTCTCTCCTTCTTAGAATGACCTCCCTTGGGTTCAATTTATTCTTACAGGATTTGATTTTTTCTTCATCTATGTGATCACGATCTCTTGATTTTTGCTTGTTCTTCTTGCTATCATCCTTCATTTAAAAAATCATGGGCCTTGGATGTCCTAAGATCTCCCATATGAATGAGCTTATTCTTCTCATGAATGAGTGATTCTACAAATTCATCCATGGAGGGCATATTCAAAGATTTTCCCATATAAATCTTTGTAGTGTGGAAAGAAGAAATAAGCATAGAATACTCAGGCCCTAGCTTTCAAAGAATTGAGAGCTTCTTTCCTATCAATGCCACAAGCTTTATCCTATTGAAAAAAAGTATTGAAATTGAAAAAGTAGTCCTATATGGTCTCAAAATTTCTTGGGCTCAAAGATATGAGATCGTTCTCCAATAGATGTCCTCTCAGTTCATCCTGCTTGCTAAATAATCCATTCAACTTAGTCCATACTTCGTTGGGAGTTGAACAAGCTTCAACATGAAAGAGAAAGTTTGGAGAGATGGATAAGCATAAAATCCCATATGCCTCATTCATTCAATTGAATTAATTTTCCTTTTCTATAGCTGAATTGGGTTCAAATTTTGTCATCATAGCGATCCTGTAAATTCCCTTACTCCTTAGCAGAAGTATGATCTTGGGTTTCCATTCAAAGTAATTGAATGGGATAAGAATCACTGATATAGATGGCTATTCCATTCTCTTTGTGATGTTCAATCTTTGAAAAAATTGCAATATAATGTTAGTTTTTCTTGCAATCCACTCTAGTGCTTTGATACCATGAAGGATTTTAAGCACAAGCCAAAATCTAGTTGCGAGACAAAACTACACTAACAAAATTGCAAGAAAAAAAGAGAAGAGAGAATGAAATAACACTCGAAAAAACAATATTGCTGAAGAACCAATTCGAATTTCACTTGTATATTAATGTTTGACATGAGTACAATACATAGACTCTCCGGGGATTAATACACTTAAGGTTGGGGTTCTTTGTGCATGCACTAATTAAATTTAGTTAATTCTTAACTAATCAATACAATTTTTCAATATCATGAGTCACTAAGTGGTAAATGATAATTTTGACTCCATTAATAATAAAGGAAATGCACACTTCCCAAGGGGATAATTTATCCACATCCAATGTGCATTAGTTTCCCATTCAATGCCATATATTTACAACTTCTATAAATGAAACTGATAAAAATAGACAACCCCTTAAATTTTAGGAATCACTAAAAATGGATGTCCCTTGAAAAGTGGAATGTTGTGCATGTATTCCAACAAAAAGGATATGGAAATCCAAGAAAATCATGAAAATAAGTAGAACAATGCTGTCGAGACTCAATCACATATGGGAAGTATTTTATCACATTTAGAGAGCACAAATACTGAATCTCAGAATCATGATCATTCATCACTTCAAGACCCACATCATCAAGGCTTCAAATCAACACCAAGGAACTACTTCATTCCGAAGATCAATATGGGGAAGTTTGATGGTAACCAACCAAGAAGGTCAACACCTCAACAAATAGATGAAAGAAGAGAAAATGGACTATGTTTCAATTGTGACAAAAAGTACATTAAGGGGCATAAATGTGGTGAGAAGAAAGTATTTTACATACACAATAAAGAGGAAGGAGACCAAGAATTGGAACCATAATAGGATCTAGAGCTAGAAGAGACTACTCCAATGATATCTTGTCATGCATTGGCCAACATTAGTACTCCAAAAACCCTCAGATATATCAAAAAAAAAAAGGTAACAACGTTGATTGATTCTGGTAGTACCCATAACTTCATCAACTACAAATTAACAATTTTTCTCAATTGCATTATATTTTTAGCACCAAAGTTTCCAGTAATGATTGCAAATGGAGGTATCATAAATTGTTCAAGGAAGTGTTATAGTATTAAGCTCAATATGGGAAATTATTTATTGGATAGTCCCATGATTGCAATCCAAATGGGTGGTGTTGATGTTGTATTAGGGGTGCAATGGTTACAATCATTGGGAGCAATGGCCCTTAATTTTCAAGATCTTTTCATGAGATTTTCCTCAGAAGGTGCAATTGCATAATTGTGCTCACTAGAGGTTCAAACACATACATATCCTTTGCTCAAGTGGATCTCCAAAAAGTTATCAACAATCATTCCAAGATATTTGGAGAGATTGATAATTTGTAATTGATAAAAGAAATTGATAATTTGTATTATGATTTATTGACAAAATTCTATAATAAATATTCTTGTAGCAGATTTCTGCAAGAGGCTTGTTTATAACAGATTTCTGTAGCCAATTTTTGCAATCAGATTTTATGTACTAGGTTTTTGTAACCAATTTCCGCAACAATAATTTTTGTAGCAGATTGTTGTACCCAATTTCTACAACAGGATTTTCTATAGAAGAAATTAAAACCATAAATAAATTTTCTTGAAATGGAATAAAAAAACATGGTTTTCTAGTAAATTGGTTTTCAAATGAGGTTCTATCTAATTGTGCTTCAAAAGAAGTTTTCATAATTAGATAATTTATTATTATTTATTTATTTTTATTTTGAAAAATAAACTAGATGAAGAGGCATATGCTACTACCTTCCTATTTACAATCTCCAATTCAGATTGTTGGATCAATTTTTTTTGGCAAAATCTTATTTAAACAATGACTTCCTATATAACCTTAATTGATGACCATTGTCCATGAGAGAGGTTCTTTCTTCATCAATAGTTCATAACCTTACAAAACCATTATCATAGATACTATCAAATTCATATGGACCCAACCAATGAGTGAAAAATTTCCCTTTAAAATATTTAAATCTAGAATCAAATAGAAGAGCCCAATCACCTTCTTTAAATTGCTTCTCGATGAATTTGTCATGCCATCTAGCCATCTATTGTTGTATAAGATAGGTTTGATGCAAGATATCTTGACAAATTTCATCAAATTATTTGATTTGTTGTAGGTGATGTTGTTGTGCTTCTGTAAGATCCATTCCCACCTTTAACACAATTCTTAAAGTCTTGATTTCAAATTCAATGGGAAGAACTACATTCTTACCATACACAAGCTCATAAGGATTAAAGCCCGTGATATTACTCCAAGTGGTTTGGTAAGCCCAAAGAGATTTTGGAAGTATACTGGACCAGTCTTTGTAATGGATTTGCACTATCTTGGTCAATATAGTTTCCAGACCTGTATTTGTGACTTCCACTTGGCCATTTGCTTTGGATGATAAGATGTGGATGTCCTATGCCAAATATGGTACTGTTGCATGGTGGACTAAATAATATTTGATGTGAATTGTGTTCCTTGATCCATAAAAATGTCTCAAGGTACTCCAAAACAAACAAAAATTTATTCATACAAGAATTCAACTACTACTTGCTTAGTTTCTTTCGTAAGACCCTTTGTCTCAACCCACTTAGTCACATAATCTGTACATACCAAAAGATATACCTTTTGTTTTGATTGTAGTTGATTGGTCAAATAAAGTACAAATCCCATTTTTCAAAAGGCCCTATCAATATTTGCTGTTGTAAAGTCATTTCATCTGATTGTACTAGATAGCTCATTCTTTGACAGTTGTCACAAGTTTTGATAAATTTCTTGGCATCCATAAAAGGGGTAGGCCAATAATATCCCAGATGAAGGAATTTATTAGAAGCTATTTTTGTCAGCAAAATGTCCTCCATGAGGTTCATCATGACATGCTTTTAGGATGTCATATACTTCATCTTCACGAACAGATCGTCAGATAATTAGATCTAGTCTTTTTTGATGTTTGGATCTGTTAGGATTGAAACAACAACCTCACGAGGATATGAATTATAGAGGTGGTACTCCTCTTTGGCTAAAATATATGTCTTGAATATCTTGGATTAGGAAGAATTCTTAGACAACAAACTCCAGATCTTTAGTGCTTTAATTTATACATGGAATGGTTCTTTAACAACCTGATTTGATCTTTATGTGCAACAAGAAATTTCTTTACAATAAGAATAGATTGAAGGAAGGCTTCAATATTAGAATATCTTTTGTACTCAACATCATATATACAACCCTCTTAATCACATACAAATAATGGATATATCCATATCTTCTCATGAGAAATAGGAGATAATAGTCTTGATCATCTCAAATAATTTTAAAAGAGTATTATAGTTAAAACATAAGAGAATTTGATAAGCATACTTCAAACATATCACACTCAGAAATCCCAAGATCTGAAACATCATTGAAGTCATGCCTCAAAGAAATTCTTTGTGGAGTTTTATTCATGAAATATATATTCAACAATACAAAAAATCTTTGACAGTCATATACATGGCTATGAATAATCCATGATAATATAAGAAAAGTCTTTTGAAGAATACAAGAACACTCAAGGATCTCAGCCTTGTGCTCAATTCAGAGATTCATGCATAAATCTTTGAGAAAATGGCGTAGAAGAAGAAAAAGAGTGGACAAGATGGAAATATATTTTCATTGATCATAAGATTTGTTTCATATTGATGTATGTACCTTCTTCTTTTGATCCTCTTCCCTTTCCCTTCTGATAATTGAACCCTTCTCTAACCCTTTGATGAAGCCCTTTCTTTCTTTATAAAACTAGATCTTCTAACTTCTCGAGTATTTAGGGTTTTTCCTTTCTTGAAGATATCACTTAAATTAATGAATTAATTAAGTATCATTAATTCATTTGCATAATTGATATTCATATATTGAAATGGGTCCCTCTCCGTCTTTAAAAAAAGGTTTTTAATAAACTTTTATTTTCAAAACTTTAATTAATTTCCCTTTTAAAAAGGGGATTGTGCTTTAATGTTTTGGATAGTATATCCAACTTTTCAGCCATGGAAACCAATTTATATGTGATATTAATCATATTATATTTCAAATGAGCCCTCATGGGCATGATTTCATTTCCTGTATCTCAAGATATGAGCTCGTGAAGTCGAGGTGTCAAACAAATTTATTAGCAAGGAATGGAATTTTTATTGATTTTTATTTCAAATTTTGAAAACATTTTTGCCAATTCTAGCCCTTGAAACATGTTCCAACATCTTCATTGTCTAAACACCTTTCCAACGAGGTAGATTTTGTGCAATTTTGAATCCAGGATCTCAAGATATGGCCTTCAGAAGATTAAGACTCAACAACTGTTGATCAATCTTCTTTGAGAAATTTGGGCCCTTAGTTAAATTTTGTCCTTCCTTTTGAAAATTTCTACTTGTATTCATAATATTTATCCCACATGCATGGGATTTTCATATTTTTTAATTTATATATTACAAAGTGTAATATATATTTAACACGAAACAAAGGAAAACCGTGGATATTTGTAAAATTTGACCCTTGGAAATTAATTAATTAATTAATATTTTAAATACCTAGTCAACCTCCACCTCATGCCCCTTCAAAGTAAGTCAATAGTCCACTTGTCACCACATGTCATCATGTTATAGGTCATTAATCTTCCACATGTAACCAATAATAATATTCCACCTGTCTCTAATAATAATATGCCATGTGTCTCCAATGGCAGGCTGCCATGTGTCATCAAGTGAGTGGATATTTGATCTGCCATGTGGCATGATTTCACTGGCTGCTAAATGTCATAATTTCATTGGTTGGTAATTAAATATGGAAGGAAAATGTGGAACAAGAGGGGATAAGGGTAGTGTAGGGAGGGGGAGAAATGTAGGTGGCAGAGGGATAATGGTGACATAGGGTGATGTACGGGGGGTTGAAATGTAGGCAACAAAGCTAGGGGATTGCAGGGATGGAGGGACAAGGAGGTGGAGTATGGAAGGTTTGGGTTCATGGGTTGGGGAGCGAGGGAGGTGAGGGGGTGAGGGAGTTCATGAGTCCATGAACCCGATAAATCAAATAGAATAAATTAAGTACGATGTGAGGGGGAGGATAAGGGAAATCAACCTCCACCTCATGCCCCTTCAACGTGAGTCAATATTCCACATGTCACCACATGTCATTGTGTTATAGGTCATTAATATTCCACATGTAACCAATAAGAATATGCCATGTGTCTCCAATAATAATATCTCATGTATCTCCAATGACAAGCTGCCACGTGTCATCAAGTGAGTGGATATTGGATCTTGTTGGCCCTTGACCAAGTTTTGAGGATACTTGGTCATGATTGACCTATTTGTGGGACTTCGATAGATTGTCGAAGATGGAGCGCAAGACAAAGAGGAGATCATGGGGTCTTGGCCCCTTTTTAGGGATTTTTGGGTTTTGGGATCATGTAATGGGTATGGGAAGGTTGGCCCATGGGTTTACCCATGCCTAGGCCCACTTTTGTAATATATATATATATATATATATATATAGAATCTAGGCAATGTAGAAAGTAGTGATTGATCTATGTGATCGAAGGATTGTAAGTGATCTGTGGATACTATGTAAGACTGGTAAGGCTAAGTGCAAGGGACTGTAAGAGATCGAGAGGGGGCTTTGTGATGAACCTAACTCAGGGAAGGAGGATCTAGCGAAGTGCGCAGATCTCTTGTACTATGCGGAGTAGGGTTTTTGAGGCTTTGTGCATGTAACTAATTAACATAAGATAATAGAAGAGAACAAGAGTTGGTGGACGTAGCCCCAAGGGGGGGTGAACCATATATATCTTGTGTTGCTCTGCTTTATGCGATGTGTTGGTGTGTTTATGTATGATTTACTATGACATAGATGAATGTTAGATAGAACTGATGTTTCTTTGTTCTTATAAAGAAGAATGAATGTTAGATCTGACCTATGTGAGTATGCTTAGTGCCTAAATCTACTATATCTAATATGTTCCTTTTATGCTAAGTGATATTAGATGTGGATTTGGTTGAATACTGCAATTCTCTGTAATTAGGGTTTGTCTGCGTTGTTACCAAGAACTGAATGTTGATGAATGTTTACTACTAAGTGCTTTGTTAATGTTAGAATCACAAATCTCTGTCCCAGCTAAGGTTGCAGACATCTAAGTCTTGCAACCACCCCTGACTCTACCTCGGGTGAGACTTCATCTGCTTCACAGGTGTTGCCAAAAGGGCCGGTAGTTAGGGTTTTGTTGGTGTGCTGTTGTAGTGTTGAACCCTGGGTCTGCCCCTGTGCCAACAAATGGTTTTGTTGCCGGGACCTGAAACTATGATTGCTGGGAACTGAGAAAAATAAGCTTTCTACAAAGATCTGACCTAGAATTGTGAAATCTCTGTGCGTAGATCTGTCGCTCTAGCACGCAATACTCTACTTGGTTTGTGAAGCTCTGTGCTAAAGAAAAGAAGTCTGATCTGAAGAAAAGAGGTAAGATATGAATGCTGTGTGCTCTGATAAAGGTAAGAATAGTGAATTTTTTTAAGATTTGGAAGATTTGTGCTCTGCTGAAGATAAGATTAATGGAAAATTTTTGTTTCTAAAGTATGGATCTAGGTATGTTTAATAAGATTTACCCTATATTGAAAACTAGGGCACTGATAGAAGAAACAAGACTTGATATGAATAGATTTGATAAGAATAGTGAAAGATATGGTATACCTATGCAGAGAAAGAATGTTTTGACTAACAAATGGATGCAGGATCCTCGAAATAATTTTTTGCAGGTTAGCTACTATGATCCTAGCACATAGAACATGAAAGGTTGGGGATCATTTAAGAGAAAGAGAGGATTAACCCTTTGTTACAGTTGCAAAAGACTGGGACATCTATCTAAGGAATGCCCTGGAAAGAGACCTAGTTGCCTCTATTGCAAAGCTATGGACCATGAAGTATTGGATTGCCCTAGAATGATTGCTAAGGTTGAAAGAATGAATATGAACCAAGAAAACCCTAAGGCAGATCCACAAACTGAGATTATGACAGAACCCCAGAAAGGATCAGAGAAAGTATTACTATAGATGCAAAGAACCCTGAACGACCACCGACATATCAACTTATCAAAGATATTCAAAGAAAAAGAATGTATTGAAGTAAGAATATGAGACTTCGACGTTGACTGTGTTCTGGATGAGGAAACACATGTGAATATCATGACAGAAAGAAATTGGGAAGCTATAGGAAGGCTTGCTATGATTCCTTCATTAGGAGGAATAGGACTATTAAGAGGAAAACTGATAAACCTATGTGGAAATATTAACCAGATATCTATGAGTGCCAATGGAACTTCGATAGAGGAAGAATTCAAAGTTGTTAAATTTATTGAGGAAATCGGTCCATTTACTATGTTGCTCAAAAAACCTTGGATTGAAAAAGATCAGGCCAGAAGGAAAGAAAAAGAAGTCTTAGAGAAGAAGAAGCAAGAGTTGAAATATTTCATGACTAGGAATATCACGCACTTGATTAATGAACAAAAGAACAAATCAAAGCCATTTGAAACTAGAGAATTGGATGTCGAAGTTGAAAAAATACCAGAGGACTCCCAAAATATTACAGTACCTATTCTAGGTACATATGAAGTATTACCCTTGATTTCTAGGAAGGAATCCCACCAGCATGAAGTTACTTTGCCAAAAGAAGATAAGAACTAGAATGGAAAAAGGAATTCTGAGACAAAGCTCACTGGAAAGAAGGCTAGAAAACTAAGTAAGAAGAGAGCTAAGATTGAAAAGTTATAGAAGGTTCCTGAGGGAACTTCGCAGAAGGAAAATTTACAAAATTGGAGCTTCGTCGGAATACCAGAACAACGTCACATGGCACTTCACCATGGCGAAGCAATATAACCGTTGGAAGCAATATATCCATTAGACTGATGCCCCGAATGGGAAGAAAGAAATTAATGGTTAGAAAACTCACCACCAGACCGTTAGGACTGTGCCGTAACGGACATAACTGAGTTAATGAAGGCTTCTCACCCATTGCAAGATATCCGTTACCAAGTATCTATTTATCCCATCGCGCCATACACCGAGAACACTTTTGGTAACTATGAATTTGAGTCCACAACAAAGTTGATTTCTCATAGTGATCACTGTGTTAGTGCCATATATCCTATTGTGTTAACCTATTACTCTCCGAACCCGAGACATTCAACCACGAGCATGCATGTTGGATGAGCTTAGCGCTGCAAAGAAAATTGTTGAGGAAGTTATTATTGACCTAATGACTGAAAGGGTAGTGTTTGAAAGAGTGATGTCTGCAAGTATTCAAGCATCATCGATGAGAGGACTGTAAGCCTCTCCATCGACTGCTCACAGAGATGAATCATCCTGACCCTCAACAAAAAAGAGAACAAAACACAAAGATGACCTAGCCAATGTGAAGTTGATCCTGTCCATATTGCTCGATTACATCCCACCTCTGGCTGGGGAAGTGATTTGAGATAGTGTGCCAAGGGAATTCAAGTACACCATAATTATTGTGTACCTCTCGAAGGGGATATGTGCAGTTCACGCACAACATGATAAGATCACAGCATTGAAGTTCAGTGACTTCAACCTCAGATATTGCAAAAAATACAGTACGCTCGCCCCGTATAAGTACCTGACCAGGACAAAGGGAAAGAACTCAAAGATAATACCCCAGCTGCGAACGATGAACCTCACATAGTCCACCTTGCTAAATGTCATGAAAATGCCCCACTTTGGAAGGCATCAGGAAGTCAATGCCTGTGTCAAGCTGCTACTATCGTGTTACCATGGTGGCTATTTATGGCTATACCGCCATATTACAGTCAATCCGACGTTGATCCATAGGATCACAGGGTTGAGTATGCAAGGACCTGACCTGTAGGATTTATACCTAGGAAAGGCCACAGATCGTGCGCTAGCACAGAATATTAAGGACACATATGATGATGTTGATAAGGGGACGCGAGGCTACAAGGTAGCCTCCATAAAGAATGACACAGTGCACCTAGCATGTCAGTTAATAGCTGGAAATATGGTACAAAAGAACCAACCCACACAGGTCACGAGCTTTGTCATCGACCTTCCGGGGAAGTGTGTAGAAGGCTTATAGATGAATTGGGATAAGTACCTAGTCAATCAACTCGAACTAGACTGTCACGAAGCCCAGGATCAGGTCTATGAGTTCCATTTCAGTTGGCTCCTGATCCTTATGGCCTTTATTTCCTAGGAGATGTCGGAAGGTGCGACCTTCTCGGACATCGATCCATTTGAGCCGCTTTCTGCGAAGTCCACTACACTTTGGTACTCGAGCGATATGAACAAACATTGGCAGTCGAACACTATTTTTCATACGTACTACCTTCAACTAAAGAGAGACATCAAAGCTGAGCCTCACATGACTCCAAAAACCTTATAGATTATCCGACCCCTGATGAAGTTCAACGCAGATTGACATTTCATTTACATTATAGCATGAGCCGATGAACATAAGGAGAAATTGAAATCGTACTAAAATCTTACGGAAGAAGACCTGGAGGAGATCACTAAGGGCTGTTCCATATATCTCCTTATCCCCACTGACCCTACAGAGATGTCTGATACTGAAATAGACAGTCTAGAGACCACTCACAAAGAACAAGACACACCTAGAACCAACAGAAGAAAGAAGTCTAAGGAGGTCCAAGATTTAAGCAATGCCTTAGGGAAGAATGCTTCCATATCACCTGAGCGAGAAGGTGATGATGACATAGAAGAGATCAAGGACAATAAAGCTAAACAAAAGAAAGGAAAAGTAACACCGCCCAGAGATGAGGTTGACCCCTTGAAGAAGAGGAAGGTTTCTCCCCCGAACCTTCTTCCCGGAAGAAATCAAAAGCCACCGTGACCAAGATGTAGAATACACTTACTCCTGACGACTTTGACTTCATCATAGCATCTCTAAATGACGCTTCACTGGAAATCGCAGAGAAACAAGAATCTAAGCAGGAGGAAATGTACAATAGAATTGAGGTCGAACTCTGAGGGGTGAAACAAGTTCTTCAGTCTAGTCGTGCAGTCTCCACTACGCCCCTGCCATCGGGAGAACAAGAGTTGGGAGATGAGCCAGCCCAACTCCGCTGACTGGTAGATGAAATTGAAGCTCGCCTTCGACGAGCACAAGAAGAAATAGAACAAGCCACCCAGGCTTTGAAGCAAGTTCAAGGAGTACTTGTAGAATAGTGCCGAGTTGCAGAGCATGAGAAGATTGCACTCCAGTCAAAGTTTGACGAGGAGAAAGTGAAAATGCAACAAGAAAAGGAACAATTGCTCGTCGTGAAACTCAAGGTAAAAGAAGCAGTCAACAGATCACTTTGCTCTGTGACAGGCTGCGAGCCACAGGCAGAAGACCGGGTTGAGCATCAAGTAGAGAAGCTCGCAGAAGCCATCCAACAACTACAACAAAGAATAACATATTTAGAGCTCCGCATAGTTCCCAACACTCCGCAGGACGTAAGAGATCAAAGAGAAGCAACTGCCATGATCACAGTCGAGAGAATAAAGGCTCTTGCCATGGAATGTAAGCAACTCAGTGATCATGGTGCCTAGACTTATGAGAAACTCACTGAGAATCTAGAATTGAAGGCACTAGAGTCACATCTCTAGGAAGCGAAGTATCAAGCAAAGACAATACAGGCGCAGTTGAAGCCCCTATCAGCTATAGAAATAATGAAGCGATCCCAGGAGTAGCGCACTACCTAGTAGTAGGTTCATACTATCTAGAGCAGAGTCATGGAAGTAACTCAGAGGATCCAACCTATATAGGATGAGGAATATCAATTGTTCACAGAGATCGAAGGCCGAGGAGTAGAACTGGAGAAAGTTGTCACTGCAGATGAACAATGCTTAGATGGACCTGTGAACGAGGCAGTCATCCAAGAATTCACTGAACAAGAGGTCGTAGCACAACAACAAGTCGAAGCAGCTCGAGCTAAGCTCGAGACTTTTGAAGCAGAACTAATCAGATCAGAGTGACTCGGGATGAGTCACAGATGAGTGTTGGGGGCCTGTTGGCCCTTGACCAAGTTTTGAGGATACTTGGTCATGATTGACCTATTTTTGGGACTTCGACAGGTTGTCGAAGACAGAGTGCAATACGAAGAGGAGATTGTGGGGTATCAACCCCTTTTTAGGGATTTTTTGGGTTTTGGGATCATGTAATGGGTATGGGAAGGTCGGCCCATGGGTTTACCCATGCCTAGGCCCACTTTTGTAATATATATATAGAAGCTAGGCGATGTATAAAGTAGTCATCGATCTATGTGATTGAAGGATTGTAAGTTCTCTGTGCATACTAGGTAAGACTGGTAAGGCTAATTGCAAGGGACTGTAAGAGATCGAAAGGGGGATTTGTGCTAAACCTAACTTGGGGAAGGAGGATCTAACGAAGTGCGTAGATCTCTTGTCCTATGTGGAGTAGTGTTTTTGAGGCTCTATGCATGTAACTGATTAACAAAATATAATAGAAGAGAAGAAGAGTTGGTGGACGTAGCCCCAAGGGGGCGGTGAACCACGTATATGTTGTGATGCTCTACTTTATGCGATGTGTTGGTGTGTTTATGTATGACTTACTATGACATAGATGAATGTTAGATATAATTGATGTTGCTTTGTGCTTATAAAGGATAATGAATGTTATATCTGACTTATGTGAGTATGCTTAGTGCCTAAATCTGCTAGATCTAATATGTTCCTTTTATGCTAAGTGTTATTAGATGTGGATCTAGTTGAATACTGTGATGCTCTATAATTAGGGTTTTCCTACGCTGTTACCAAGAACTGAATGTTGATGAATGTTTACTGCTAAGTGCTCTTCTAAATGTTAGAATCACAGATTTGTGTCCCAGCTAAGGTTGTAGACATCTGAGTCCTACAACCACCCCTACCTCTACCTCGGGTGAGACTTCATCTACTTTACAGGTGTTGTTGAAAGGGCCAATAGTTAGGGTTTTGTTGGTGCGTTGTTGTAGCGTTGAACCCTGGGTCTACCCCTGTGCCAACAGATCTTCCATGTGGCGTGATTTCACTGGCTACAAAATTTCATAATTTCATTGGTTGGTAATTGTATTAGTTTAATATATAAATTAAATATGGAAGGAAAAGGTGGAATGAGAGGGGATAAGGGTAGGGTAGGGAAGGGGAGAAATGTAGGTGGAAGAAGGATAAGGGTGACATAGAGTGATACAAGGGGGGGTAAAATGTAGGCAACATAGTTAGGGGGGTGTGGGGATGGATGGAAAAGGAGGTGGAGTATGGTGGGGTTGGGTTCCCAGGTTGGAGAGTGAGGGAGGTGAAGGGTGAGGCAGTTCATGAGCCTGCAAACTCGATAAGTAAAATAAAATAAATTAAGTATGATGTGAGGGGGAGGATAAGGAGAGAGGAGAATGGAGAGATAAGGAGGAGCCAAGTTCGCAGGTTAGGGAGTGAGGGAGGTGAGAGAAGTGAACCCAATAAAATAATGAACCCGTAATTTTATGAACCCATGAACCCAATAAAATAATCTAAGTGTTGGAGAGGTGAAGAGTGGAGGGGTGAAGAAATTCAAAATAAAACTAAGTATATAAGATAGGAGTGAGGAGATAAGGTAATAAGGAAATCCCAAGATTATGAACATGCCTCAGAGAAATCGAACATAGCGTGATTCCAAGAATTGAATGTGGTTGTGAAGAATTGCTCATGGTTCCACGTGGAAGAAGCGTTTTTGCCGCTTAAACAAAAACTTGGATATCTTGAGCATATGAACTCATATTTTGAATCTGAAAAATGCGTGGACAAGATGAGACTGAGGGGTACAAAATGATCTTGTTATCATTCAAAAAAATTCTTTTTTTTTATATGATTTTTTTTTATTATTCCATGAGTGGAAAAATAGGGGTGAGCAATTTTTGGTCAACCACTGGCTCCAACTGCTAGACAGTGACCCCCTATGGGTTACTGAGAACACCAAAATCTGAAAACCAACTACCTTTTTCGTTGGGATATGGATTCATCTTCGAAGTAAATTCTTGTAATTATTCCTCTTCCATGGATTTATATTCAAATAAAAATTGCCTTATTATGAAAAACTTGAACTAAAGAAACAAACTATGTACAAACGAGATCTACCTACCCTACCTTACTTGAAGGGAAGAGACACTTTCAAGTGTAGGTATATTTCCAATGGAGCCATTCAATCATCCATCCATGTTTTGGAATTAACTCGAGAACTATGAAATATATTGGAACTTGTACCAATGAGTCAAGGGAATTCTCAATGTGTACTGGAGAAAAACTGAACTAGGTGTGTTGAGAATCAGATTGCATCGCTTCAAAAAAAATATTTGGAACCATGATTCAATATAATCAACTCTTGGTTGCTCAAGAGTGCTACTATATTTGATTAGAAAAGGAATTTCCAATTTCAACATACTTTCATCTTTATCCTTATCATTGTCTGTATCCAAAATTTTGATTCACTGGCAATGTTTTGAAAACATTCTTCCTTCATGGAATGGCAATATTGATCATCATTTTTCTCAAGGTTATTATCTTCAATCAATTCTTCTTGTTGTGAATGTTCTAGTGCATTTTCATCATTTGTTGCAAGGATGAAATATTCTTTTGCATTGGGTGGAGACTCCTCAATTTTATTTTCAAATTTTCTACTTGAAAGGTCTTCATATGCCAGTATATGAAAGGCTAAAATATTCAATATTTTGCGTCCATATGGTAGAGGGTGGGTGGGAAAAATTTTCAGCAAAGAATTTTCTAACACGTCCCAACTGATAATGATTCCAGGCATCAATGAGTAGGCCCTCACCATAGGGGGGTGAGAAGGCATGTTTCCATAAGTAGGTACTCACCATCCCTATTTCCAAGGTTGGTTTTGAGCTTGCTGAGGAGGCCATGCTTGTCAAGACATGGGTTGAGACCAATATTGATGAGGATATTGTTGATTATAATAATATGAAGCGTAATGTTGTGAATGGTATTGCATCATACTTGTTGGATAAGGCTTCCATGTTCATTCTTGTGCCACAAAACAAACTTGTTCTGTACTTTCATTAACTATGTGATATATTTCTTTAATCCTTGGTAATGAAGGACAATTGCTTGTTGCATTCTTTTATGCAAAAATAACACAAATTTCAATATCATTAAGTGGACAATCTTGTAGTGGATTCTTTTTTCTACATTTAGGAAAAAATATAGCTAAAGCTAAATTATCTTCCTCTTGCTTCTTTTTAGTTTACAATATATCTGATTGTGAGCTAAGAGAACTAATACTATCACTTTTAAAGTTATCTAATAAATTTCCAATTTCATCTCTAGTTACTCCTCATCCTGTTGATTTAGTAAATTTAGAAATAATGTCTTGAGGTCCTTTTCCATGTCTAGCATTACCTCAAGAGTAACACTTACAAGTCTAATCAATATCATTATAAGATAGTTGAGACATAACTCCAATTCCCATGAGATTAAGTAAATCCACACAGTCATTCCTAATTCCTCTTAATAAAATAATTTGAAGAGTATCTAGATCTAATTTATTCTTCTTAGATATCTGTAGGTTATATTGAAATATTTCATCATAGTCCACTAAGATTTCATCTTCTTTCTGAGTCATTTTAAAAATTTCTTTAGGAAAATCTCTAACATTACAATAATCTTGATATTTTTTCATAAATGTTTTACACATATCATCCCAAGTTAGAATAATATTACCTCCAAGCCCCACAAACCAGCGAAGAGCTACATATTTAAGGGCACACGGAAATAATTTAAGCTTTTGTGCATCTGATGAATAATGATAAGTATGGAAAAGTACATTAGATTCAAAGAGAAATGTATCAGGATCCTCAATAGTCATTCCATGGAAATTAGACAAAGATGAAGTTGGAATGTTTTTCATCTAAACTATTTCCTTTGGAACCATAATATGGAATCCAAAGGTTATATTTTCTTCCACATTTGAAGCTATTTCTTTATCTGCCATGTTTATTTTTCACAAGATTGTGGATCCTACAAATGGAATTGAATAAACAAAAGAATTTGGTTTTGTTATATGATTTTCTTCAATTTCTTGTTGGGGATTGGGTGTAACCTAATACAAAACAAATAAATAGAACTAAAGATAATCAAAGAGGAATGAGTTTCAAATATAAAAGGTGGTGTCTAAAGACATTGTTAGAGCACTTAAGCACATAACATTGTGATCAGAAAATCACAATGCATGTTGGACATCTTGTATGCTTGTACCACCCGATGATAATGACCCATAGGGTCTTCTATTTATAGCTTCAACATATAACCAAATTCCATGGAATTGAAAGTATATTGTCCATATATAACCATCAATATTTAGAGTTGACTCCGTAAAATCCATGCTATCTAGTCGACTTGACAAGGATGCTTGACCCGACTGTCCATGCATCTAACTCGTAGTCATTTGCTCAGTTGATTGATCCATTGATCGACCGTCTTCATTTTCTATCCAACTATTTGACCGAAAAGCTTGTCGACTACTCAACTGACTGATGTAGATTTCTGATCGATTGCTCAACTGATTGTTTCTAGATGCAGTTTGATATCCCAACAAATAGTTTCTAGATGCAGGTTGATCTCCCGACTGACTGAATCCAGGAGAAGTGTGATGAACCATCTAGACTTGATGTTCCAACACCCCCCCCTATCAACACACATATTTCGATATTTAGGAGGTGAAATTACCTCAATGAGACCCCCCCATAATTGCATCTTCTTGAAGCCCAAACATCATACAAATCTTGATAAACTTAGCTTCAACTAATGGCTTAATGAAGATATTATATACTTGATCATATGTCCGATAATAGACAAGAGAGACAACATTCTCATGAAAAAAATATCTCAAATAGTGAGTATGGAGCTCAACATGCTTCATCTTACTATGAGAAACACGGTTGCTTGAATGACACTTTGATTGCCATAGTATATTTAGTTGAGGTCTGTACAGGAAATCCAAGTTGACCCAAAAGTTGGCGAAGCCATACAAGCTCTATACTTGAATGGATGACACAATGATATTATGCTTTTGTAGTCGACAAGGAGACTACCTCATGTTTCTTGCATGACCAAACCAACAATCTAGTGCTCAAACAAAACACATAGCCACAAGTGGAATTTCGATCATCATTGTCGCTTACCCAGTCGGAGTCAATGAAGTTGACCAATGAATATGAACTTCAATAATATTAGATACCAAGATGAGTGGTACCCTTGAGATAGTGAACAATCGTTTTGACTACTTTCCTGTGGCTTTCTCTGGGATCCTACATAAAATGATAAACCACTATGAGTAAGATAAATGAGATTTCTGACCAATTGTCAATAGAGTGTAGCATTGACTTTGGGGGTTTGACAAGTTTTTCTCAACTTTACTCGAGATTGAAAGGTAGTAGCACATGGTTTATAATTTTCCATTTTAAAATGTGTCAAAATATCCATTACATATTTAGCTTGAGAAATGAAAAAACCATCATGTAGTGGTAATACTTGAAGACCCCCCAAAAATGAAAAGTACCAAGATTTATCATGTCAAAGGGGTCAACAAGTTGTTTCTTCAATATAAGAATGAGATCAATGTTATTGATAGTCATGAAAAGGCCATCAACATATACAATGATAATCATAGTGTGTTGATGAGTATGGAGTACATATAAGTTTTGATCAGATTCATAACATTTGAAACCAAGTCGAAGAAAGAAACTGTCAATATTAGCATACCAAGCTCCAAGATATTGCTTCAAATTGTAAAGAGACTTCTAAATTCGAAAAAACATGTTAGAAATATGTCACAAAACTAGGAGGATGTTCCATGAAAATTTCTTCAGATAGTTCACCATGAAGAAAGGCACTCTTCACATCCATCTGATGGATCTACAATCCAAATTGCACAACAAGAGAAATAATCGGTCGAACATATTTCATCTTCACAATAGAGGAAAGGTATTAGTGTAGTTGATTCCTTCTTATTGAGAAAATAATTTTGCAACCAAGCAAGCTTTATGATGCTCAACAACACCTTCATAGATAAATTTGGTCTTGTAGATCCATCGACAATTCACAATGTTCTTCTCTTGAGGTCGAGGAACTAAATATCAAGTGTGATTATTAAATAAAGAATCCATTTATGTATGCATATATTTCTCCTATTTAGGTTGTCCTTGTGCGTCTGAGTAGGTAACATGATCAGAGGTTTCAAGCACATGAGTCATCAAAGAAACGTTGATGTGCTGCTTTTGACTACGAGTTTGTTAGCCTGAAGAAATATCACTGACATTAGGTCTAACAATTTCAATGGTCTTGACAACCCATATGGGTAGACAAGAAAAGTGTGAAATTTTGTTCACTACAGAAGGTCAATCAAAAGTCAGAACAATTTCAGTTGATGAAGATGAAAAACTAGTCGAGATAGATATCGATTGACTAGTCAACTTAAAGGTCAACGGTCTAGTCGAAATAGCAACAAAGTTTGACCATCTAGTCGAAGGACTAAAAAATGAAACATGAGAACTAGAGTTAGAAACAACATCAAAGTGATCATCCTGTAATAATACAGGAGAGGCATTCAACAACTTAATGCCAGAATAATTCTCATCAAACCATACATTTATTCTAATAATGATCTTTCGTTTGATAGGGTCAAACAATAGATAGGATTTAGACTCTTTAGAGTAGCCCATCATTATGCAAGCATGAATCTTTGCATCCAACTTCCTTTTGTAATCATCAAATATATGAACCTAAGAAACACATCCAAACACACATAGGTAGCCGACTGAGGGATTCCTTCCACACCATCATTTGATATGAGTCACCAAAGGAATAAATTGAGTTGAGATGCAATTGAGTGGATAGTTTACACAATAGATAGCTTCAACCCAAAAGTGGGGAGGAAAATATTTGGCCTACAAAATACATCTACCCATTTCAATTAACATCTAATTCTTGTGTTCTGTAATGCCATTTTTCCAAGGTGTATCAGGTATCAACCAATGCCATTAAATATCAGATCAAGCCAGGTATTCTTCAAAAGGTTGATTAACATACTCATCACCATTGTCTAATCTCAGACAATTGATGGATCGATCACCTTTCTTTTCAACAAAGTCTCTAAATATTTTGAACTTTTCAAAGACAAGATTCTTGTTCTTCAGAAAATAAACCCAAGTGAAATGAGAGAGATCAACAATGAAATTCAAGCTCTACCTTTCACCTTCTAGGAGATTCTGTTCTCACCACGCTTTTCTAGAGTCAAAGGGTGCTTGATGATGCTTGCTAAGAACACATCCTTTACAGACTCCATCAGGGGGAAAATTTTTAGGTAAACAAACAACCATATTCTGAGTTTCCATCGACTACAGACTCAAAAGTTTAGGTGTTTGAGTCATTCATGCCAAGTTCAACTCCATTCTTCAGTGTGAGAAAAAAGAGAAGTTTGTTTTGAGTCGGGACGAGTTGTGTCACAAAAATTATAGAAATTGTCCTTTGGGTCGAGAAACCCTTCGATGACAATCGTTTGACCTTTCTTCAAATATTGAACAAAGAACTATTTTGGCCAAAACTACACAATCTTACATGTCTGTTTTAATTGAGAAACCAACAACGTATTGGCACTAAGGTTGGGTACATGATATACATCGAAAATTCTCCCATGTTAATAGGACACATCACCCTAACCAACAATTCCGAGAGAAAAATAATCAACAACATAGATCTTTCTCTCCGCAACTTCATTTAAGGAAGTGAACAAGGAATCATCCTTAGCCATATGATGAGTGCACCCGAATTTGACTACACATTCATTCTACATAGAATGAGACAACAAGGCTTGATAAGTTCCAACTTAGAAGGTGAAATTATCAACGAATCGGAAAATAGTTGACTCATCTCCTTCAAGGAATTTAACCTTGTCCTCTAGGTAGTCTCTCTTCTTGTAGTATACCTTCTCCACATGTCTAGTCTTTCCACAGTACTAAAATGTCTTCTTCTTTCGACTTTGACGGGGTTCATCTTTCTTCCCTTTAGGTTTTTGGTCGAGGCATCCATGTCTCTATATAGGGGTACCAAACCATTCTCTTTCCTTGTGATTTTAATTTCCCTTTCCCTTGAGCAAGTTGGCTTGATGTTTACCGCCAAGATTTCCTTGATTAAGAAATCTATGTTGATCAATGATTAATAGGCCACAAAAAGATTCAAACATGTAATCCTTTCCATCTTCCTTGCATTCTTTCTAGCTAGTGTGGAAAGTTGAAATGAACATGTTGAATGGTTTTCTTAAATTCATCAGGACCAACTCAATGAGTTGTCCATCTTTCTTCTGATAATTCTTTCCACATTCACCCAACTTCAACTAGAATTCCCTCACATGCGCCAAATAGCCTTCTATTCTATTGAAAGAATGATGATCGAGAGAAATCAACTCTTTCTCCAATTGCATGATGTGGCTTTCTTCAACTCTATCAAACAATGATTTCAACTTCTTCTAGACTTGATGAGAGCATTTGATTCCACTGAGGTGAAATTGAATATCCCATGAGATATAGGTAATTATGACCCCCATAGCCTCATCCTTCTTTCCATCAACAACGAATTTTGCTTGATCATCTGTTAGATATGGAATAAGAGTCTTCGTATATTTACATAGCTCTTTACTCTTCAGTAGGGTTTCCATGTTTGGTTCCCATACCACATAGTTTTCTCCATTCAATACTATAAGATTGATATTCGAATCCGTCTTTGATATCTAGACATATATGATCTATTTCCACAAGTTACAGTATGAAAATCATCGACCCATAGTCAATCACACAACGTATATGACTCAACACAATTTCTGGACAACATGCGAGGTCACAACCATAATGTAGCTTGAGCTTTCTGGAAAACACAGTTTCATAAGCTTTTGAAATGTCCAATGTTTCAAGTGGAGATTCCACCCATCACCAAGGACATTTTAAGCTCTAAGTTTTTAGAAAAGAGTTTTGAGGCTTGGTATTTGAAGGAGAATCAGAGTGATCGTGTCACAACCAGTCGCTCTGATACCATGTTGGGGATTAGGTGTAACTTGATAAAAAAAAAAAAAAAAAATTACAGATAATCAAAGAGGAATAATTTTCAAAGATAACAATTGGTCTCTAAAGAAACTTTTACAACATTTAATCACAGAGCATTGTGATCAAAACATCACAATGCATGTTGGACATCTTGTACGCTTGTACCACACGATGATAATGAACCATAGGGTCTACTATGTATAGCTTCAATATATAACCAACATCCTTGGAATCAGGAAGATCTTGTCCACATATAATCGTCGGTAGTTAGAGTTATCTCCATCACATCCATGTTGTCTAGTCGAATCGACAAGGATGCTCAACCTGAATTTCCATGCGTCCAACTCGTAGTCATTTTCTCAGATGGTTGATCCACCGATCGACTATCTTCGACTACTGGTCGATTGTCCGATCGATAGGCTTTTCGACTACTCGACCGACTAATGTAGATGTCTAGTCGATCACCCAACTAACTGTTTCTAGATGTAGGTTGATTTCCCGACCAACTGAATCTAGGAGAAGTGTGATGAACCATTAGGACTTGATGTTCTAACATTTATGGTTCCTCTTGTCCACTGAGTAACTCTTATTCTATTATAGGATTAGATGGTAAAAGTACAACTTCCATAGTTGAACTTGATAGATACGATTCTGTAGCTTTTCCTTTTGAATTTTCTTGAGATACCGATGGTTTTCTAATTTTTCCTCGTCTTAGGACCTTCCTGCCAATGGGTTGGTAGCTCAAGTGGCTCTTACTACACCATGAATATTCCTCTAGAATCTCTAAGTCTATTCATGCATTCTATATTCTCTTATTTACGTAGAAACATTATGTATGGCTATAACAAAATAAGTAGTCGACAATTTTTTTCAAAACTAATCCCCTTCCCATATATTTTTCATAAAATTTAAAGAAATATTTCTTAGTCTTTTGACACCTCCCTAGCAATTGTTCAAAAAAATGATAGGTAAATCAAATATATTTAATTTAACTATGCATCTAATTACCAAACTGAAATATCTTATGTAATTATGAAGTGCTCTTGCAAAATATATGCAAGACTATTATTATTTATTTCTTGAAAACAAAGTTTATACTATCAATCTTTATGTTATTTGAAGATATTAAAACTATGACTATTATTTTAAAAACAAACTATTAAAATATTTTATTGAAAAATATCTAAGAATTATGCACTAATCTACTTTAAGATTTTATTGAAAAATATCTAAGAATTATGCACTAATATACTTTAAGCGATTAACTACAGGAAATTCTATTTAATCCCACAAAAATCAGAATCTAACCTTGAGTGCTAAATGGAAATACAATTTGGAATCTAATTTAAAACAGAACTATTTTTAAATCTAAGAATTATTAGATTATATAAATCAACTATGATCTACGAGAAACTATAACAATTGTTGCTATGAAGAATGACTATTTTATTTTATAAACTTGTATAAAAAAGCGAAATTGAAACCTAATTACAAATAGTAATTGGTCCTTCTTAGAAAACTAAAAAAACGTAAACTAATTTATAAATTGATAATTGGGTTAAAAGATATCGCATTATTTGCATAATTATTTGTGCTAAGCTACCTATGTTATTTTGATTTGATCTAAAATGATAAATCCTTTGCTATGATCTATTTTTAATTATTTATAAATTTAATCTTATAAAAAAATATTCTACTAACTATACTAACTCAAATTAAATAATTGATCTACATGAATTTATTTATGGAAAACACATATTATGCTAATTTGAATGATGAAATTACATAACTTGATTTATACAAAATGTAAAATATAAAATGAGATGACAAAACCTGGTCTAGTTGAGCGGACCCATACGCGCTTAGTTAGGCTTCCAAAAAGACTTACAATATGAGAAAAATAACGAAAACCTCAAATCGGATTCAACAAAAGAGTTGGTACAGAATGTTATAAAATTGCTTACATCCTAATGAAGAACATGGATCCATTATTTATACGATAATAAAAGAATATCTATTCGAATCGAAGGTTGATCGTAGGATAATAATGGAATATCTAGTCTAAGTCTATATATAATAGAGAATTATCGTATAAATGCTTCAAGAAATTACTTAATTATATCATTATCCTTTATTCTTCAAAACGTAAGGAAATGGTGGAAAGTTGCCATAAAAATGAGTTTAAATGGAAGAAAATTGTGTGTGTATATATATATAGTAGTAAAGGTAAGGAAATGGTGGAAAGTTGTCATAAAAAGGAGTTTATATGGAGGAAAAAAAAAAAAAATTATGTGTATATATAGTAGTAAAAAAATGCTATATTTCAATCCCATTATAGGATTAACACAAATTACACTGGAGTGGACAAGGGTATGCATGGGGTAAGAGGGCCCAAGCTGTTGAGGTTAGAATCCTGAAATAATGACTCACACCATTGACATAACCAATGTAGAAGCAAGACAAAGGGTCCATTTGAGAGGCACAAGAAGATAATCTATGAGATGCATATTTTACAAAAGCGATGCAAGAACCAACACTAATAGATGAGGTAGTATAATATGGGGTACTAATCCCATTATCAATGCCATGGGAACGAGAGGCATGGTTCACATATGTGACATCTACAGAGATAGATTAAATATTAGTGGATGAAGTCTCCACCAATGTTGAGACCAAATCAACATGAGCCATAGAAGGGATGCTTTGATGTATGCTAGTAGAAAATGCAACATTTTCTGATAATTTCGATCCAATGGAATTTGAAAGGTACAATATTTGCATGGAGTTCTCATGAGTTTTGACATCAGGGGGAGAAATTCCAATGATGGGTTTACTATTGGCCTAGAGAAACCTTTCTCACTTGAGGGAAAGGTCATATAATACCAGGGTTTGGTATTCCCAAGAAGAAGAATCAAACTGAAGAACGATCTCAAGGGCATAATGGAATTGATCTAGTTTAAGACAATGATGAGAATAATGGCCATACATATTGCACAAAGAAGAGGGGTGATTCATGTGACTAGATATGTTATGAACCAAAATCCAAAATAACATAAGAATAGAAGGAAGAAGTAACTCCATGTCTTAATAATGTTAAAGAGTCAAATAGTAGTAATCCACTTTGAGGGGGAACCCTCATTTTACAATATATCAAATGCACAAGATAATATTCCTATACAAATGGATCTCCTTTATTATAAATAGAAGATAAAGTGAGCATTATGTAACCAACCACTAATCCAACCTAACCATAACTAGTAAACTAATAATGAATGGATGTTAGGGCCTTAACATAATCCCTCTCTTTTAAAGAATATTTTCCCTCAAAGCTTGTAATTGAGGGTGGTTCTTCATGAACTTCTCATTTTACCATGTATCTTATCATGGAGGAAAATTCTTCCACTATCCATATTGTGGGTGGCTCCATTGCCCACCATACAATTTTTCAATATTAACTCTGGTGTTTCCAAAGATATATAGAATGGAGGAACTTTACCTCGTGTTCTCATAAGTGGAGAAGAATGTTGTTGCTGACTATTCATGACTACTACCTCTACTCTTGTGTCACATTTATCTTCATTTTTTTTGTTTTTTAGAAATGCCTGTCACTCGCGGGGCTAACATTTTAACGGTTGGCTAAGAAAACATAGCCCAGGGGCATCTAAGCTATCAAAATCACCCAGGGATAGCACTTGGCCTGGGCCGCACCAAACCTTAACATATATGGATTTTTGGGTGTCTCATCCCAACTAAACTCGCCCTAAGGGTATTGAACTCAAGTTACCTAACAAATAAAATCCACACCTTAACCAATTGAGCTAGTGGGAATTGAATTTTATAATTGAAGGGCATGGGGGTGGGATTTGATCCACTTATGTGTGCATGGGTCACAATATCATTTAATATAATATCTCTGGGTGAAACCACATGTTTGAACACTACCTCAAGGTGCCCCCATGGCTTCAGGGTAAGAGACCCTCATTGGAATTGAACCTTGCCCAATGGTGAAAAACTCCTCACTTTCCACCATTGGATCCAACCCCTTTTGGATTTTATAAATTGAAGGACATGGGGGTGGGATTTGATCCACTTATGTGTGCATGGGTCATGATTCCATTTTATATAATATCTCTGGATGAAACCACACATTCGACCACTACCTCAAGGTGCCCCCATGGCTTCGGGTTAGGCCCTCATGGGAATTGAACCTTTCCGAAGGGTGAAAAACTCCTCGCTTTCCACCATTGGATCCAACCCCTTTGGGTGTCACATTTATCTTCATTACCTAACACCTTGAGTAAATTTTCTTTCTTTTGTGGTATCTTGACCACTTCCAAGAATGGAATACTGATATGTAATTTGGTTAGGTCATCAACAACATTATAATCCATTTTTGCAAATCACTAGTTTTTTGAGGAAAAAAAGTTGTGTTTCTATTGTTAGTCCAAAGATGAACAACTATTGATGTAGAAGGGCCCATTGGTATATTTATAAATCCATTTGTTCTATCCATTTGTGGCGGGTTTTGATCCTTTCATTTAAACTTATTTAATTGGGCCCTAGTATGAACAAAATTTTCTTGATGATGTTGATATTCATTCGTATATTCTTCTTCTTGTGTCAAATCTCCTTATATAAATGGAAGTGTGTCATTATCCATTTCCATGGATTCTAAAACTCCATAACCTACTTCATTACTGAATTCTTGAAGCTCATGGAACTTATCGTCTTCTTTGGACATTTCATCAAAATCTTCTTCCATTACTATGGCATTAGAGTTTTGAATTCGGGGGGCCTTGGGACTGGGAATAGGATCATCAATGTTATGATTTCTTTCAGGGTGATATCTAAATCCATATTAAGGTACTCCAAGATTTTGATATTACTGCCTGGTCCTTTTTCATAATTTCTCCTCAATCAAATTATATCATTTTGCATTTGTCTGATTGTTCTATTTAGTTGAGAAATTTCAAAATCTTGTCATGCATGTGGAACATCATTTGGTGGAGGAACATTTCTTACATTTGGGAGTTTCCATTGGAAAATTCCCCTTCCTATCCCTCTATCCTCCACAGTTTGGGTTGAAGTTGTCATACTTTTATTTGACAAATAAAGATTCGCTACTTGTTGTTGTACTCATCCCAGCATGATGTTTGGGTTAACATTACTCTCCAACATGTCTTCTTCCATTTCTTGTGACTTTCTCATGGCCTCATTCAATGCATTAATTCGTCCAGACTTAATTGAATATTTGACATTCGCGAGCGTAGTGTTCTTGTAACATCCAAGAATTATTGGATCATTAGGATAATGTCCTTCTAGAATATGTTCTAGTATTTTGAAAAATCAGATATCAAAGTCTCTATTTTTTTCATTCTTCTCCAAATGAATTTCGGTGAATTGAGTAAGAAGAGTATGCTATGCAATAGGCCGATCATATCTATTCATGAATGCATATTCAATATCATCAAAACATGTTATTGAATTCATGGGAAGATACAAATACCAATCATATGCAGGGACAATCAATGTTTGTAGAAAAATTCTAACCATGCCATCATCATGCGTTACTAAATAAATATCATAGATTGTCAAAAACAAGTTGAGGTGTTTGTCTGGATTCATAACACCGTCATCATGAATACTAGTAGAGTACTAGCTATGATATTTAGCAAAGGATGTTTCTCTCCTTGTAAAGACAAAGTTATTATTCTTTGTCTTCATATTGGATTCATTTATCTTTCATCTCTTCTTTCTTCATGTCATCCTTCATTGTTTCTTCTTTCATGATCAGGGTCTTCATGATCTCCCATTTTTCCTTCAAGAGAAATAAATGGTGGAACTAAGAAATTCAAAGCTTTAACCATGGAACCATTGGCTTTCTCTACTTGTTCAATAATATTTCTTCTTCTTCTAGTTACAAGACCTTCAATTTTTTTGAAGTGGCCATATCAAGAATCTTTTTATTGGAGTCACCTTTCAAAATTTCGGTGAACTAGAGGTTTCTATTGAGCCAGTACTTGCCAAGAACATTAAAGATATTCTTAATTCTTTACTATCTTCAATACTAAATCATACAATTGATTCAAAATACTTCTTTGGTCATCCAATCCAATGGGAAGATACATTTGGATTTGATTTGGATGGCTCATTAATGAAAAGATAAAAACTTCTCCCCAATATGGTCACCATAAATGTTGATCTCTTTTCCTGTTAGGGACAAAAGTCAACCTCGCAGGGTATTATCAATATTTTCAACATCCCCTCTTCATTTTTATAGAGGTGGTACTCCTCTTTCTCACTTAGATAAAATTCACTTATTGAAAATAATATATTTAAATTCATACCATCAACACATGAGAGTGGACTAGATGGAAAAACAAATAGCTACACAAGGAATGTAAAACCATAACAAAATAATGACTTGAAATGAAAATATGCAATATAAATATATCTATTCCATCAAATCCATCCATAGAGTAAGGGGAAGTATGCTTCAAAGAAATACATATATATATGGGACATGATATTGTTGGTGTCTCCACTATCGACCATATCTTTTTTCAATATAACTCTGGTGTTTCCAAAGATATATAGAATGGAGGAAGTTTACCTTGTGTTCTCATAAGTGGAACAACACATTGTTGCTGACTATTCATGACGACTTCCTCTACTCTTGTGTCACATTTATCTTCATTACCTAACACCTTGAGTAACTTTTCTTTATGTTGTGGTATCTTGACCACTTCCAAGCATGGAAAAGTGATATATAATTTGGTTAGTTCATCAACAACAATGCAATCCATTTTTGCAGAGCTCTCTAGTTTACTAGTTTCCTAAGGAAAATGCGTCGTGTTTCCAGTGTTTGTTTGAAGAGGAACAACTATTTATGTAGAAGGTACCATTGGTATATTTATAAATCCATTGGTTCTGTTAGCACAAGATTGGTTTATGCCTTAGCTTTGCGTAAATCCTTCATTATTCATTTTGGCAAATGAATACAATTGTTATGGGATATTTTATTTATTTTGGGGAAAATTGAAATTATATTGGGTTATGCCCAATATCCAAGTTCAAGCATCAAAATCACTCACATATTTTCTCTACCCAATCGCACGCAGACACATAGGTGGGTGCTACCTAAATTCTGGTAGAAAACAAATTGTGTAGAGTTATTTTACCATTTTTGACTCACTAACTTGAAACTTGGATTATGAAGAATTGAGAAGGTATTTTTGAAAACGAGAGGAGGTTTTTGTTCATAACATTCCAAATAACAAAAAACTCTCTCAGTTTTTCAAAATGTGGTATTTTTTGATATATATTATACATAGAAGTGGAGCTACCTACTGTTTTACAACGACACTACCTAATTTCCTGTGACGATCATGGTTTTGGTATTCACCTTGTTGGGAGGTTTCCACCTGTCAAGGAGGATTCAAATGGATTCTCAAGGATCCATTAGATGTCAAGGGACACCTACACATAATATTTATCTCCATCAAAGGCCTCATGCATGAGGTGGAAACATTTTATTAATGACTTCCAACAAATTCCTGAAAATTAGCAGTTTGTTGGATTTTTGTCTCTTTGATTGTTGCCACCTATCTCCAAGGTTTAGAATCCAATGGAGGAGATGGGATTCAAAGTCCTAAGGTTATGAGGATGCTATTTTCTATTTAAGGAAGTAAATATCTCTTGGAGTGGGGATTCATGAGCCAAGAGAGGCTAGAGAGAGATGTAGCAGGCAATTTTCATGTGTGTGTTCATTTGTAATCCTGTGGGCATTTTAGGATTGTAAGCATTACTGCTATTGGAGACTCATGAGAGTTGTGATTTCAAATTGTAACTCTTTTGTTTATATTTCTTCTTATTTGAATATATTGCATATTTTAGGATCAAAGACTGTCAATGATTTATGGATCCCTAAGCAGCAGAGGATCTGCTGTATTTTGCCCATCAATCATTGTTTATATTCAAGTGTTTGTTTATTCATTAAATTGAGAGGATCTCTGTTTAGTGAAAATTCTATCTTATGTTTTCCTTCTTCATTCTTCCACCTATCAACATATAATCTTGTTTTCTATTGAGAAAATTTTGTCCTTCGATGAGTAGGATGTTTGTGACCCATTGGTGTAGCCTACTTATCTATATTTTGCAACCCTCTCTCTTTCTTTATCCATCTTGTTGATCCACCTATTCAAAACCAAAATTATCTTTTACATTCTTATGGGTGTTGAGCTTACACTTTTGCAGTCAAAGTGTGACTTTCAGTTCTAACATAATTGGCACTGTTGCCGGGGATGGATTTGAGCAGATTGAAAAGCTCCCTGGGAAGAACGACATTGCACAACTCTAGCTTTAGATGGTGACTGAAGTTGGACACCTTCAAGAATGCACATTCACCATGACGACTCCATTTTTCAGAATCTATTGGTGACTCCACTAGGGATGAGACAAATTAAATGGCTATGAAGGTTATCCTCGCGAGGAGGTTTGCCCCACTCAATTTCTCATCCATAGATGGTTATCCAAATCCTGTGCCTCAAATTGATGAATGGAAAGATCTGCTGCCCATATTTTATGACGCAAAACGCGTCAACCAGGCACATCCGCTCCCATAGGACCTTCTTACTCTTAACCCCGAAGAACTTAAATGCTCTTCAAATCCCTTATCGGGACTTTTCTACACCCAAAGTACTCTCCTGTCGATTCCCCCTTTTGTCCTATCGGGAAATCGGACTTCGCGTGATCGTGAGTCTTGAAACTACGGAATCGGGTCTTACAAATCCCTGAACCCCGATGACCGTTCACCCACCTGTTCCTTACTTCTATTGGGAATTTTCCCATCGAGAAATCGGCACTTGCGAGGTTGCGAATTACTCACCTCATGGATCCCCGATCCCCGATCTACGATGGCACCTTCTGCACCCTTTAGCTCCCTCCAGTTAACTCTTTTTCATGTGACCTGTCGGTCCACAAGGCTACAGTCCTTCCCCTATCGGAGTTTCGCGATTCCCGTTGTCAATGTACACGGGACTTTCAATTTTCCGAACTCCAATGTAAATTGTCACATGTCCTCTGTTCTGACACCTGGGGCCCACACTCCTGTGGTGATCGGGAAATCGCGTATCGGAGGTTCGCGATTCCTAGGCAACGGTTCCTTTGTCTTCGAAAAACCTGAAATGCCGAACCCTGACTCCCTCGGATCCTTGGACACGCGTCCCTCAGATCGAACGGCTTTGACCGTGTCGGGAAATCGCGGATCGCAATTTCAACTTACCAGTGTTTCACGACTTCAGAAACCCCGATATCCCGAACTCCGACTCTCCGGGATCTCTCGCCACGTGTCCCTGCTGTGATCAACGGCTCAGATCAAATCGGGAAATCGCGGATCGCGATTTCAACATACACAAGAATCTGGCCCCGAAAACTCCGATGTTCCAAACTCCGACTCGTCAGGATCTTCTGCCACGTGCCCGTGTCGATGGATGACTCAAAACTCCCGTCGGGATATCGCGGATCGCGATTCCAATATGCGAGAGTTCTATGTCCTCACAAACCCCGATTCTCCGATGAGCTGAACCCCGACTCTGCTCCTGATGGTTGACATGTGTCCTCTTGGGATCAACGACTGAGATTCTCTGTCGGGATTTCAAGAACCACAAGGTCTCGTTTCTCTACTTTGACAAAACCCCGATGACTCCTCCGGGATTTCTCCTCTGCCTCGGTGCTTAACCCTTGTGCAACTTCTCCAGATCTGGCAGCTGACGGGATTTCACACTTTTCCTTTGTGAATCCTGACCGTCGATTCCCTCTTCTCCTTTCTTAAGGACCTCTTGGCACGAAATCCTTCTGTGCAGTCTTCGTTAACGACATCATGAAGGTGCTATATCTCTTGAGCTTCTTCCACTCTGATTCTTCAGAGGAACTTGCACGCTCCTTGCAGGGCTTCAACAATTCACTTTCACTTCTGAGAGGTTTGAGAACAAGAGTTTAACTCCCGAGCTTTCTGTCAACGTACTCCTTGCGGACGACTCAACTGCACTCCTTGCAGGAATCCTTACTCAAAGAGAAAACAATTGTAACTCACTTCACCTGCTCTCAGACTTCTATCTTACTACATGAAGTCATTCACACACACACATAACAAATGCATAACAGGAAGTAATACTCAGAGCAATTAACACACATACATGGAGAATAACACAACAACCATGAATTTGAATCAACTTCTTGTATTAATTCCAGATCTATACATGAGTGTTCTTCTACAGTTCTCTGCTATTATCCTATGCTCTTGATTCTTCTTTCTCTTGTTGCTAATATTACAATCATACAAATGAGGGTGTCTATATCTGGTTTTCCCTCCTGCACTCAAAAACTATCTAATCTAAGAATTTAATTCTATCTACCTGCAACTACTACTATAAATTCCTTTGTCTATCTCAGACGAGAGCGTATGGCTCGAGGTCTGATTACATTCTTTCCAAAGTGCCTAAATTAAATGGTCTCATTTATGTTCAGCGCATCAACTCCAAGGGAAAATTTTGAAAATTTGAAAACTTGCACTGGACGTCTTCCAGTCGTCTCCTGCTTCCACGTTGGTTGCTTGTCGTGAGGGATGCTCCTGCATCATACTCCCTCGCTTGAAAATTTTCATGGGCTCCTGCACGGTATGTCCATGCTTCTGAATCTCTGATTCAGTCTCCCAGCTTGCATCTTCAACTGGATGACCCTTCCACTTAACTAAATATTCAAAATATTCTTTCCTCCTGGTTTTCTTACCTACTCGTTTGTTCAATATCTACTCCATTTGTGGCCTCTCTGCAACTGGCATCTGCTTCCGCCACTGGACCTCCGATTGATCATCACCTTCTTCTCCTGCTTCATCAACTTTATATGGATATAGATCCGAAACATTAAATATCGGAGATATTCCAATATCACCTGGTAACTCAATTTCATAAGCATTCTGTCCCATATTTTTCAAGACCTTACATGGCCCAATTTTCTTCATCTTCAGCTTGTTGTATGTTCCTCTCGGGAACCTTTCTTTCCTCAAATGTGCCAGAACCAGATCACCAACTTCAAACTGAAGTTGTCTTCTATGTTGATCCGCTCTGCATTTGTACTCCTAACTTGATTGCAACAGTCTCTCCTTCACTTGACTGTGAAGTTCCTTCATCGCTTCAGCAAATTCTCCTGCACTAGCACTGCTAGTATCAGTCTGTTCTGAATCCCTCAATTCAGAAACTCCTCTTGGCTGCATTCCATATACAATCTGAAATGGACTTTTTCCTGTGCTCCTATTCACTGAATCATTGTAAGCAAACTCTGCTTGTGGTAATATGTTGTCCCAGCTTCTATGGTGCTCTGTCACCAAGCTCCTCAACAAATCTCCCAGACTCCTATTGACCACTTCTGTTTGTCCATCCGTCTGAGGATGATAAGCAGAACTAAACATCAAATTAGTTCCGAGCTTCTTCCACAATGTTCTCCAGAAATTCCCTATGAATTTTGTGTCCCTGTCCGAGACTATGCTTTTTGGCAATCCATGGAGTCGAACAATCTCCTTGAAAAAAAAATTTGCGATGTGGGTCGTGTCGCTGGTCTTCTGGCATGGAATAAAATGTTCCATCTTAGAAAACCTGTCAACTACCACAAATATTGAATCAACACCTCTTTGTGTCCGCGACAATCCCAATACGAAATCCATGCTAATTTCATCCCACGGCTTCTCAGGTATGGGTAATGGTTGATAAAAAACCGCATTCTGTTTCCTTCCCTTTGAATGCTGGCAAATCTTGCATCTGTCCACAAAATTCTTGACTTCTGACTGCATCCCTGGCCAAAAGTATGACTCGCTCATCTTTGCAAATGTCTTATCATGTCCAAAATGTCCAGCCAATCCTCCACTGTTCTTTTCCTTCAACAAGTTCTCCCTCATGGAGCAATTCAGAATACACAGATGATTGCCTTTGAACAACAATCCATCCTAGATCACATACTCTATCCACTGAATTCTATCTCTGAGAACTGGATTCTCAGCTGCTTCATAAGCTTCCTTAAAATCTAAATCATCTGCATACATGTCTTTAAGATCATCAAAGCCTAACGTCCTGACTTTGAATTCCTGCAATAGCAAACTTTTCCTGCTCAAAGCATCAACAACTTTGTTAGCAGTACTAGAAATATGTTTTATTACAAAAGTGAAATTTTGCATGTATTCAACCCACTTAACATGCCTCTGATTCAACTTTTCCTGTTGAGTCACATATTGTAATGCATGGTTATCACTATATAAAACAAACTCCTTTGGAATCAAATAGTGCCTCCATTTCTTCAATGCTTGTATGATGGCATAGAATTCTTTATCATATGTGGAGTATTTCTCCTTCGCTTCATTCAACTTTTCGCTGAAATATGCAATCGGCCTGTCCTCCTGGCTCAAGACCGCTCCAATTGCAAACCTGCTTGCATCACATTTTACCTGAAATGTTTTCTGAAAATCTGGAAACACCAGAATTGGTTGCTCTGTAATCTTTTGTTTCAAAAAATTGAAACTCTTCTCAGCCTCTTCCGTCCAGTGAAAATATTTATGTCTTTTCTTCACTGTATCCATCATTGTTGCACTAATTCCACTAAAATTCCTGATGAATTTTCTGTAGAAACTAGCCAATCCGTGAAAACTCCTCACCTCAAATATGTTTCTTGGTGATGGCCAATTCTTGATTACCTCCACCTTATCTGGATCCATCCTCAACTCATTTG